>JADLZN010003626.1:0-261487 GCA_018155175.1 Sinocyclocheilus anophthalmus | reverse complement strand
AATAAATTACATTTTAAAATATTCACATAGAAAACAGTAATAATATTTCACAATATTACATTAATTAATTTCTTATTATATTATTTCCAATATTTCCATTTTTCAGATCAAATAAATGCAGCCTTGGTGAGCCAAGCAAACTTTTTGTGATTCAGAATGTTCAGAATGTTTTAGAATGTTCAGAATGTTCAGTGCAGACTGAAACAGTTAATCCTGAAGTGGCTGCTATAAAACAGATTCCTTCAATCTTACGGAAACCAATTGAAGGAAAAGTTACAGAGCATGCAATGCAGTCCACCGTGACATCTAAAGCAGAGTATGAGGCCAATCTAATCTTAACAAATAATCTATTCAGAACTAGCACGTCAGACGTCCTTTATCTGCGACGCAAGTGGGAAATTAGGCCTCGTTTCTCGGCCTTCACTTCTCTCGTGTGTCTGTACCGGCCACAGAGCCTTTGTCTGGAATGGAAGTGCACGGTCGCCTGTGCCTAACAAAAACAAAAGAAAAAAAAAAAAAAAAAAAAAAAAAACGAAATATATATAACAAAAAAAAAAGTACAGGTCCCGACCTGCCCAATGTCCACTTGTCACTTGACCCCGTGACCTTGTTCGTGGCTGCCTCGTGGGTACAGAATCTGTGGTTAGTTAATCAAGGGTCTCACCGTCTTCCAAATGCCTCGGGAAGTCCTGGGTAATACCCTCCCCCCACACACACACACACACACAAGCTAAAACAGATCCCCCTGAAAGAAAGTGTCCAGGCCTTTCGGAGGAACCGCCGGAACGAGAGAGAGTTCTTATTTAATTCTGCGGGACATCTGCATTACGGAGGCCTGCTAGAGTGCTGCTTACTGCAATTACAGTCCATGCAAAGCCTCGCTAGTTCCAATATTTACAATCTCATGCACTTCCATTACAGGCATCGCACACGGATACGCACACGAATGTACGTACTGCACTCGATTCCTGTCGTTTGTCACTCATGTGCTTCAGAAAGACAATGTAAATGTCCCTAACATAAATCTCTCAAGACAGGTGTGGTAAAGCCTGCTCGTATACAGCATGTCAATGCATCTGAACTAGCCTAGTCACCATATCCTCTTTTAGAAGAGGAATTTTCTGCATGCCTTTCATCAACAAAAAAAAAAGCAATGATTTTCTCAAATGAAAAGAGAACAGGCTTCATAAAGCAACAATATTCTTCTTTCTTCTGTCCAAAAAGAAGATAAATACATGACGTAATTCAAACAACACAAAAAGTCTTTCTGTGCTGTGGTTTGTTTGTGCGCTATAGGAAAGTGTGCTGCATTCGTTTAGCTCGATACGAACACCCTCTTCTTCACCCTGGCTGGGATAAAATGAACGACGAGTTGAAATTCTTAAATGCTTCACACTTTTATGAGCGTTTTAATTATTCAAAGTGTGAAATTAACAAGGCTAAGGAAGCCAATCATACAAAATCTGAATTTAGAAATAAAAAAAGAGAGAGAGAGGAGGGGAAAGAGAGGGATAATTCAAGTATAGCACAACATGTAAATCTTGGCAGAACTACTAATTCTATTTTTTATTACATTAATGTATCATATATATATATATACTATGTGTGTGTGTGTGTGTTTGTTGTGTGTGTGTGTGTGTGTGTGTGTGTGCTGTGGTGTGTGTGTGGGGACCCTGGAGCACAAACATCTTAAGTCGCTGGGGTATAATTTTGTATCAATAGCCAAAAATACATTGTATGGGTCAAAATTATAGATTTTTATTTTATGTAAAAAATCATTAGGACATTAAGTAAAAATCATGTTCCATGAAGATCTTTAGTAAATTTCCTACCGTAATATATCAAAACTTAATTTTTGATAATTAATATGCATTGCAGGACTTTATTTGGACAACTTTAAAGGTGATTTTCTCGATATTTAGATTTTTTTTTGCACCCTCAGATTCCAGATTTTTTAAATAGTTGTATCTCGGCCAAATATGTCCTATCCTAACAAACCATACATCAATGGAAGGCTTATTTATTCAGCTTTCATGTGATTTATAAATCTCAATTTCGAAAATTTGACACTTAAGACTGGTTTTGTGGTCCATGGTCACACACACACATATATACACACATATACACACACACACACACATATATTTTTAATAGATCTTATATATATATATATATATATACGTTTTTTTTTTCCTGTTGCAAATACTATCCTTAACTACCCATTGCATGACATTGTAAATCACAATGATAGTGATTTAATTCACAAATCTTAAGTACACTAAATCTCAAATGCTTCATTTGAGACAGACATCATTAAAATGAATCATAATGTGAAGTTCAGTAAGCAAGTTCAGTGAACAATTTGACAGACCGATTCCAAACAGTAACTAGGCTAACTCTTTTTGAATGAACGCAAATTCACATTCACAACTTAAACTAAGCATTATCCCATTGATGAATCTATCAAAAATAGGACTATTGTTTTTTTTCCCATTTTCTCTTTGTGATTTCATAATTAATCTACTCTGTATTGAACAGCCGAGTATTTTAGGCTGGCATTCGTTCAGGTCTGAACACATGCACATTAAAGAGCAGGGCAACGGAGCCAAAGATCAATTACACTCTTATTAAAGAGGGCTGTAGAAATAAAGGCACAGGAGCTGCCGGGCCGTGCTCGGTTGTTTCTGTTAGATCAGGTTAAAAAGAAAAAAAGCAACAACCAATTTCAGGTGGAAGGAGGCTGTGGGGAGGAGGGGGGAGGAGGGAGCAGGTGAACAACCGATTTCAATCACATAGAAGATAGAAAGAGAGGGAACAAATAAAAAAGGATGTAGGGAAGACAATATAGGTAAAAAAATAACTAGACCAGACTAGCAGTGCTTACAAAGCAGCAAAAGAATAGTTCAAGCTTTAGGTAATTTGGGATTTAAGCTTTGGTTCTGCATAAATGCTGCATCAGTAATTTGTCATTGAGAATAAACACATCACGTAATGTTAACTTCAGTGCAAAGCCAACTATGTGGTTAAATAGATGCAAAAAAGACCAATCTCATATGCAAATAAGCACAAGAAGACCAATTGCAATGCAGTATGCAAAAAAATGCAAGACAGATTAAATCACAATGCAGTATTTTAGATTCTGAAACACTATCAACATTTTCAAACTTTACATATTATATTTCTCCAATAATGCAAATCTGAGGCTGAAATTATCTACACAAAAATGTCTAGCTTTCTTACACAAAAATGTAATATTAGTTTGATAAAAAAATTCTAACTCAACTAATAGTAGAACTTTGTGGATGAGAAGAAGAGTTTTAATCGAGTGCTGCTTTTTAAGCACTGTAATAATTTAAGTAAAAAAATAAAACTTTAAAAAACAACAACGCAGAAGTCACATCAGCTTTAGGCCCCATCCACACGGAGACCCGTTTAGCTGTACACGCATACATTTTGTATCGTATAGGCATTTCGTCCACAAGGATCTGGCATTTTGGGAGAGTGAAACCGATATTTTTTTAAACTGGGTCCCAGAGTGGATAAATCTGAAACCGCTGTCCTTGCGTTTTCGTGTGGACAGCGAAGTTTATTTTCTGAAACGATGACGTCATCAGGCCACGTCTCGGCCCAAGTCAGACACCGCTACGTCACGTAACTGCAACAAAAACATGAACAAACACTGAACGTTTGTCTTTTTATTAACTAACATTAACACATTAATAAATTTATTTTTCCATGTTTGTTTGTATACCGTGCGCAAGGTTTATGCGCACAGTCCAAGTCTTCTTCTCCATTTTTTGTGTATCTCTGTGGCAGGATTACAGCGCCACATACTGGTCTGGCATGTATACTACATCTTTTTGTGTCGGTTTTGTGGTTTCGTGTGGACGCAGATATTTCTTGAGCAATGAAAAAAAAAGATCGATAGGTAACGGCTCTGCTTCGTGTGGACGTAGCCGTAGATCTGTGTTAAACAATGTGGCTCAGCATTTCTTTCCAAATCAGCTTCCCAAAAATCACACAAGCTTCACTAGTTGACATGACATGGCTAGCACCGGAGCATATGCTTTCTGTTGCTATGAATTTGCTCCACGCAAACAAGAAGAGAAAAAAAACCCCACAAAAAAAAACAAATAGGTTCCTAAAAGAAAGGGGAGGGAACCAAAACTGACAAATGTGCTAGTTCTTGGCCAGAATGCTGCACAAAAGAAAAACGTTTCTTCCTAAGTCTTCCTCTGACTCCTGAGGTCATGTTGGCGAGCCTTAACGAGGGTAATTGCTGTCGATGCATAGGGGCCATGTGCATAACTGGGTCATGGCCACGATCATCTGAACACACACTGTCTACTGTGTAGCGTAACGAAATTCCCTGCTAAACCACCTACACGAGGGCTGCATGAAGTCAAGGTGAAATCCAAACAAAGCCTATTTGTTAAACCATGTTCCTGGTGTGGTGCACAATTCATCTATACACATTATTCCAATGTAAAAAATATATTTATCAGTGTTTCCCCTGCCATTATATTAGGGGGGCGGCACCCCCCACCCGGCCCCCCCCGCCCCCCTTGGAATGTCAGTTAATTTATATTGTTTATTTACTTTTATTTTCTCTATATCGCCAGATCACAACAGAAGTCATTTAAGGTTACCTTTCCTATAGAACAGGTCTATACGTTGTTCTTTTATTAAACAAACTAAATAACCTTATGTTATTTATCATATTTACACGACAGCATGTCATTTCGGATCGTGACTCTCTGTATCACGCACAGCGGAGTTCCGCCCCGATGCGCGCGCACACAAGTGAGTACACTCCCACTCCCAGTAGTATTTGTAAATATTAAGCAGCAAAACGACTATTTAAATATGAATTCTGTTTGGCTAATCTGGCGCGAACGCGCGAGTTTTGTTTACTACTCGTACAGATGGCGTGCACCGCCACAGAAGTATATTACTATTATTTAGTAGAATGTACGTAATACTACTACTACTACTAGGGCTGCACGATAAATCGCATACAATATTTAACATGCATCTTGTCAGTAAAGCCATTCTTTAATCAGCGGTAAATCTCCATCACCCGCGGGCTTTCACATAGAGCAGCATTAACTACACAGAGCCATTTTTCACTGACGAGCTGCGCAAAAAATCGAGCGAATATGAACGTGGTTTTGCGCAGCTTGCCAGTGAACAACGGCTCTGTGTAGTTAATGCTGCTCATTTGAAAGCCGCAGGTGATGGAGGATTTACCGCTTGCTTACAGAACCGGCTTTACTGATAGATTCACGTTAAATATGGCATGCGATTTCTGTGCAGCCCTAACTACTACTAAATCATTAAAACCTAATTTTTAAGGAATATCATACAATATTTCTTCATATTTACTATAATATAATCCCTTTATTTTCCCAAAAACATAGAAAAAAAAAATTGTTTAATTTTCATTAATTAAAAGATAAATTAAATGACTGCTTTATGCCTTAAAAATGTAAATACACAACACAGAATTTCTGAGGGGGAAAATCGTAAGGCTATTGTAAGAATAATTGAAACTTGTTTTTATGCTTTCAAATAATTAGACATGCTAAAACACAGAATTTGGTAACAATAAAACATAAGGTTGTAAAAAAGAAAACGTTTCATAGGACCCTAAACATGTCATTTGGTTTAAAAAAAAAAAAAAAAAACTTTTAATAAATGGATTTATACATTAAGTTTCATGATTTTAACTACTTAAGAACCTGCTTTTTGATATCAAATGAATTTCACATTAAAAGAGTCCCTAACAAACTTTTACTGGGAAAAAAATTATTTTTTAGTAATTCATCTTTGAGTAATCTGGTATTATTCCAATTATTTTCAGTTATGAAATTCATTGATTACTGTAAATTTAATTTTCATCGGATAATATTGCTACCATATTTATTTTTACAGTAAAGTTCAGGCAACCACAGCTGCCGTTTCTTTTTTCTTTCTTCATAAATTTCACAGATTTTTTTATTGTTATTTTATTTTTTCAGGCTGACTTAAAGGACCATATCAGGCAGATGCAGCTTTAAAGTAAAGCAAAATCACAGTGCATGCTGACAAGAAACTAAAAACATGATGGAAAAATGCCTTTTCTAAAGGTCCCCCGTTTCTTCAATGAATGTGCAGTTGTGTGTGTTTATGTCCAGCAACGCTAGCCTCTGGTAAACACAATCATTATCTCCCCAATCTAAACAAGCCTTTGCTTTCCCAGAACACACAGCTCTATAAGCAAGGAGGTGATTAAGGAGAAAGTGGTGGATGAAGCAGGGCTGCAGCTAGAGAGGAATCACGGGCCTCGCGACGTTAAACTACATGATGCGACGGTGATGCAAACACCAATGACTTTAAATAATGATGCAGCCTTTTTAATCTTCCTCATATTACAGCTCAAAAAAACCCGCGCTGTGTTAAAACGGCTCAGTTTATACTTTTGTGCAAAATTATCAGCCTATAAAACAGACAATAAGAATTGGAATGATGTAAAAGCTTTTGTAATAACACCAGCATGCTACAGTAGTAATTGTATCATCATATTCAACAGTCTGGAAGACTTTACCCAAAAATGAATAATGCTCAAACAGCATGTCTGCTGCAAAGACTTTTTCCTCCAAACCACAAACCACTACACGTAGAGTGATTGAGTGAACAATCCGGTTTTAAATTGCACATAATGCAGACCATGAAAATGTATTTGACAAAGAGCTCAGTGTACGTTTCACCTGAAATATGTAATATTGTGCCACAGCTAAAATCGTAAAAGTAACTATCTATTTCTGTCTGACCCGCATAGACCATTATGCTATTAAAGGTATCGTGTGTCTGATGCCGTCCAAACCTATTACAAAGTTTGCTTATTTAGGAACAAACACCATGTTAGACATATAAGGCTCTGTGATACGACGAGCCTGACAGACCAAGAAAAAAACGTATGAATTGATGCATTTCTTAATTTCAAAGTGAACACAAAACAGAACAGCTAAAACCTAAATTGACTCACAACCATAAACGGAATGCATAAAAAAGCAAACTGAACTGTATTTCTGTGCATTGTCCCTTGTTACTCACATATGCACGTGTGGCGGTTGAAAGCGGCTCTGGTTAATGTTGTAGTGGGTGAAGGCCTGCGTGGGGTTGGAGCTGTACTCGTCCACCGAGATGGTCACTTTGCCTTGTGACGGCATTCCGTGGGCCATTCTTTCTCCACGTGACACATGAGACACTTCACCAGGACCCTGGAGCGACCCACGCAGTCAGCATCCTTCAGAACCACCACTTAAACGCCGAAAAGAACCCTTGACAATGCCGAGATGAAGGATGAGATACTATCTGGGAAGAAAGAGTGACAGAATAAAGATTATGATTTGATAATCAATTGCATAAAATGACTGTAATACAGAATAATAATAATAATAATAATAATACAAAAAAAATAGATGGTAAAACATGGAAATGGCTAAATAACTGAAGTTGTATTTCAATTTTTTTTTAAATTATGTACAATATTTGCTTTGTAGAAAGTCTATATTCTTTATATGAATGTAAAGAGTGATTGAAAATGGACAATCATTACATTTCTACCTAAAAAATGCCATTTGTTGTTTTTTTTGGTGTATTTAGTCATATTAAAGCATATTTTTGACTTGTAGAGAACAAAAACGTTAATTTAGATGTTACTACATTAAACTCAAACTTAGGTTACATTTAATATCAATTTTATTTTCTAGAATACATCTGCTTAAATATTTAACGTTTTTTCTGGCAAACATCTAATAATTATCATTTATAATAATTTTCATTTCATTTCCCCTTTAAACGTATGATAAAAACAACTTTCACGCTGATCACTAATAAAGTTGTTCAGAATCTTCAAATTTATTTTTTATCAAATTTAACCAAAACTCTAATGACAGATCAATGACTGAACAATATACCATGATCCAAACCTTAACCACGCTGACAACAAAATCTAAGCAAGAGTGTTGAAAACAAAACATGATACATAAGGCCTAATGACCTAACCCTTAACTACGTCATCTAACACTCTCAAAACAACTTTCACTCACTTACTTTAAAAGATGTTATAACATATTTACTGTAGAAACTGTATAGCGTGTTGCTGTCAGTTTACACTTTATTCTTTGAAAGATATATAAAAATAATACAAGTAATAAAACAAAATAATACTTACATGGGAAAACAATCCCATTGACCACTATTTACGGTTTAAATGCATGCAGCAATAATCACTGATTTTGCACAGGAACATCTGCCACAAAGTACGTTTACCGCACTAGATTTAGCTAGACATCATTTAATGAGGCAACCCATCATCGCACATCCTAAAAAAAATGAGTAAAGCGTGACACTGCTCTCTCCATGTTATCTACTGCAGCAGTGTGTACAAATCACATTATTCAACTAAACACAACATGTTTAATATGTACAAGACTAAAGGCATTCAAAATGTGATGCAAATTAATTCTGAAGTCTTGCATTTTGTTCTGTAGTGTTAGACATGCAAGCATTAGTCAGTAGTATTCTGTCAATCAATTCAATTGGACTTTCTTTTTATTAGATGAATTAATATCTATTACTTATTATTATTATTACATTACTTATTAATAATTTTAACTATACTAATTATATATTAGTACTAGTCTTTTTTCCATAATTTAAATATGAGTCTGTCTTACCTCTACCCTTTCAACATGTCCTGTAGCTTTCTACTCATCCCCATTATTATGCCATTTTTGCAAAAGTGGTTAATATTCCACCCCCCCCCCCCCCCTGCAAACTGTTACTTTATGCTTACATGGTACTTGCAATTCCACATCTGTACAAGTGACAAAATAACACCATAATTATAATTGCATTCATTTTAATTTAATATAAATGTACTATCAAATACACGACATTATGCTGATATGCTGTAAACTTACTACAGTTTTTAAAAACGTCACGTATCTGCCATTAATTTAACTTTTTCAGTAAAATACAAATAACTCATTTTTTTTTTGCATAAAACAATATTCATCCTCATAGCAAAAAAAAAAAAAATCACTTTCCTCACCTCTGCTAGCTAGCACCACTAGCTTAGCTGCGTAAAAATCTGCCGTTGCGTTTAATATATAACCGCGTGATATTTATTTGCGCTCAACTCTACAGCTTCCGGCTGAACAATGCGAGGGAACGAGCAAAATAAAGGCTGCAAATCATGTTTCAAGTGCGGACTGCACTCTTCAGAGAGAGAGCAAAAGAGATCAACTTGAACCTACATCACCCCCGACTACAATATCACCGACATGGCGTCGACTCTGTGTGATTAAAAGGACACACGCAAGTCCGCGGTAAACCTGTGGGCCCAATCTCGGGGCGCTCGGCCGCCAACATCGGTGGTCGAAGGGTGATCGTTCCGTCCCGGTGGTAGCGTAAGGCGGCTGGACGGGGGCGGGCCGGGGTGGGGGTCCGTTCAAATGACAGCCACCTCTAACCCTTTTTGGTCTTTTTTTTTTTTTTTTCCTCGTCCCTGTCTAAGCGTACATTTCCAGGCTGCATAACACAGCAGAAGAGGTTGAAAGACCCTCTTTCTCTCTCGCCCACCTCTAAAGATGTTGCTCCATACACGCCGGGGAATGCAGATGTCGGTAGCCGAAGAGGTGGCACTCGGAGCCGGGCAGGGGCAGGACCCTCGACCCTGGGAGACCCTCCGGCGAGCTGGCGGCGAGACGCGGGAGAAGCGGCGCAGGCAGGCGGCGAGCCTCGCTCTGACTGGCGGAGAGGGGGAGCGAGTCTAGACCGCGGCAGAGGAAGAAAGGACTGGCCACTGGGTCAAGGCAGCGAACGAGTGCATAGCCTCCTTACTAGCAGTGTCGAGCGAGATGTGTGTGTGTGTGTGTGTGTGGTTACTCCTCCCCTCCCTCAGAAGAGTCTGCCATGATATGCGTTCACACGTGGAGAGGAGAGACCCACTTCTGCTGCTTATTTTCACGTCTTTCTGCAGTATCTTTTGTTTTGGGGGTTACATTTTATAGCATTGATTTAATCAAACCCAAGAGGACCTAAAGTACCTTGAGGAAGGCCATTTTTTAGGTTACATGTTAAAGGAGACACCATGATTTACTTCACACTGTGTGTATAAGAGCACCGGGTCTTTGTTACTGTCAAAATGAAGTGATGCTTGCAAAGTTTTTCCATGGAGGACTGAGTGAAAAGGGTCTGCGTTCATTTCATAGGGTAAAGTCAGGTAAAATGGGCCACTTTTTGGTGAATTACACAGCCAAATTGTGCACACTGGTCTTTGTGTGATAAGTCAGGTCTTTTCTATCATTGTATGTTAGACATACTGCAATGATAGAAACACAACACACACACACACACCAAACACACAAACACAGAGCTACTAAACGATATCATAAATCCCAGCTAACTGTTTTCAGGTAAAATGAGACAGAAAATCACACAAAATTAATTAACCAGAATCAAACGCTCTTGTTGTTGAATGCAAATCATTGCGTTAATTTTGAAGCATGCCATTATAATAATGCGTTTGACGAAATGTGTCAAAATTATGGGGGGGAGTGATAGGTTCAGTTCAAGACTTACTGCGTGTGAAAAATAAGAATAGGTATATTAATAACACATATACCAATAAAAAGCAACTTTTCGCACTAAACTCCTCTGAAACCACGTAGTGTGGGGTTATGAGATGTGTGTGTGTAAGAGAGAGACAAATTAGTGTAGAGCTCTAAAGAGCAGGTGCATATAGCATTTCTCATAAACAGCCCTGCACGCTAATCCGGTGGTCAGCATTCAGACGTGAAGAGGGCGTCACTGATGCCACGGCCCCTGTGTTTTAAATTGTAATTTTTAATGTGCATTGTGCCTGTATCTTAACATCAAAAACTGATAACCAAATAAACACAAGTGTTATGTGAGTTTGTATGTATTTATGGATAATGCATTCATACAGCATACTGTACATATGACGTATCCTAGCTTGAAAATAGATTCTTTTAATTAAAGAGTTATTTAAAAAGAAAGGAACCATCAAAATATCTTACAAATCTGGTCAAAATTAAATTCAGTGGCCAATTTTTATGTGACTTTTATTTAGCAACTGTATATATGGGATTATTTTGACAAATGTAATTCACGATACTTTACTTTTTAGGTGTTGTATAGTGTTTTGTAAATGTATAAACCTTATAATTAACCATTTGTTGCAATTAGCATGTCAAGGAATTGATTTTATGCTTTATTATTTATGCTTTGATGCAGTTAGCATGTCAGTGCATCAAAGCAGTTTTTAGTAGTGTTTTGTAAATATATAAAACTTATAATTGAACATTTGTTGCAATTAGCATGCCAAGGAATTTATTTTCTGCCTTTCCCATTCAGCCTCTGAAAATGATTTGCCCTGCCCCAGCACACTCAGACCAATCAAATCAGTTCACATGTCAAGTACTATTGTGGCAAATGTTAAATTCAGATCTGAATGCCTTATGCAACATATGGATCATAAACGTGGTGACTGCATTGGACTATCTGCTGTGCATTACTGTTATGTGTTGCAAGCAAGAAGGTGAATCTTTGAAATGGGGATTTTTCACTGACATGTTTCAATTTTCAGAAACCCACACACACTAATACACGCAAACCACTCACAACGAAGCAACATTTCTATTTGACTTTTCTCTTATCTCTGGAAAATGTGTTTTCATCGACTAGCCAGCGGGCAATAATGTGAAGGCAGAGTAGGAATTTTATTCGCGGAGGCCGCCGTTAAACACTGCACCATCATTTGTCCCCCTGCCTGCTCTAGCGAGAGAGAGAGAGAGCGATGATAGATACAGCTTCAAATGTCACTGAAGAAATGGCCTCTGACATGAATGTTTTATTCAGTCTTCTTCCCCTGATCACATCTATACAATAGAAAATGTAAATGTTATGCAGAATGCTTAAAAAATTCACTATATATTTTATGACCTTTTATAAAAGAGGGGCAAAATGACTCTATGAAAATGGAAATGGAATAAAAGCCATATTAACCGGGAGGGTGGGATAGATTCTGTGACGAGTGGTGGGTGATTTTCACTTAACCCAAATCTAGCAGCAGGGGCACAAAGGGCTCTCAGATAGATAGAAGCACACACACAGATTTATGTTGATCACATATATTGTTACTCTTTGTATTAGGAAATCAAGACTAGAGGGATCCAGAGTAGAAGAGAAAAATATAACTGGATTTCATATAATATTGCACTGCATGACAGACTGAATTAATATCAGTCAAAAGGATTTATTTTATAAAGAATTCTAAACAAGTAGGTCTGTAATACCTGGAAAAAGATATCTGAGAACATTCCTATTCACCTCAATGCCCATTAAAATACACAACCGTGCATCTTTGCTCATGCTCAATTTTTTGGAGCCTATCACCTGAGCCATAAAATGTCATGTGACTAATTATTCTGGGGCCAAAGTGACATCATGACGACACTGATTGACTGATGTCAGAATGCACACAAACCCTTCAATAGTGACTATCCTGAGGTGTGACGTCGAAGGCTGCCTAAAGCTAAAAATATATTTCACGTTTATAAGAACCTCCAAAAAACAGCCGTGCACTGGTAAAACCTCATACTATAATATTATATTATATATAGTATATATATCTATATATATATATATACATTATGTATATATATAAGACTTCTCAGAATATTCGCTAATGTAGAAACTGGCCTCATAGGGACACAAAAAGTGTAGTGAGGACATTACCAGCAGAGCGCTGATGACAATTCTAAGCAACCAAATACTGACCCTGTCTGATGTCCATCCAATTTTAAGGGCCCAAATTCACACCTTGACATTTTTAATGTCAACATTTACATGTATTCATTTAGTAGATGATTTTATCCAAAGCAACTTAAGACTGGAAAGCAAAATGTGAACTGATTTTAAAACAGTTTTTGTGTTAAATGTTTACAGAGTAAAACTGGGCTTCAACAACTGATAATCACTCGCTACCAGAGTTCAAAAATTATGAACACAACAAGCTCACACAAAAACATGAAAACGTGTGGCGATACAAGACAAATTAAAACATAATCCCCCGGTTTCACAGACAAGGCTTAAGCCTAGTCCTAGACTAAAATGTAAGTTTGAGCTGTTTCACACTGATAGCAATTGCACTGATGATCTTAAAACACACAGGTGCCTTTGTTTTGTCTAAAACATGACACAGTAATGTTTTTTTCCAAGCCCGGTTATAAAAACCCCTAAATGCAAATTGAACTATGGCCTAATTCTCTGGCTTAGTTAAAGACCTGTCTGTGAAACCGGGGCAATGTGTTCTAAAATAGACTCAAAAATACAAACATGTTGATATCCTCAACTGAATTGAAACTAGTCGACACGCTAAAAAAAAAAAACCGTTTTGCCCATCACACATTATGTAATTTTCTGTAAAATCAGTCAACTCCAGCTATCCAAAATCTGCAGACTGACCCATGACTTGTAGCAACTAGCATCAACTTTGCAAAACATGCAAAAGCTGTGTATTGTATTCCAGTCTTTATAAATGGGGAACATCAACAATCTTCATAGTGCACAATGCCATGTTTAAGAACTAGATTAGTACACCAAGACTGAGCAGAGATGAAGTGCAGAAAACATGGGAGAGTGTGTGTGAAAGAGAGAGAGAGAAAGGAAAAAAACTCAGCAATCACACAAGTCAGACCTGAATGAGTTTCAGTGTTGTGAAGGTTCTTTGCCTATTTTAATATGTTCTCATGTTGACTTCACAGTAAATATTGAAACACAAAATATACATGTTAACAGTAAAGCAGCACATATTTATAGCACATTTTTGCAAGGTTTTACACTAAGGTTAAAAGGTTTTGGATCAATAAGATTTTCCAAAGAAACACATTAGTTTGATTTAAATTGACAGTAAAGACTTTTAAATGCAGTTCTTTTGAATCAAAGAATCCTGTAAAAATATATCACGGTTTCCACAAAAAATATTAAACAGCACAACTGTTTATGTATTATTGATAATAATAATAAATCTTTCTTGAGCAGCATAGAATGATTTCTGAAAGAATCATGTGACACTGAAGACTGCGAGGAACGTGCTGAAAATGCAGCTTTGCATAACAGGAATAAATTACATCTTACAATAAATTAAAATAGAAAACGTATTTTAAATTGTAATAATATTTCAAAGTATTAATGTTTTTACTGTATTTTTCATCAAACAGCTGTGTGAACATAAGAGCCCTTATTTCAAAAACCCCAAACTTTTGAGCAGTAGAGTGCATTTGCAAAATATCAGGTTGCATTTGTAATGTTTAACCCATACAGTGTTTTGTTCATTGTCACTTTGACAGCTCTGCGCCTGTGGGTCCAAGGGTGTGCGCTTCACATATCACCTTTCGGAAGTCATGGAGAACTGGAGCACTGATCAGGGTGAGGAGTCACAGTGCCACAATGCTGCTTCTACAAAATGTGGAATGTTTTGACAGGGTTTACAAAGGTCTGTTGTTCTGTAACAGCACATCTCATAGAGACAGCTCAATCATGACTGATGTTACTCTTTCGCTAAGCTGCAACTGCCATTCGACCAGGACACCTCATCCCCCACACACAATACGACAGAACGATAGATAGATACTGATCGTAGATAGATAGAGAGATAGACTAGATCGATGGTAAATTATTTAATCTATCTATCTATGAAAAAACAGAAAGTTTCGAGTGTTGACCCTTCCTCCCTCTACTTGTAATTCTTTGAGTGTCTGTGTTTGAATTCTGAATCCAGAATGAAGTTGATTCTCTTCAGAGAGACTGAACTCTCAATCCCATCTCTCCCCTCCACTAATGCTAAACCACAGAGGTGGATCAATCACTCTTCCCTCTCTCTTCCCATCGGCTCTGAAAGTGTGACAATAAAAGAAGGAAGAACAGAAAACTTTATTGTAGAGATGGGACGGCAACTGTGTGAAACAATGACTGCTCGACATGTTTGTGAGGGTCACATGGCAGCGTAGCATATTTTATATCGGGGGAGAAGAGCCTTGGTGAAAGAGGTAAAGAAGAACCCAAAGATCACTGTGGCTGAGCTCCATAGATGCAGTCGGGAGATGGGAGAAAGTTGTAGAAAATCAACAATCACTGCAGCCCTCCACCAGTCGGGACTTTATAGCAGAGTGGCCCGACGGAAGCCTCTCATCAGTGCAAGACACATGAAAACCCGCATTGAGTTTGTTAAAAAAACACCTGAAGGACTCCAAGATGGTGAGAAATAAGATTTCTGGTCTGATGAGAACTTTTTGGCCCTAATTCTAAGCGGTATGTGTGGAGAAAACAGGCACTGCTCATCACCTGTCAAATACAGTCCCAACAGTGAAGCATGTGGTGGCAGCATCATGCTGTGGGGGTGTTTTTCAGCTGCAGGGACAGACGACTGGTTGAAATCGAGGGAAAGATGAATGCGGCAAAGTACAGGGATATCCTGGACGAAAAAACCTTCTCCAGAGTGCTCAGGACCTCAGAATGGGCCGAAGGTTTACCTTCCAACAAGACAATGACATAAGCACACAGCTAAAATAACGAAAGAGTGGCTTCACAACAACTCTGTGACTGTTCTTGCATGGCCCAGCCAGAGAGCCCTGACTTAAACCCAATGAGCATCTCTGGAGAGACCTAAAAATGGCTGGCCACCAACGTTTACCATCCAACCTGACAGAACTGGAGAGCATCTGCAAGGAGGAATGGCAGAGGATCACCAAATCCAGGTTTGAAAAACTTGTTGCATCTTTCCCAAAAAAAAACTCATGGCTGTATTAGATCAAAATGTGCTTCTACTAAATACTGAGCAAAGTGTTTGAATACTTAGGACCATGTGATATTTTCAGTTTTTCTTTTTTAATAAATCTGCAAAATGTCAACAATTCTGTGTTTTTCTGTCAATATGGGGGGCTGTGGGTACATTAATGAGGAGAAAAAAATTAACTTAAATGATTTTAGAAATGGCTGCAATATAACAAAGAGTGAAAAATGTAAGGGGGTTGAAACTTTCCGTACCCAGTAATATTGGTGTGTGTGTGTGTGTGATAAAAATGGTTTATAGATAATAATATTACAAATATATTTATAACATTTTATATAATTAATCATATCATATATTATCGATTGATAATGAAATGACAGAATCTGCTTGTAATATTCATACATAATTGTATATATAATATATATATATAGATTATATTGGTCTGTGTGTGTGTGTGGTGTGTGCGTTAGTATATTTATAACCAAATTATACTTATTAATGTTAATAATAAATATTATTGTAAATATAACAAGTAATACATTCATTTATAGTTATAAGAAGAAGAGGAAGAAAACGAATATAAAATATCTTAATAGTCTTAAAATAGACTTCCTTTTCTTTATGCAAAATAACTTTTTTATTTTGGCATGAAATATAAGTGTTCTTGACAAATTTGGATAAAAGCATATGTGTAATCATGCTGGCATCTGGGTGTAAACATTCATTTTAGTCTGCGGTGAACCAACTGCACTTTTACATGATGGTCATATATACGCTTGCAATAATGCATTTAGACTTTATGGCCTCAGATATACCACATGAAATGGTCTCTCATGTGAATAATGCATGTGAATCATGAATATATGTATATATTGTTTAGCTTTAGATAGAAATGTGTGATATATCTGTACCATGAAGTCGGTGCGTTAGTGCTTGCATGCGTCTCAGACGATATAAGAGTTTCATTGCTTTCCACCCTGCTGTGGTTGTTGATAGTGTTTTGCTCTGAGAATTGTGTGCGTTTGTATGTGTGGCAGGTGATGTTTGTCTCTGTAGCATCTATATTTCACTCTTTGTCAAACATTCATTCTCGTCCCACTCGATCACTCAACAGACCTGCAATGAAACACAAGGCTGACATCTTCTTTGTCCCCAATAATCGAAATAAATCTGACTGCAGGCCCATGCACTCCATGATTGCATATTATATTTTGAAAGGAACAAATATAAAAACCAATTTGATTTAGAACGTATTGATTACATTTTTATAGTCTCTCCATATTCAACGAGAAAAGAGAAATCATGGGTGTCGTTAAGCCTATTGAGAGGCTTGATGTTCTCGGGCTCTCGGTTCTAATGAAATTTCAGACTCATTTGGAATGAAAGCAAACAAACCGCACTGTTTAATTTCTTGAAAGCTCAGAGCTCGTGGTTGTTTGGATGCATGTTAGAAGTATTTGGCCAAATGCACACTGCGGTGATAAGATTTAGCAGTGATAACTGGAGTGAATCCCCTTAATTATGAATGTTTTTTCATGTAACCTAAAACAATGTGCTTTTCTGTGGAAACATCGAATTTAACAGATTTTACTCATGCAAGAAAAAAAAGAGAACATTTTAGAATTTTTTTTCTATGATTAACTTAACCCTCTGGGGTAGAAGTAGATGACTTTATATATATACTCACAGAAAACAAGGTACAAAGCTGTTACTTGGACAGTACTCAGAGGTACAAATGCTAAATGCTACCCCTAAATGGTACGTATTAGTACCTTAAAGGGGTCATAACACACAGTTTCTGCCAATCTCATGTTAATATTGGTTAGCTATAGAGTAGTATTGCATCCTTCACATCTCCCGAAGAGTCTTTAGTTTTACCAGATTTATAATAAACAGATACAGCTTTACGCTCCTCTCCAAAAACAGTCGAGCTCCTGGAGGTGTGCCGTGGGCGGAGCTAAAGAGTCACGAGCACGAGAAGCCTTTGCGTAGCAATCATCTGCAAGCTGTGACATCAACATAAAACAGGAACAAAAACGTTATTGACTTTGGTTAGCAAGGTTTAGCTTTTCCTCACAACCAAAAATACACTTCTTTGGTGACATTGTTGATTTCATGGTCAAAAAATTTGGCACAGAAATTCTCTTTTTTTTTTACTTTGGCCATGTTTAGCATGAGAAACAGAGAAACACTCTTTAACAGTGTAAATAAGTAAGAATGCATGAAGGCCTCCACTTAAAAATTTTAGTACCTAAAGTGTGCATATTAGTATTTGAGTACAGTGACAGTTTTGTACCTTTTTTCTCAGAGTGTGCATTTAAAATTATTGAATAAAACTGCCTACCTGCTACCAAGTCATTTAAACTGTTACCACACTATTTTTCACAGTATACCAAACCATGATCCAACCATAATCCATGAACCAAAACAACCAACTCCACATTTGCCATCTCTGATTTGAAACAAAATCAAAAATTATAAGTGAATGATCTTGGCGATACTTGTCTCAAGAAGCATGACATAATCAAATCAGAAACGGCACAATATAAAATGATTAGTATTGGTAGTAATTGGTACTTAAAGGTGCAGTAAGCGATTTCTGAGAAATGCTGTTGATATTTGAAATCACCAAAACAAACACACCCCTACCCAAAAGATTCACACCTCTATCTTGCCTCCGCCTCCGCCCCCAAATTTCTAAGCATGCTATTCAACACAGGCACCTCCCCCATCACTACTGGACACACCCCTTACTGGTCATTGGCTACAAGTAGGGATGGGTACCGAAACCCGGTATTTAATCGGTCCCAGGGCTAAATTATGAAAGACCGGGATTAAGCTCTGACATTCTGAGAAAGACTTCCTAAACCACATCCAGTTCTTCTTGCTTATATATCATGATTCTTGCAAATTCTATCTCACCAGAGTCGCCAGCTGTTTTTTAACATTTGTCTATGAGGCATTTTTGACTATTCGCAATTCAGAAGCGGAGATAGCGCCCACGCGGGGAGCTTCAGCATGGGCAACAGGAAAGCCCTTGTAATTATGATAGAAAGAGAGAACTAAACATCACACAGCTGCTTACATTAGGACTGTGCTGTTTTATTAGCTATTTTATTTTTTATTTGATTTGGTTCTAAGGATATACAAAAGACGACATGAGGTTAAAGCTATAAAAATAGCTGCTTTCGTTATTGCCCGACTTCTTTCCCTTCACAGCGAGGGGTGAGCATTCGTTCCTCACTTAAAACCAAACTTTAAAGTCGAATCGCTCCGTCGGTGAATTGTTGTAAGATGCCGTTTCACGGTGCTAAATTGCGGGACATAATATAATAAAATAAAAAGGTAAAGCACAATCGCACAAGAAACGCGTCTCAGGCTGAACTGTGTGCGCGTGCGCGAACTCCAAAACGGACAAACAAATTACATTGAGCTATCGGGGCGCATGTCAAACGATCAAATACAACAACAAATATGTCCAAATGGCCGGCTTGGAGAGTATTTGCTTAAACACAGTTTATGTCTTAAGTGGAGGAGAACAGTTGGGAGAAAATCCGATGTGTGTATATTGTCTTAAAGTGACAGACTGGAGCTTTGGCCATCAAAATGCAAATTTGCTCTTAATCTGAATAACGTTATAGTTTTAATAAGCATTAATCTATCAATACTTACACTGAAAACTATGTAGTGTTCATTTACATTTGATTACTTTTTGATTTCTTTTGTAGGCTATTACTTACCTAAACAGTAATGTTAGTAGAACTTCTTGGAAAAATGACAGCACTGTTTATTTCTTTTCATTTGTATATTTGTTTTATTGTTTTTGTCAGTTTGTTTTACTTTGTTTCTTTTTTTTCATGTTCTTACTGTATCTTATCTTTTGTATAAAACACTAAAAATGCCTGCACACTGGTGCATTTACAAATTGATGTTTTAAATTCATTTCATTAAATGTTTATTTTACATTTCAAAATATAAAGCAATGTTAGCAGTCTTCATTTGTCTATATCTCTATATATATTATATATAAAACAAAAAGTAACAAAAGAATGCAGTTAAAGTACCGAATCGATAAGCAGTATCGATAAGAGTAGTAATACCGTTAAAACCTTAACGATACCCATCCCTAGCTACAAGTGTGTTTTGGTGCCCCGGGTCCATCAACTTGCAACAGAGTTTCTCAGAAATCGTGTTACGCATCTTTAAAGTCAGTATAAATTTGCAATTCATTTTAAAAAAATGCAAAATCTTGAAAACACTACCATTCAAAAGGTCAAATTAACTGAAAGCCAATGAATTTTTAGCAAGGATGCATTAAATTGATCTAGGGTGACATTAAAGACATTTATAATGTAAAAAAAATATATATTTCAAATAAATATGGTTGTCATTCCAAAAGCCAAAACAGTTTAGTTTGGTTGTTAACACTCAGTGTGGATTTAATTTTAACATTGTTTTCATTACTTGAGTTAACTGGGTTGTAGAATGTAGAGCAGAACTACTTCCTGTGTGGGATACTCACTCTATCTCAGCTTCCTGTATGTGTCCATTTACCCATCGCTTCATCTCTACACATCTGTCTCTATCACTCCTTCCCTTCCCCCATCCTTCCTCTCTGCCCACTTCCATTTAACTCTCTATTCCATCTCGAGAGGAGATGGTAGATGGTCTCTTCATTATGTGGAACACAGACAGCGTGATTGTGTGTGTGTGTGTGTGTGCGTATGCGTGTGGGATGAGTGAGAGCCAACCGAGTACATGCAATGTTTTATATCCTGTCAATGCCATTCCTAGTTGCTGTCCCGCGGCCATGATTTACCATGTTTTAGCCAAGTCCCCAATGCAGAAAATGAAAGAGCTGTTTTCCGCCCCTTTCTGCCTGCTTCCAATTCATCTCTCTTTCTCTTTCTCGTTCTCTTTCTCACTCTGTCTGTAATTTTTTGCAGCTAGAAGGCTGTTTGTAGCACTTTCATAAAAGCATTCCCGGATCATTCCTGCTATGCACTACCTTATGAAGTGTAAAAACTGAATATGTTTGTATTTTAAGTATGTGTTTCTAATAAAGGGTATTCAGACTTGAGGGAGCAAGAAAATAACTTGATGTCTACCAGGACTGAAATAAAGCACAAAAGCTAGCCATTGATAAATGATGGATTGACATTAGCTTAAATAAAGATGTCAACTTGATTTTGTTATCTTTTAAAAATGATTTTGATAAGTAGATATCATACAGATTTTTATAATATTATCAAACAGGAATGTGAAATACCAATTAATGCCAAAAAGCATCTCATTCATCGCAAACACTTATATTTGTGTTTTGCACCAATATGATGTGACTTCCTGAAGGCTGATTTCACTATGGCACTATTAAATTAATATTACAAAAGACTATGGATGGAAAGTGAAATTGAAATAAACATTTATAAGAAAAAAACAATAAAATGATCCCTAAAAAATCATTAAAAAAAAAAAACTGTGAATAAGTTAATGCATAACTATTGAAGCTTGTTTCCCCTTTAGGAGTGAAAAATGAATCAGGTAACTATAAAGATAAAGTTTAAAATAATAAAATATGAAAGTCACAATTATGAGAAATAAAGTTGAAATTGTTGCATTTTCTTTTTTATGACAGGTTTGAGTCCCATGAAGCATGACATAATCAAATTAGAAAGAGTACAATGTATATCTATTGACTTATATTAAACGAATTATTAGTAAAAAAGAATAATATATTGCAAATTATAAAAAAAAATTATTGCAAAATCTTCAAATAAACTAAGTTATAACGTTTAAGGGATGGTGATAATTTTTAAAAATTTTGAAAGAAGTCTCCCATACTTTCCACGGCTGAATTTATTTGGTCAATAATATAGCAAAAATAGTCATATTTTTAAATATTATTACAATTTAAAATAACGAACCCATGACAGTGGCGTTGCTAACACCATGATCTAATTTGAGCTACAGGAATGCTACACCCACTACAACCGAAGCGATGAAAAAAAATGAACTAATATGATTTTCATCTTTAAAAATTAAGACAAATTTACTGAAGATATGAAAATGTACTGTCCAGTAGGAATAATCGGTTCGGTTCAATCAAATCTTCTACTGGACCCCGAGAAGCAGATCACTAATATATATAAAAAGTCTGTTCATTATTTGCAGTACATGAATAACACATAACTATTCACATGCACAGTCAAATAAATGAAAGAGAAAGAGAGCACTGATGAGGTGCAGGAGATGTGTTTGTGTCGTGTGTTTATGTGCGTGGGCAAAAACTGAGAGTGGGAAGAAAAAGAAACAGACAAATAAAGTCTGTCTGTTAAATTGATGACCTCACGTATCTGTGGCACACGCCTCTCTCTAGCGTCTCACAACCTCAGGACCATCACACACAATCAAATCTGCCGCTCACTGATGCGTTACATCTGGGCTGCTCTCTGCCTCTCTCTCTCTCTCTCTCTCTCTCTCTCTCTCTCTCTCTCTCTCTCTGGAAACGAATGCTGTCTGTTCAAACAGTCAAAATAAATACAGATGACATGAAAGAATGGCAACGGAAAAAGAAAGAACTACATGCATGTGTGTATATAGTTTACATATTATTTTATCTTGTAATGTAGCTGCATTTCATGTTTCCAATCACTCACTCAGCAGGGGTTCTTACAATAGTACGATGTTTACCTTGATGTGGGAGGCTGTAGCTTTACATATGGACTCCATGTTTTTTTTTTCATGTATACTTAAGAGTTTCAGTTCAGAGGGAAAAAAACACATGGAAGTTTATATGACACATACGGAATAATGGCATTTTTATACACAGACAGGGACAGACACACACACAACACACACACACACACTGTGTATGTATATATGAGAATATTATATATATATTCTGACGAGAAAATGTAACTATTTTACGAGGTGGTGATTTTGTATGAATTTGCCAGGTAAAGGTACAAAATCGTCAAATTTTTAGCAAAAGAGTAAGCATGATGGTCAACTCCTAAACATAACCATCAATGGAGGGTAAGCAGACCATACAAAAATATCCGAATGACATTGCTTGAATTCATATGAATTAGTCAAAAATTCACCAATACTTAAAAAATTTTTTTTTTTTAAAAAGCCTGACATTGTGTTTGATACAGAAATAATACCGTTCAAAAAGACAGCAATTGTAAAAATTTATTATTATTATCATCAATATTGTGCTGTTTAATATTTTTGTGTGTGTGGAATATATATATATAAAGTTTAAATCTCCAAAGAACCATATACAGTGGCTCCATATAAAGTATTAGGGTAATGCATGCTTAAAAAAATATGAATGCCAATGCATTGTATAACAGAATATCTAAGCAAAATGACTTCATTTTAAAATAAGATAGCACAGGCACACTTTAAACAAATCGATAAAAAAGCTTGTTAGGTTTTAAAGTATAAAACAATAGATATACTGTTCAAAATGCAGACACAATGTATTTGGACACCTGTGTCCTGAAGTGACTTCATACAGTACTTCCATTAATAAACCTTTACACTACGGTTGAAAAGTCAGCAGAAGTTACTTCATGAAATTCAGACATTATAAAAGTGTCCAAATACATTTTGGAGTCTCGGTAATAGTCAAGTTAAAAACCCTATTCAGCAGGCTTTTCTTGCTGAAAAGAACCATTGAAAAGCTTCAATCAATAATTTTTATTTAAGAGTGAAAACAGTAATAAAAGCAAACTGAAGCCAGATGCATAGTGATACAGACTTAAAGTATTTATCACTTATGAAGTCTGAATTAGAATGGGTTTCATGTCAAAGTGCTACCAGACCTTTCTGAATCGAAAAGACCTGCTCATTCAAAACATGGACTGCAAACTGTGACTGTCTCTATAGTTTATCTGGTGAGAACTTAATTTTACAAGTGTTACACCAGTTACTTACATCTAACAATCTAAATTTTTCCTTGAAACATTCAGATTTCTTGATGATGTGTATTACAGTAACACGTTCAAATGAAATATATTGATATTACAAATAAAATATAAAGTATACTGATCTGCCTTGATTTACAGCATTTGTGCTTTGGCTTGCATAAAGATTTCGTTCGTTTATAACACAGTTTACTTCAATGACAGCAAAAAGACAAACTAAGATTCTTGGCATCCCTGTTATTTATCTATATTTCCCTGCATTATGTCACTTGCAATTCAACAACCACAAGTTGCATAAAAAATAATAAAATTATGTTGTTAAAATTAATGTATGACAAAGCCAACATGCCATTTGGTGTTTTTTTAAGGTGCAATGTGAAATTCTATATTGCATATTCACTTACTGCCCTACAGTTTTATACTTTCTTTTTCTGAACGTGCATATGCAATATAGAAAGGCCACAAAATAAAAATGTAAAAAGTTAATTGCAACTTTTTATCTCACAATTATGACTTTTTAACTCGACTTCTGAGAAAAAAAGTTGAATTTGAGATATAAGTTTGTAATTGCGAGAAAAAAAGTCAGAATTATGAGATAAAAAGTCAAAAAAAAAAAAAAAAAAAATTGTATTCCATTGCAGAAAAAAAACACAGAACTGGCTAACTGGGCGGAATTCTGATTTTATATTGCAATTGTGACTTTTTAGGAATTGTAGGAATTGTGAGATAAAAAAATGACCTTGTTTTATTTATTTATAAATATTTCATGGCGTAAACAAAAAGCAGAATTTTGAGATGCAAACTCAGATTTCTGATATCTCACACTTCTGACTGTTTTCCTGAAATTCTGAGAAAAAAAGTCAGAATTGTGAGATAAAAACTTAGAAAGAAAGAAAAAAGTCAGAATTCTGTGTTTATATCTCACAATTCTGGTGTTTATTTCTTGCATGTTTATATCTTACATTTATGATATTTTTGTCAGAATTCCAAGAAATAAAGACCAAACTGTAAGATAAAATGTCGCAATTACCTTTTTTATTCTGAGGGTACTACTATCTACACTTTAGGTACTAATTTCAGACATCCCACCTATTTCCAGGAGATGGTACCATCAACCGCTATATCAATATGCAGGAGAATCCCGGACCTTCTGGGAAACAAGTACTTTGTAATTTGTTTCAGAGTACTAATATGTATCTTTATGGTACTAATATTTAGGTGCAAATAAGGTACAAAGATATTCACCTTTTAGCTTTTGTACCGCAGGGGACGGCCCCAGTGACAGCTCTGTACTTTTTTCATTTGGATTTCTATTGACCATATGCAGTGTTTTCATGCAGAAGATTTAGATGATAATATAAGCAGTTTAGTAGCTTCAATAAATATAAGTCCGTTTTCATTCATGTGCAGTGTGGATGCATAAATATGTATGTGTGGCCTTAAGACAAACCTACACAGAATTGGCCAAACCTGTCTTGCGTGTCACTGTACGTTGTGAACTCAGCTCTGCTGGTTTAGGTTCTGAGCAGTCCGTAGGCTGTGTGTGAACGCTTTACACAAGAATAAAGGCGAGTGAGCTCTTTGAGTGGGCCTTGGCCTGCCCGCCTGTGTCTGGGGAAGGCCCCGGAGGACTAGTAGACGCGTGGCTAGCTTTATGCAGTATTCATAGGATGTAAAGAATGGCCCGTCTCAGAGAGAAAAAAAAGAAAGAAAGAGAGGGAGAGTAAGAGAGAAAAATGGAACCATTATTCCAGGCCTCTAACGGGAGCTGCTTGTTTTTGCAGCACAAGCAGGGGAGCCTGAATATTAGTATGTACAGAGGAAGCTAAGAGTGTGAGTGTGCGTCCAGATGTGTATACACAAGGAGTCATTATACTGAGAACTGCAGCATTTACATTATATGTATATACAGGAGTGTGTGAGTCAATACTCACGACTTCTGCTGTGCTAAACTTCAGATGGAGCTGATGAATATACACACACAGACAGACAGATTCAGACAAAGAAATCATCAGGTATGAGGGAAACGTAAATGATATATATATATATAAAGTGGGTACGGAAAGTATTCAGACCCCCTTAAATTTTTCACTCTTTGTTATATTGCAGCCATTTGCTAAAATCATTTAAGTTCATTTTTTTTCCTCATTACTGTACCCACAGCACCCCATATTGTCAGAAAAACACAGAATTGTTGACATTTTTTGCAGATTTATTAAAAAAGAAAAACTGAAATATCACATGGTCCTAAGTATTCAGACCCTTTGCTCAGTATTTAGTAGAAGCACCCTTTTGATCTAATACAGCCATGAGTCTTTTTGGTAAAGATGCAATAAGTTTTTCACACCTGGATTTGGTGATCCTCTGCCTTTCCTCCTTGCAGATCATCTCCAGTTCTGTCAGGTTAGATGGTAAAAGTTGGTGGACAGCCATTTTTAGGTCTCACCAGAGATGCTCAATTGGGTTTAAGTCAGGGCTCTGGTGGGCCATTCAAGAACAGTAACAGAGTTGTTGTGAAGCCACTCCTTCGTTATTTTAGCTGTGTGCTTAGGGTCATTGTCTTGTTGGAAGGTAAACCTTCGGCCCAGTCTGAGGTCCTGAGCACTCGGGAGAAGGTTTTCATCCAGGATATCCATGTACTTGGCCGCATTCATATTTCCCTCAATTGCAACCAGTCGTCCTGTCCCTACAGCTGAAAAACACCCCACAGCATGATGCTGCCACCACCATGCATCACTGTTGGGACTGTATTGGACAGGTGATGAGCAGTGCTTGGTTTTCTCCAAACATACCGCTTAGAATTAAGGCCAAAAAGTTCTATCTTGGTCTCATCAGACCAGAGAATCTTATTTCTCACCCTCTTGGAGTCCTTCAGGTGTTTATTAGCAAACTCCATGCGGGCTTTCACGTGTCTTACACACACTGCCATAAAGCCCTGACTGGTGGAGAGCTGCAGTGATGGTTGACTTTCTACAAATTTCTCCCATCTCCCGACTGCATCTCAGGAGCTCAGCCACAGTGATCTTTGGGTCTTCTTTACCTCTCTCACCAAGTCTCTTCTCCCCCGATAGCTCAGTTTTGGCCGGACGGCCAGCTCTAGGAAGTTTTCTGGTCGTCCCAAACGTCTTCCATTTAAGGATTATGGAGGCCACTGTGCTCTTAGGAACCTTAAGTGCAGCAGAAATTTTTTTGTAACCTTGGCCAGATCTGTGCCTTGCCACAATTCTGTCTCTGAGCTCTTCAGGCAGTCCTTTGACCTCATGATTCTCATTTGATCTGACATGCACTGTGAGCTGTAAGGTCTTTATATAGACAGGTGTGTGGCTTTCCAATCAAGTCCAATCAGTAATTTCAAACACAGCTGGGCTCAAATGAAGGTGTAGAACCATCTCAGGATGATCAGAAGAAATGGACAGCAACTGAGTTAAATATATGAGTGTCACAGCAAAGGTCTGAATACTTAGGACCATGTGATATTTCAGTTTTTCTTTTTTAATAAATCTGCAAAAATGTCAACAATTCTGTGTTTTTCTGTCAATATGGGGTGCTGTGTGTACATTAATGAGGAAAAAAAAAATAAATTAAATGATTTTAGAAAATGGCTGCAATAACAAAGAATGAAAAATTTAAGGGAGTCTGAATACATTCCGTACCCACTGTAAATATATATATATATATACACACAATATATATTATGGTATTTAGCCAAGAGATACTATAAACACCCACACAAACGCACCCACAAAACCACCAAACACATATATGTATGTAAAATAAACATACTTTTCACATACTTTTTGGTCTTATATTCTCTTCTCTCTCTCTCTCTTCTCTTCTCTCTTCTCTCACACACCAAGACACACTTTTAAGTATCTTAAGGTGGTATGTGAAAAATTTATAAATTTTTTTATTTTACAGTAGTCGGCATTTGAAAATGATTACTGATACTATTTCCATACAAATTCCATATTAGCTCAAAGATCTTCATAAAAGTATTCATGTGCTCCATTTGAACTCTTTAAACCACAAGTAATTTCATTTCAAATGTTTCATGTCTCACTTTTAGTCATTTAAAACTCATTCTTGTTTTTTTAATTTGTTTTGTACCATGTAAGAAAGAAAATATAATATAAATTGCAGATGAACAAACAGTACAGAATTATATTTTAAAGTATCATTTAAAATGATAATTTCTTTAGATACAAAAAAATAAAAATCCACTTCAACACAAAATAAGTAAATCATCATTGATTAACCAATGGTTCATTATTGCTGTTTTGTCTCTGTTAATGGAATCTGTTATATTTTATTTCTAGAGTCATCATTTCCTAAAAACCTCAAGCTTATGATCAGAGTCTGACTGGGCTTGTTGCAGGCTTCAGAACACAGTTTGTGCGCACACACACATACCTTACCTTTTCCTTTGCAACATTGACCGCATGAACAATGGGTTGATTGTGAGGTCTGGTAGAGTAGTGTGGAGGGGTGTCAGGCAGGGGCGTGAGGGTGACCCCTCTTACAGACTCACAGCATCCCCGGACACCTTCTCAAATAAATCACAGCAGGAAACAGAAAATACTGTACGAGGAGCAAAATAATATGATCAAGTTCTCTAAAGAGTGACTATCTGAAAACTGGAAGAGCTACAAAAGAATTATAGATAGTGAATATAGATACATTCACAAAAAGTGTAATTAAAAAGACATACCCGGAGAGAGCTATCCGTTAGCATTCCCATTCATTTCAATGGAAGATTGAGATTTTGTTGAACCAACTTTTGCTTTACTTTTTATTTCTTTTCTTTTTTTTGCTTTGGAACTTTTCTGGCGAGAGGGCAGCCGATTTTCCAACAATTTGGACAGTATTATTCTTTGCCAACTCATGATTATGGTTTTTACTTAGTATTTTTTTTGACCTGTTGGGGGTATTCTTAGTCGTGGTAGTTATCTAAGTTGCACTGAGTCAATTACAGCATGATAAAACAAAAAACGTGTGCTCTTCATTTCAGGCCTGCAAGTCAACAAAATGTGATTCATTTAAAGGAGGGGTGCTTCTTGTTCTATACCACTATATTTTTATACCAGTTTGTGCCATGATATAGTCTCTTTATACGGTACATGTCTGTATGTATATATAAAATAAAATAAAGAAAAAGAAAATAAAATAAATAAAATAAAATAATAAAAAAGAAATTGGGGGGAAAACGTGTGTCAGTGTGTCAGTGTTTTGGACTGGTTTTTTTTTCACCATGTCTTTGTTCCTGGTTTTCCATATATGGTCTTTTTCCTGTTCTTGTTTAGTTTAATGATGATTCCTGGCACCTGTGTTTGTTAATTATCCTGTGTATTTAAGTTCCTGTTTGTTCCTTCCTTTCTGTCGGGTCTACTTGTTGAGTTTGTGCGTTTGCCTCAGTTTCCTTGTTGGAATCTCCCCTGTGTTTCGTCAATAAAGACGGTTTATGATTACTCGTGCCTCCTGCGTTTTCCCTGCAACGACGTACCGTGACAGAAGACCCGACCAAAACCGAACAGTAAGCGGCGCCCCCTCTCCCCATGTTTGTTTTCCATTTTTTTGAAAAGTTTTTTTGTTTCCTGTTTGTTTCTCTCCGTGGAGATGGAAATAGCTGCTTGGTTCTTCGCCTTAGCCCGCCGAGATCTCCCCTTCTTTGAGTACGCCTGGGAATTCTGCATGCTCGCTGCCACCATCAATTCTCTGTTCTGGCTAGGGGCCAACTACTATCGCCCCATGGACCTCCCAGACACCAAAGGACTATGCCTGAGGGAAGGGATCTACCAGTGTCTGGGAAGTGTCCGGGCCCGAGCCAGAACCAGCCTGCCATCAAGCCCACCGGCCGCTGCTCACTCAAGTTCGCTGGCTGCTCCAAAGTCAAGTTCGTGGGCTGCCGCTCGCTCAAGCCCGCCGGAATCTCTACTGTCAAGCCCGCTGGCCGCTCCAAAGTCAATGTTCTTGGGCTGACGCTCGCTCAAGCCCCGCGGAATTCTACTGTCAAGCCCGCTGGCAGCGCGATGTCCTACAAAGGAGGCGGAGAGGAGAAAAAGAGAAAAGCCTGTCCGCTAAAGCCCCACGAGCAGCTCCAGTGTTGGATCTATCCTTGAGAGTCGAGAGATTGGCTCTAGCCCCAGAACAGCTTAAGGATCGTGGCTGCAGGTTCCCACTCCAAGCCGTGAGGAATATTATTCCGAGTTAGCCACGGAGGGCTAATGGTTCCGAGTTTGCCCACCGAGGGCTCCTTTCAGGTTTAGCCCAACGGAGCGGCTCAGGTCACCGAGGTTTTAGCCGTGTAGGGGTACAGTCCAGAGTTTGGCCCAGCGGAGGGCTTTAGTTCCCACGTCCAGCCAAAGGAGGGCTCCAGTCCCCAAGTCAAGCCAAGGGAGGGCCTCGGGCAGCGTTTAGCCCACAGAGGGCTCCTGTTCCCGAGTTTAGCCCACGGATGGCTCCTGTCCCCGAGTTTAGCCCAGGAGGGCTCCTGTCCCCGAGTTTAGCACAGAGAGGGCTCCAGACCCCGAGTTTAGCCCAGAGAGGGCTCCAGCTTCCAAGTCAAAGCCAGGGCGGGACACAGTTCCCGAGGATGCGGCCGGGCCGAGTGAGAGCATGCTCCCGAGCTCCCTGTTGCGCCATGGCTCCGAGCGTCTCATGTCCTCCATGGCCTCTTAAACTCTCTGCTCCTGCCACAGCCTCCTAGCCATGATACGCCCACAGAATCCTGAGTCTACTGCTCCGCAAGGGAATCTAAAGCTCCCTGTTTCGCCATGGCTCCTTAGTTCCTGCTCTGCCAGGCAGACCTGAGCTCCATGATCGCCTGAGAGGCCTCCGTGTCTCTGTCTGTACCAACCTCCAGAGGCCAAAATCCACGGTGGCATGTTACGGCGTGGGAGCGCCTTAAGGGAGGGGGAAGCTAATGTCAGTGTTTTGGACTGTTTTTTTTTGTTTAACTCGTCTTTGTTCCTGGTTTTCCATATCTATGGTCTTTTCCATGTCCTTGTTTAGTTTAATATGATCCTGCAACCTGGTGTTTTTGTTAATTATCCTGGTATTAGTCATAGTTGGTTTTCATTGCGAGGGTAAACTCGTTGAGTTTGTGCGTTTGCTTCAGTTTCTATGTTGGAATCTCCCCTGTGTTTCGTCAATAAAGACGGTTTATGATTACTCGTGTCTCCTGCGTTTTCCCTGCAACAATGTACCATGACAGTGTGCTTTTCTATTCACGACAGAATGCCTACAGACTTTTTTCAAGTAGGTCCCATCTTAATCCTGAAAAAGATGTGTACAGCCATGAACCAGTCATTTATCACAATATTTTTGTTCAGTTTATTACATAATTAATCATTTCATGTAGGCAATAATAATTATGATAAATAATAAATAACTTGTCATAATATAAATTGTTTTACAAGTAAAAAATATTTCTTTATTATTATTGTTATATTATTATAAAAATGTTTCACAGGAACAGCAGCACTATTTTCGAATAAATGTCTCAGTTTCATTCACAACTCACGGTTTACATATTCTGCATTTATTCTATGACGACATACTGATTAAGTTGTTTACACAGGTTGTGAATCGTTTACATGGGTTGTTTGTACAACGGTTTCATTCAGATTTCCCATTTACGCTCATGCTTTGGTCTGATTAATGACTGTATATGAGGAATGTAAAGCATGTGCCATGAAATGTTTTGACTACCATATGCTGCCAGTCGCTCACAAACTAAATAGAGAGTTATAGCCCGATTAAAGTGTCTACATGTCTTAAATAAAATTACACAATTAAAAAAAATGTTCCCCATGCCTTATTACAGCAATTTTTATATCCAAAATATTGTCTGTGGTCATATTACTGACGTCTATGTAAACACAGCCACCGTCTGATCTTTAATCACATAATTGACACCACATGTGGCAGAACTCAGGTGCAGAATCGTGGCACCTCACCGGACCAGGTATAAATCATGTGTGATTACTGTAGCGAGCGCTCGCCCTCCGCCAGCCAGGTAGCCTCTGGCTCTATATATGGAGATCTATTTATAACCCCCTGTGTCACTGCTGCTGCTCTTTGCTGTTTTGCAATGCACTGCAAATCTCCTTCGTCTCTGTTCTTGTTCTGTTCACCAACCCATCGGTCCTCTGCCATCTCTTGCCTCCCATTCCCATTCATCCAAGCTCTCGCATGTGAGAACCAAAACAGCAGCACTGTCGCTCTGATTATGAATTCCAAGGCCAGAACAAAGCATTATGTTTGGAAATATACAGCCGGAGTGGAGAACATCTGACATATGAAGAGTTTCAGTTAATGTGCCACTTTAAAATGACCTACCAGTAGCAGAAAGTGCTTGTGGATTGAATTCTGATCATGCAGTAGGCAACTACTTTATCCGATCATAATATACTGCTATATACTGTTTGTAATTCAAAAGGGCATAATACAGATTTTCTATTTTTGCAATAGTGCAAGTATATTTTAAAAAATGGTGTAGAAATAATTTTCAATCTGAAATTGCTATTAAATTTCACAAACAATTACAAGAAATGGCAAGACACACTCCAATAATATTTGTTTTATTTACAACTTCGAAAAATATTTTTTATAGGTATGAGGTAAAATATAAATACTGTACATCAGGGATTGATCATTGAGTAAGAACCTTATAACAAATTGTATAAAAATAAGTCTTTGGTTTTAAGTTTGGCATATACCCTGTAAAAAAAGATTCGTTGATGCACTTAAAAAAACTTGATATGCCATGTATTTAAATGTTTTTGTATCTACGTATTATGATTCTTTTTGCTGTGGCGGCACTTGTTTCAAACTTGCGTTTGAAACAACAGTTCTATGTTCATTCAAATTCAGCTAGTTGAGGGCAAAACCTTTTTATATAAAAGGTATTGTTGTATGGGACATCTTATAAAAAAGTATTAAAAAACTGTTATTGTATCCAAAAAAAAAAAAAAAAAAGTTGAAATGGCAAAATCTCAAAATAATTTTACAGTGTAGTAGCATGCATGCGTACACTATGAATGTATTTAAACATTATGCTGAAACATTGCAAAGACATCAAAATACTATATAATGTATAATTTAAGATTTATTTTTATGTTGTTTAATTTAACTTGTTTTGTTGTATTTTATTAATAGAGCTAATATGCTGTAGGACTTATTCAGTTGTTTATTTTAATTGTTTAATTTCAGTTTTATTTTATTACATTTTATTAATAGATTACTGTACTTGTCTACTTTGCTTTAATGTTTTTACTTAAATGAAAAATTACAGAAATGTATTTTATTAGAGAGGTAAAATCAAATGTTTGGCTTGGTTGAAATTAACCCACCTTTGCACTTTTGTCTGAATCATATTCGGATACAATATGCTGAAGACCCTTTGAATGCTGTCTGATTTTAAAAGTCAGCACAGAGAAGTGGCACAAAAAAAGGCATATAATAGCATGTTTAATATCACATTAATGTATTTAAATGCTTTATTATGACGATGACATTTCAAAGACATTAAAATAACTATTATTAATGTGTAATTTATGCATTGGTTTATTTATGCAATTGATTAATTCAAACGTTAATTCATTATATTTAGTTATATGCTTACATTTTGCTCTAACTTTTTATACATTTCAGTATTTTTTTATGTGAGAGGTACAACAAAATGGTTAGTTTGGTTAAAGTTAACTCAAAAAAACAAATGGTGCACTTGTTGAAGACCCCTTCTATACAATGCTGTCTGATTTTAAAAGTCAGCTCAGGGATGTGGCACAGTGGTTAATACATACGTTTGAACCAATGAAGAGCCGTTGTGCTCATATGAAACTCAAGGTTCACGGCTGGCCTGCATGCCGACTACAATCCCCCTCCATCTCCTTCCAGTTTTCTGTCTCTCTCACTACTCTAAAGACAAATGTGCATACATAGTATGCAATTTGCACTCTTTCTTTACATTTACATCAATATGAAGACATGTACCAAGAACATATTTGTAAATTACACAAATATAAATCAGCAAAGACAGAAATAATTTTGGAATTATGTTATGATATGAAACAACATTAAAAGTGACGGTTGACACATGCACATTCCTCCAAAGACTGCATAAATAACATGTTTAATAAAGGTTAGGTGTTCTTTTATTTTGCGCAATAAAAGAAGAATAAATTCTTTCGTTGTCTGCCAGTTCTTTTGCGGAAGAGGTCACAGGACTTTTTTGTGTGTCAGGGAAAGAGAAAAGGAGAAGAAGAAGAAAAGAAAAAAACACGGGGGAAAATTACCTGCCTTATTGCTAGTGGCAGCCTGTAATTTATGATAATTTTTCATGAAAGCTCTGAGGTTAAGTAGGCAGGCCTTTTCAGTTCTGGTTTTGACGTGTTTTGCTGCTCACAATGAGTGACTAAAATGGCAGTTCTTTTATGGACCGGCCATGCTGTTGCTTCTGAACATCTGCACATACATTTCCCATAAAGCCTTTTCAAATTCCTCAAGTCTCAAAAGCAATATTCAAGACTGGGGAAAAAAAAAGAAGAACAGGCCGGAGACAGAAGAGAGAACAGAAAAGTGGGGGTAATTTATTAAGTGCTCTTAGACTGAAATGCAAGTTTTGTCTTACATCTAAAATTAGACTACAGGAAAACGGGAGTGAGGTAAGGGGTTGAGATGACACCAGCAGAGGTCAGCGGGTGTGAGGAGGACATGAAAGAGTCAATGTTTAATCTGAGCCTGAGACACAGAGGTCAAACTCTGAGGTCCCATATGACATAAGAAATAGCGAAACATCGCCTGTTGACTTATTTAAATAAACAGTTTTTGTAATTCCATTTATATATATATTTATGTATTTGTTTGTTTTTTGTCATTTTTGTTTTTTTTCTCTCTCAAGTAAATTGTTTTCAATAAAATAATCCAAAACAGAAGGTCTCACCATATAAAAACAAAATAAATAAAAATAAAGATTGAACTAACTTAAAAAAAATTATTAATAATCACCATAAAAAATAAATGTTTGTTTTTTTAAGGTTGTATTAAAATCTTTGGTGTGAATCCATTTTAATAATTGTAATTATCTATATAAAAATATTATTGCAATTTATTAAAATGTCTTAAAATGTATTTTTATATTACTGATATTTAATAAACTGATTTTTAATTTCCTTTAATTGTTTATTTTAATTCGGCTATATTGTATATATATTGGATTTCAGCATGCTAATCTCAGTGTGTCTGCAAACCCTCTTGAACAAACCATTCTTCGTATTGTTTGGTGGTGTGTGTGTGTGTGAGTGTGTGGTCGACTCATGCTGTGACACTTTTAGCTGCCCATGGGGCACTGCACACAGTGCTCTGCTTCCTGTGTGATGGGTATGACCAGAATAAAATCAGAATGTATAGCTCCTACCCATACAAATACGGAGCGATGCCTGAGAATCGAGTACAGAGGTACTGAGCTTCACTTCTTGTTCACTGCTAAACATACATGCACTGCAAAAGAAACACAAATACACCGTGACAAATATGACAAACAAGAATAAAGTAAAATGTAAAATAAAAGTAATAGTAAAATGAATGAACATGAAGACACAAAGATGCCACAGAAATGTCAACAAATGCTGCAGGGTGAGTTATAACATATTAAATACAAGTATTAGTATACATACAAAGTATTTGAGTAGACAAGTAATCTATTGATGTATTTATTTATAGCAGTTACAGTGCCCTCCACTAATATTGGCACCCTTTGTAAATATGAGCAAAGGTGGCTGTGAAAATAAATCTGCATTGTTTATCTTTTTGATCTTTCATTCAAAAAAAATCCACAAAATTCTAACCTATCATTGAAGTAAAACAATGGAATGTGAGGGGGGGGGGAGATCTCATTATGAAATAAATGTTTTTCTCCAATGCGTGTTGGCCAAAATTATTGGCACCCCTATAAATTCTTATGAGTAAAATATCCCTGAAGTATATTCCCATTTATAGTCCCATTTTTTTAGCACACCATGGTGACTAGGAGTATGAAACGGTCCAGCCATGACTTTCTGTTCCACAGGATTATAAAAATGAGGAACACAAAGGCCAAATTCACCTAATCATCTATCACAAGGAGTAAAACAAAGAATATAGTTCTGATGTGCAGAACAAGATTGTTGAGCTACACAAAAGAAAGTGGCTGTAAGAAAAGAGCTAAAGCATTGAAAATCCTAATTTTCACCATCAGGGCAATAATTAAGGATTTCCAATCAACAGAAAATTTTACAAATCTGCCTGGAAGATGACGTGTGTCTATATCGTCCTAATGCACGGTGAGTAGGAGAGTTTGAGTGGCCAAAGACTCAAAGGATCACAGCTGGAGAACTGCAGAAAATAGTTGAGTCTTGGGGTCAGAAAGCCCCTACATCACCACTGTTGTTCTCCTCGCTCATCCAAAAACAATCTCCAGCATATTCTGTTGTCAGACACGACTGGAACTTCAAATGGTACTGGCTTCTATGGTCAGATGAAACTAAAAAAAAAAGAGCTTTTTGGCAGCAAACCCACCAGATGGGTTTGGTGCAAACAGGCATAAAAAGTACCCCATGCCCACAGTTAAATATACAGCTGGATCTTTAAAGGACCACGCCACTACTTTTTTTGAAAATAGGTTCATTTTCCAACTCCCCTAGAGTTTAAACAGTTGAGTTTTACAGTTTTCTAATCCATTCGGGCGATTTCCGGGTCTGGTGGTAGCACTTTTAGCCTAGCTTAGCATAGATCATTGAATCTGATTAGTCCGTTAGCATCTCGCTCAAAAATGACCAAAGAGTTTCGTTATTTTTCCTATATAAAACTTGACTCTTCTGTAATTACTTCGTGTACTAAGACCGATGGACAATGAAAAGTTGTGATTTTCTAGGACGATATGGCTGGGAACTATACTTTCCAATTTCGGTGTAATAATCAAGGAACTTTGCTGCCGTACCATGGGTTTAGCAGGCGCAATGATATTACGCAGCGCCTGAAAATAGCAACTTCCGTCAACATAACAACAGACCACCTGCTTGCCCAGGGAGTGTGCTTGGGACCAAAGTATTGATTAATATTATCACCAATAGATTCTATGCTAAGCTACAGCTAAAAGTGCTACCGCCAGACCCGAAGATCGGCTGAATGGATTTAAAAAACGGTAAAACTCAACTGTTTGGGAGTTGGAAAATGAGCCTATTTTTCAAAAATAGTGGAGTGTTCCTTTAATGTTGTGGGCCGTTTTTTTTTTTCTGGCCGGATGGCCTGGACATCTTGTTCAGATGCATGGCATCATGGATTCTATCAAATACCAACAGATAAAAAATCTAAACCTGACTGCTTCTGTAAGAAATCTTATAATGGACCATGTTTGGATTTTCCATCAGGACAATGATCCAAAACAACCATCAAAATCAACACAAAAATGTGTCACTGAGCACAAAATGAAGCTTCTGCCATGGCCGTCCCAGTCCTCTGACCTGAACCCTATTGAAAATGAGTGGGGTGAACTGAAGAGCAGAAGCACCAACATGGAGATGTGAATCTGAAGGATCTGGAGTGATTCTGTAAGAAGGAATGTGCTCTGATCTCTTGTCAGCTATTCTCCAAACTCATCAGGCATTATAGGAGAAAACTCAGAGCTGTTATCTTGGGAAAAGGACGTTGCAATAATTGGGTGCCAATAACTGTGGCTAACGTGAACTAGAGAAAAACATTTATTTCATAATGTGAGTTTCCCCCCACTTTCCATTGTTTTACTTCAATGATAGGTTAGAATTTTGTGACTTTTTTTGAATGAAAGATCAGAAGGATAAATGATGCAGATTTATTTTCACAGCCACCTTTGTTCATATTTACCAAGGGTGCAAATATTAGTGGAGGGCACTGTATATCCATCGCCATCAAGTTCTGTAAAATGATTATTATGGGGTAAAGATACATTTACACTTGAGGTAAAATGCAGAGGCCACAAATTATTGCTAATGCCTGACTCATTTCTTCATTGTAATATTATCTATTAGTTTAGAATACAATTATTATTAGGTTGTTTTTATATTTTGAATGGGTAGAATGGGTAGAAAGAATGGGTAATAAAATAATAAAGATAAATAAAAAATAAATGTGACCCTGATTGAATGCATGTTTCCATTTTCTTGCATTCCTCCGGCAAATCTTTTGTTTGTGACTACGTGCATATCTCTGCTCTGTTTATCCTGTCAGGGTCTTGAAGAGATTGACAGTTCTGACACGGCCAATCAGCTGCTCAGAAACAAGGTCACTTGTCAGGCACAGTCTTTGATTGGCTGCAGGTAAGAAGAGTCTTTTTTGATAGGTGACAGTTTCACTTCACCAAGGGCAACTTGGTGCTATAACAGGTAATTAAATCTTTTTGTAAATATTAATGAGGTCTAGAGGTGCTAGTATGATGTGCATGTGTGTTATAAAGCTATGTGCATTAGGGCATGTGAGCTGTGCACACTCGTGTCATTTTGCACGTGTTGCTTGTGTAGGGGACAAAAAGTGGCATGTACTGTACATGATGTCTGAGTGTCAGTGATAAGAAATGTCTATATAGAAAATATCCAAAAGACAGAGCGGTCAAAAGGGGCCTGATCACTATCATAGCGGAAAAAAATTAAAATTAAATTGAAATTAAACAAACACATACAAAATGATCAAATGCATAAATAAACAAACAAACGCACAAATAAATAAATGCTTAAATGAATAAAATTATTAAAATAAATTAATATTATAAATACATGCCTAAACCCAAGTAAAAACAAACAAAATGTTAAAATTAATGCTAAACAAATGCCAAAATAAGCACGTGCACAATAAACAAATGTATAATAAAATGAATAAACCAAAAAACTGAATAAATGCTTAAAAATGATGCATAAATAATAATACACAAATTCATTAGTAATAAATGCTAAAAAAAACAAATGCAGAAACAAGTGTGTTTTGCATAAACACTGTAAACAACAAATGAGCACAATAAAATGTCTAAATAAATACTGCACAAGTATATAATTTAACAAATGCATAAATAAATAAATGTATAAATAAATGCATAAATAAACAAATGAAATAAATGCATAAACAATTGCTTAAAACAACAAATAAATTAAATAAACTTCAACCTATTAGTAGTATGGTCAAACAACTAGCGCACATGCTCCAGAAACATCGAGCTCTGGTGCTTGTATGGCATACATGGGTTTAAGATGAGACAAGATCAAGTGCATTGACGCAAATTTTTCCACTTAGTAAGTGGGATGCTAGGTTGCTGGTTCGAAGCCTGTAAGCTCCATTGTGCATAAGGTACTTAACCTCAGGTTGCTCCGAGTGGATTGTCTTTGTAATAAGTGTACTGTAATGTGCAGTGGTGCTCATAGTTTCAGTGAAGCTGTAATAATGAGAAGGGGGGCATCTGCGCACATATGTTTCCTGAGCCTCCCACTGCCACAGCATCCACCACTATTACTATCAAAACCAGTTAGCCAAGGATGATGACCATATAGATCAGACCTCTATGCAACCCACTACGACATGCCCACCTCTCTCATCTATGTTCACAAACAACTACCAGCAGCTGCACTAAATATTGTGTAAACAACTACCAAACTGTTGAATATCTATAAAGAAAAAACATATAAAATATCACCAACACAGCGAGCTACATGTGTAAGGAACTGTAAAAAGGACAGCTCAAGACAAACAGCTCGATCCAGTCTAAACTAATACAAACGTTAACAAACATCAAACCAGATGAAGGCTCCGGCTGCAGAGTTTTAAAATAAACTTCATCTAGAGGAACGTGCCAGGGCACTGCATGTGATTCATTGTTTTGGCCTCCAAAGATGGATGGCAGAAGTAGATTTTGGACTCAAGAGCGATACAACTTATTGCTCACTATGCTTTTGCTGAACATACTGAAAACACTGAAGATATTATAAATGTGTATAGGCTTAAAAAGAAAACTTTCATGTCTATCTAAAATGTTACTTAGCAAAGCCAAAAAACACATTGAGCAGACTAAACCTGATGTGTTTTGAAACAAATTCAACAAAGTAACCCATTATGAATGTGATGTATACTTGGCGAGCATTCTCAATTGTTAATATAACAGTTAAGACAGCACGCTTTTTTTTTTCGAAGACAGGGTTAATAAGCCTTAAAAGGTTTGCACAAGATGAACACAATGTATTGAACTCATGAACTGAAAAGCTTTTTTCAGCGATGACCTCTAGACTTTACCTTCCGATGACTGTAGATAACAACCTCGAAGGGAAAATGATGGAATACATCACATGTGTTTTGTCCACACAAGTATCTTGACCCCGGTGACCCTTAAAGGCTTAACCTCTGACCTCTGACATTGAAAAAGCACTTATTGCCTTCTGATAATCAAAATGTGTTGTTCTTGAGTGGCGCGGGGTTCGATGGCCATGAGGTAAGAGGCCTGAAATACATCTGAAGAAAGACTGCAACCTGGGAAATGACATGCTTAGAGGTGAGGTCACTTTGGAGAGGGACACAGGTGCGGAGCAACAGCACTAAAGCCTTTAGCTCTTCACCACAGCGCCAAACTGCCTGCCAAGAAAAATATTAAGGACACAATGGCAGGATAATATGTGTGGATTAAATGGCTTCTGGGATACGGCAATAATATAAGGCAATAATGAATTCATCTGCGCTGTTATTCTGACTTTTGTTTAGTTTTTTCAGACGTGTTACAGAACCAGTTTTATTATATTAATAATAATAATATTATAAGATACTGACAGATGTCTTCTGGGATATGAACTGCTTTACAACTATAATTAATAAATATAGAAGATATTATTATGTATTCTAGACTTATTTATTAATATGAATATCCACCAACCTGCATTATTTTTTATTTGAGCTTTTTGTGTTTTGCTTGTCCGAATTATCAAATTTTAATAATTGCTTTTTATTTTTTTTTTTTTTTTTATATTATTTAATGGTATAGCTAAACGCTGCCAATAATAATGAAAAACGAATAATAAATAAATAAATTAATACTAAATTACCAAAAATAAACAAAACTAAAAACACAATAAACACAAACCACTAAATAATAGCAACAAAAACACATCAATAATAAATAACACATAAAACGAAATAATACAAAATTAATAATAAAATAATACAAAACAGAATATACAATGAATAAAACCAAAATTATTACAATTAAAATAAAAGATTACATAAAAAAATAAAATAGAATATATTAACAAAATAAAGTAATACAAATAAACACCACAAAATAAATTATACATATATAATGATCGAAATTATTAGTCAATCTACCCTTTTATATTGGATTTTGATGGATTGTGGTTCGTGGATCTGTCCGCTACATGAGATCAAAACATACAATATTAACATATGAAGCCAATGCTATTACTCCTTATTATAAAATATTACTGTTATCAAATATTGTGATAACAAAAGAACCATGCAAATGAATTGATTTCCAGAGTTAGTTCCATACTGTATATATAAATATGTACATGCTATATTTATCAATAGATTATAAGACCACAAATTATGAAAAAAGAGAGCAGGGCAAACTCATGCATGAAAAACAATGCTGAAAGATGAATCAACATCAACAACAGAAAAGGGGATGATGATCAAATCAGAGACAGTATGTCTCTTTTATGCTCTGATCAAACAGTTTCACCTCCAAGTCCTCTATATATTTTGCACTGTAAGATACTGACTGTGAAATTCACAGTAATTAATTGGCAGCAAGTGACAAGTAACTTACTGTATAAAAAGCACAGTAATTAACCGGCAGCAAGAGACAAGTTACTTACTGTAGAAAAGAACTACAGTAATTTGCTGGCAGCAAGTGACAAGTAACTTACTGTAGAAGAAATCACCCATATTTTCGCTGTTTTCATTTACAGTAGCAAAAGGAGATGATGATCAAATCAGAGACAGTATGTCTCTTTTATGCTCTGATCAAACCGTTTCACCGCCAAGTCTCTATGATATTTCTGCACTGTAAGAAACTGACTATGAAATTCACAACAATTAACTGGCAGCAAGTGACAAGTAACTTACTGTAGAAAAAGCACAGTAATTAACCGGCAGCAAGTGGCAAGTAACTTACTGTAGAAGAAATAATCATATTTTCGCTGTTTTCATTTACAGTAGCAACCATGTAACTGTAAAGTAAAACTCACTAATTTGCAAGTGCAACCTTTTTTTTTGTTCCTTTTTGTGCTTATTACACAGGACAGTGTAGCGATTGGTGGGGAATGTGATCGGCAACAGACCTTAAGCCAGGAATTGAACACGGGTCGCCAGAGACACAGTTGCACTTTATGTTAGTGCGCTAACCATTAGACTATCGGTACTGACTGATTCCATTGCTGTTTAGTTATATTGGTTATAAAAAAATTTAAATTAAAATGAATATGAAATAAATAATGCATGTTGCACAATTTAAATATAAATATTCATTTATCAACAGTCACAGTTAACTGCTCACCATTATAACAAGCTTCATTTATCATTCTTCACTTATTGCTAGATGTGTTGAAAACAATAAAATCTTGATGACCTTCTGGTCATTTTTATAAACATTTTTATTAAAGAATACATTTGCTTCTTGTATTCTCTATTCAAACCTAAAATGTAAAACTGTAAAGTAAAACAGGTTGCACCTTCAAAATGTAAAGCTACAGTAAGTCCATTCACTTAGACAAAAAAGGATAATATTTGTATTTGTTAATTATACAAAGCAGTTGGTAAACTAATAATGTGCCGTCTTACATTTCCACCATCGTTCATGAAGAGAGAGAGAGAGCGAGAGGAGAGAGAGAGAGAGAGACGGTGCAGTGACAGACAAACTCTCAAGCGCCAAACAGGCCAGCGTGGTGCAATCCTCCTGACATTTTTCATTGTGTGTAATTGCCATTCATTCACTAATGGAGTGCATTGTGTCAGTAATGACAGGAAATGTCAAGTCCCCAACCCGAGTAGGGGTTCGCCATAATTGTTTGCCTTTTCACATGAAGATACACTAGCGTTTCCCCATGGAAAGGGGAAGAAAGAAAGGTATGCCCGTGTTGTCACTGGAGATCCTTACTGCCATTTTCAAGATTGCGTTAAGCCTTATTACTTTGCATTCATCATATTTAATTATGCTGTGGTATGCAAAGTCATAGTACAACCCATCATTTTCTCCACCGTCTCAGTGAAAGGTGAAGGACATCGTTTGACAGTAAAATGTCATTCGTGAAGTTCGCATTCGTGTTTTGAAACCTTTGAAACCTTTCAAAATATTGGAACAATAAAAGCTGTAATTTGGTTAATAAAAACAGAGAAATTAGAAAATAAAGCTGAATACAATAAGACAGGAAGATGCATTTATAGTTAAAAAAAAGCCTGAACCCATTTAAAAATCTGTGGTTTGAAAATCTAATTTAACTCGAATTCATTTAAAAATAAAAAATATATATTTAAATTAAAGAAAAGAAAAATATTACATTAAAAAAAATATTCTGCCCAACAATATGCAAGCTCATTTCCATCATGGAATTTAAAAAAAAATTTAATTAATTAAAACGCGACATTTTATCTCACAATTCTGTTTTATTTTATTTTTTAAATAAAAAGGTAATTGTTAAACTTTTTATCTCACAATTCTGATTTTTTTATTTCTAATTAAATTGATAAACCTAATTTGTAATGCAAATTTTTGTATTAAATTACAAAAATGCAAAAAAGAAGAATTTTCAACAGTGGTCTTTTGAAACTATAAAGTTATTTCTACTTGATAAATTATCCATCAATGATACACAAACCAACATATTTTTGCAAGGTTTGGTTTTATAGAATCCTATAAAACCTCTTAAACTTCAGAATGTTTTCTAGTACTTGCATTTTAAAACCACATTCCTAAAAGTTTAAAACCTTTTCAGAGGTATTTGCTGGCTTGATGACATACCCTGGCCGACATAGACCATTGGCCCTGAACCAAATTGGTTTGTCCTCTGTTCTGATGCATTATGGGGGAAAAGGAATTGAAAACAAGGGGACCGAGAGGTACCAAGGTCCACTTTGTGGTCCTGATTGTATTGAGAATGAGACCCCGGCAACATGCACTTCAGCCCGGGCTACAAACAGAAAATCAATACAGTGCAATTAAGCACAAAGCAAAGCTCAGAGGAGAAGCAGCTAGATTTATTTATTCAATTCAAACTCCTACATTTACTGAAGTTGATTTGGCCTGGGTGCTTTGATAGCGCTCTCAAAGCCACTTCCATACTGAGGATAACTGCTTAGGCACGCATATGAAGAGTACTGAAAAGTTGTGGGAAAAATTATCTAGCAAAACACATCAAGATTCAGCATAACAGATGAGATTAGAGGAAAAGAATGCTTTATCAAGTCAAGAACCAAACTGAGAAAGCTACATTACGGTTCAAAAGTCTGGAGTCAGCAGGATTTGTTTTTGAAAGAAGTCTCTTTATGCTCACCGGGGCTGTATTTATTTGATCAAAAATACAGTAAAACAGTAATAACGTGAAATGTTATTTGAATTTAAAAGAGCTGTTTTCTATTGCAATACATTTTAAAATATAATTTATTCCTGTGATCCAAAGCTGAGTTTTCAGCATCATTACTCCAGACTTAGTGTCACATGATCCTTCAGAAATCCTTCTAATATTAAAGTATAATTCTTTCAAAAATAAAAAAATATATATTAAAATCTAGCTGTTCCCAAACTGGTAGTGGACATTGAATGGTACCTTTAAGTGGTTGAAGAGAAGCTAGTCATTTACATTTAATCATTGAACAGACACTAAAGCGACTCAAAATCAGTAACATCACAAGCAATTTATCATTAATGATTTAACAATATTGCACAAGTCAGCGCTATTGCAATGCTGAGCTACACAAGTAAATTAGCCATGGCCCATGCATCGTGCTCTAAAAATCATTTTATGGGAAAAGAAAACACTAAAAATAATTTTTTGAATTTGTAAATTAAAGAAAGATTATTCTATACTGAAATACTGTTTCAGTCTTTCTACTTCAAAATTTTATGTTTAATTCAATGTGTTACTTGCATCATTTCTTTGTAATTATTTGTGAAATTGACTTTTACAATTTCTGAGTGAAAATAGTTTCGATATTTTCTTCAGTAAAGGCTCAGTCAAACAATCATTAAAATACACATTTTCAAAAATATCCAGAGGACAAACAACTCCCTTTGAACAGACAAAAAGACCATCGGTGCGTTCCGAACGGGATATATCGCCCTCCGAAGGGCACTTCGGACTGAAAACAATCATGGCCGCCATATTGAAGGGTCGTTCCAAACCAAAGTGCTCAAAACTGGCCACTTCAAAGGGCCCTTCTGAATGAAGGATTTCGAAGGGTACAACTGATGGACACTTCAGGCTCCCATGATCCTTTGCGCAGATTCTTTGCATGATGACGGCGCCTCCGTGTGGGCACGTGATGAAACAGTTGTTTGGTCCCCTACACCCTTCAACCCGTCAAAGCTCTCACTCCGGAGGGTAAACCCTTTGAAGGGATTAGGGTATAGGTATGAGCCCTTCCGAATGGAACGCAGGGCATGTGATCGTATCACGTCAAGTCTGCCATTTTGGCTTCTGTTGATTCTGACTTGTGCAGGAATTATGGGTAACAGTACTTATTTAAAGGGATAGTTTACGCAAAAATTAAATTTCTGTCATCATTTACTCACCCTCAAGTCGTTCCAAAACCTTTATGACTTCTTATGATTAAGATATTTTGAAGAACAAAATCAGATCCCATTGGTTTCCTCTGTATGGACAGAAGAAAAAAGCTAACTTTGAGACATTTCTCAAAATATCTTCTTTTATGTTTTGACAGAAGAGCGAAGGTCATCTCTTTAACAATACTCCACAATGTCTGACATTGCAGCTCAGGTAAACATAGCAATACACGCTAGCTTCAACACCTGTATGGAACAATTGCTGGACCAAGATTGCTCTCACTGACTCATAATGAAGCTGACAAGGGCCTTTTCATTTCCAGCTGGTGCTGAAGAAGTAAAAAGGCCCATTTTGTTGTCTGTCGTTGATTGACGTCTGTTTACCAACGTGGTTTTAATGGGTCTGTGTGCTTCCATTTGACAGTAGTGCGTGATGAATGACCTTGCACACACACCACCTCAGCCAGCACCCCAGAGAAATTAGAGGCCTTGTGTCGTTGTTTTCGTGAACCTTGTTTCTTTTCTCCTTCTACATCTTGTCTTTCTCTAGCGCTCGGCCTCTCTCCCTCCTTCCACGGCCGGCTGTGAAGAATTTGATACAGGTCCGGGTTTGGAAGCAAGGGGCGAGTAAATGAAATATTGATCTGCTGCTCCATGGCCTTGCCTTCACCTTGTCCCAGCGCTGTGAGTTACCGACTTTTTCCGTTCTGCTTGTAATAGGAATTATTACAGAGGGCCTGGGCGAGTAATTACTGGGCATGGCGAAGGGGAGGGCCCCTGTCGTATATTTCTGTAAAGAAGTTATTTACCGTGCCTTCTCCAAGACCAACCTAGCCCTTTTCCCTGTCGCTCTCCGTCCGGCCCCTGTCTTTCTCAACCTTGATTCAATTCTGTTAACTATCATTAATCATCTGAGCTGTCTGAGGAAGTTTATCAAAAGGAAAAAAGGGGTGTGAAAGGGTCGGACGGAAGAGGAGTGTGTACTGTGGTGTTTGACATTGGTTTTATATGTAACAATTGTGGAGTTTGACCCCCACAGGTTCTTGAATTGAAATGCAATTCATTGAAATGCAACCAATTTCATTAGTTTAAGGAAACAACAAAATGGGCAAGAAAAGATAACTTACCTCATTTTAAGCTGTGCATATTTTAAGAATCTAGATGTGCGTTTGGCCATTGCAAGACCAGCTTGGTTTGGTTGAACATGCTTGACCCAAAAGAAAAACAAAATGACCATAAAAGAAGACAGTTCTTGCTATAGCGCCCCTTGTTAGCAACACTGAGAATTTTTTTAGGCCTATGACTGCTCTATTTTATATTTATATAGTTATATATTTCTCCACTATGATCCTTAAGATGAAAAATAAAATGAAATATATATTTAATGACATACACACAACACACACACACACAACACACACACACAACACCCACACACACACACACACCACCACATCAGTCCACACAACACCTACTGTTATTGAAGTTTGGGGTCAGTAAGATGTGTTTTTTTGCATTAAATTATCCTATTGATAGTAAAAAACTTTCACATTGTTACAAACAGTATTTCCCATAACTGCTGTTCTTCTGAATTTGAATATATATTATAAATATTAATATAAATTTAATTCAATATTACACATGAATATTACGTCAACACAACGTTTTAAACATTGATAATTTGAAAGGTTTCTTGAGCAGCAAATCAACATATTACAATGATTTCTGAAAGATCACGTGACACTGAAGACTGGAGGAATGATGCTGAAAATCCCCCCCCTTCACTTTGTGATTCACAGGAATAAATTACATTTTAAAATATATTCACATAGAAAACAGTTATTGTAAATTGTAATAATATTTCACAAAATTCATGTTTTTAGTGTTTTTTTGATCAAATAAATGCAGTTTTGCTGAGCATAAGAGACTTCAAAATCAATGTTTGGCATTTTATGGATTATTATGGAATAATAATTATGGAAAAACCCAATTTGTTGTGTGTCTGATAACACGTTTAAGGTCATACTGAAAAATGAAATGAATTAGGTCCATGCAAGTTTAATTATATAGCACATTTCATACACAATGTTAATTCAAAGTGCTTTCCATAAAAGTTAAAAAATATTAAAATAATAATAAAAGCAAGGAATTAAATTCTAAAATGATTTTTTTAATTGATTTAAAATTTAATTAAAACAATTATTAAGAATTACCTACACAACTTTATATGAATTTAATCTAATTTCAATTCAGTTTCATTCTACTTTCTCTGATTCAAAATACAGCTCTACATTCTGTTTGCTGTTCAAACTCGATTCAAACTCAAGAATCAATTGCAATTTAATTCTCGGTTCAGTTCTGAATGGCACGCAACTCTGGTCAGGTCACGGTGTAAGTGTGGTTCAATCCGATCATATATCTTTTCAGAGTGTGAACACCTGCACCTGCTGCTATAGGTATGAAAAAAGACTGGAAAAAAAGGTCTATGCTGGTGTTGATGTATACCAGCGTCGCTTCTAGAAGAAATGGCCGTTTATTTGGCTGATAGATAGGGTGTTGCAGTGCCCTTGCTGCGTGTTGGATTGGACCATGCATGTACCGAAGGTCACTGTCGAGAATAGATCTGGGGTTATTGGGGCATTCATCTTGGGTACGTACCCCTGAGGGGATGATATGACATCCCAACTTAACCTTTTTCTGTCTTACTATGGTCTGTTCCTGCTGAATACCATGAATTTATACACAGTAGTATACATGTAGAGTCTAGTCTATAATGGGTTCGAGAGTGAGATGCACTTGGTGATACATTAGATTATTAATGCTAATTCTTGCCAAACAGTCTATCCTTGTCTGATTTCTGTGGCCTTTGGGACTTTAACTTGCACAGACTGCCAACACTGAACATGTTTGTTATGCTCATTCAAATTGAAAGGTAGTACAAAAGTTTCTGAGATGGAGCGCTAAAGTACAAGAGCAAGAGAGTGAAAGATGTTTTTCCTAATGCAGTATGGAGAGGACAGGGCCTGATTTGATTCATTTGTAGAACGAATGAGAGGATAAAAGCAATAGAAAACGAGGGGGAGGGAAGAGAGTCAATAAGGTATGAGTGATGAGTGGAGAGAAATCAGTATCAAGGGCAGATGGAGAAAAAGACTAATGGATATAAAAGAACAGGAGAGAGAGAGAGAGAAAAAAGCACAAAACTTTGCTTAATACTGAAGATGAAGACTTAAAGAGATAAAACATTTAATGCCATATTTGCAGATGACCTAAAGACATATGATGCCGTTTTATAACAATTAAGGTATTTTATGCAATTACAAAAACATATTTAATTTCATATTGCTTTCTAAATACATTATGAACACTTGAAATTACAAGTGCACAATAATAATAATTGCTTATTTGAAAACAATGCTATGGCATATGGCAAGTGTTTTTTTAAAAGTGTTGCTAGGTGGTTGTTTGTTTGTTGGTCCAGTGCACAACCAAGTCTGATATTTTGGTCTCTATGTAAATAGGATAATTTAATAAGTTTTATCTTGAAATCTGTGAAAATTGTCCAGTCAAAAACATTGAACAGTGAAAAACCTTTCCTAAACTACACAATTTGAGTCGTCAGTCATATCAATCGCACAACAAAATGAATTATGCACCAAATTTAATATTTAAGATTAGCCATTTCATAGAAAGTAGTGGAAGAGCAGTAATGTGTAATGCACAATTTGTGTTAGTAGATCAATAAATTGTTAATTGCTCATACAAATTGTTCTTTTGAGTCTGATCTTTTTAATTCACAAAACCTGAATCAACTACTCAATGACTCTCTGAAATGAGAAGAGTGAGCTGATAGCAAGAGTGTTTGGAGTGAACCGAAAATTAAGTGTTACATATAAAACATAATAGAAATGTTTACAAGTCAATTGTATGACAGTTTAAATCAAGACACGTATGAAATGAGTTGGTTTTAATAAACAGCTGTTGTTGCTGAATCTTGGCTGCACCAAACTAAACTCGGACACCTGAAATTACAATAAACACCCTTATTAATAAAACCTAATTGCAAATCTGTAACAAACAGCAATGTGTGCTTATAAATGCATCTTTAAAGGAACATTAGAATATGTATTATGATCTGAAAGATATCAGAACCACTGAAAGCCAGTTCACTGAAATGAACTGTTCAAAGACAATGATTTGAATCACTTAAGATCACTAACGGTAACACAATCACACTACCATTCAAACGTTTGGGGTCAGTAAGATTTCTTTTATTCAACAAGGATCCATTAAAATCATTAAAAGTGACAGTAAAGACATTTATTGTGTTACAAAATGTTTCTATTTCAAATGCTGTTCTTTTGAATTTTCTATTCTTCAAAGAATCCTTAAAACAATCACTTTTCACAAAAATATGAAGCAGCACAACTGTTTTCAACACTGAACCCTTTCATGAGCAGCAAATCAGCATATTAGAATGATTTCTGAAGGATCATGTGACACTGAAGACTGGAGTAATGATGCTGAAAATTCAGCTTTGCATAACAAAATGTAATAAATTACATTTGAAAATATATTAACAGAGAAAACAATTAGTTTAAAGTGGTCATAGGATGCCCATTTTCCACAAGTTGATGTCTGTAACATAGTTTGGTTAAAATTTCTCAATGGTAGTGTAAAAAACACCTTTTTACCCTGTCAAAACAGCTCTTTTCAGATCAAGTCGTTTTTGTAGCATTTTCCTTTAAATGTTAATGAGCTCTGCTGACCCCGCCCCTCTCTCCTGAGCTGCTCTCTGAGAGACGGTTTACTTCAGCTGCATTCATCGTGAAATTTGCTAATTAGCACATTATTAGGAAAGGCGATTTGCAAAGATTCGTTACAAAACATTATACTCACTTCTTCTCTAGATGAGGCTGGATCATGTATGATTCGCACGAACATAGACACATTTATGTAGATCGCATTCCCTTTAGAAACAAAGTAATCCACTGCGAGTTCAGCGGCTCAGATGTCGGGAGTAAATTAGGACTGCTATGTTTATTATTACATCCAACAACAGAACACCTCAATCGCTTAGGAATCATTCTTGCCTACAACTGCTCCAGCGGTGAAACAATGGCGGACTGATGACCGCTCACTCAGGGCAGGTCTAAGGTAAGACACCAGTCCAGTCTGTGCTGAAACGCTACTGTCAATCAAACTATTGTGGGAGGGGCCTGTCTGTGTGACGGCATCTGAGATCGACTCGATTTGAGAAAGGGGAAAACATTTAACCAGATAAAAAAAAACACTGGGTGGATTTTTAGCATTTTAGGGTGGTTGTGTACACACACTGCCAGCACATTTCAGTTCAAACAACTTGTAAAAGTGCATGTAGCATCCTATGACCCCTTTAAATAGTAATAATATTTCACAATATGACTGTTTTTACTGTATTTTTGATCAAATAAATGCAGTCTTGGTGAGCATAAGAGACCAGAGTCCAGACTTTTGAATGATAGCACAATACTTTTCATTTCAACATACAACTTCAATACATAACCAACCAGTTTTACCAAGTATCCGAACCTCAAACCAATGCAAGAGCTACTGTTATGATACTACAAACATCTACAGACTGTTCTCAATTTACAGAATGCACAAATTGATAGGGGTCAAGACAGAAAGAGAGAGAGATGCCGAAAGAGAGAATTCCACTAAAAGCCTCCTCTTCAATTCAAGCAAAGCTGCACCTTTGATTTTTTTTCTCCTCATGGAGCCTGTCCAGAACTTGCCCTTCTAACAAGATCAAGTCCACTGCTCATAGATTCCATTACCCTCTTCTCAATTAAATTACATCTACATTTGTGCAGGTTAAGAACTGGCGCATGCTGCCAAGACTGCAACTTCATTGGACAGAAAGAGATCCTGACTTTCGCCCTCCCTGACACGAGAGCGAGTACAAACAAGCCAAGAACACGAGAGAGTAGAGGAGAGCAAGAGATATAGAGAGAAGAGGGGAAAAAGAGGACAATAAAAAATCAATAGAGCAGGAAAGCAAGGATGAAGATTGAAGGGTGGGACAGAAGGAGAGAGAGGGTGAATGTGAGACCACCGCCGTCTCAGACGCAACTGACTGGCAATCGCCAAGAGCATATCGATGAAAGTCGGCAGGGAGAAGTTCGGTAGAGGTGACCCAGCGGCAGTGAACGTCTCTGGGGATGCACAGAAGCAGTCTGCCCTGTCAGATGGGTCTGAAAGTAGAGGTTATTGAGGCCTGTCTCCCCTTAGTAATTCCCACTGCACCATTCAATCGTGTGTGTGTGTGTGTGTGTGTATGTGTGTGGGCATCTCTGTGCTTTTGGAAGCTTTGCAGACAGCCCTTCCAGGACCCGCGCCAGCCCTCCGGAATGCTTTTATATGGTCAAACGCTCAGACACTAAAGCAATGAGGTGGAATGTTTGAAGGCCAAAGTCTATGACTGCCAGGATACAGCACATTATCTTATAGTGTAATTAGCCATTTGTTAAATTTCAATTTAATTCAATTCAAGTTTATTTGTATAACACTTTTCACGATACAAATTGTTGCAAAGCAACTTTACAGAAAATTCAGTTTCTACAATATATTTAGTAGTAACTTATCAGTGGTGACTGTCAGTTAATGTACATATGGCAGAAATGTTCGGAAAATTAATTAAAGACGTAATCAAACAGACAAACACTATTAACAGCAATTATTATATATTGCAATCAAACTTATAGCAAAATTTGGTAGTTTATGTTTTTTCAGGGTTGGCATCATCTGAGGTCCTCGGAGGGGTTGCATCATCTCTTCTCAGGTGTTCTGGATCCAGACTGAAGCTTGTGTAAATCCTAGTTACCACGGGATGTCAATCCCGTGGCAGAAACAGAGAAGCAAATAGAGACATAATTAGCGTAGCTGCTGTTCCAACCAAGCAAAATTTATTTGTTTAACCCAAACTAAAGAATAATAATGTGCATTTGATCAGATATAACTGCAGTACAAGATTATGAGATGCATTATTTGAATGCTTGACCAAATTGATGTGTCTTTAATCTAGATTGTCGTTTGGGGATAGAAATGCTGTGAAATCTCTGTGGAGGACAAATGAAATTTACTTGTGATTAAAAAAGGACATTAAATGATTTAGGGCAATATTCCTAGATGTACTGTATGCTAATATTCAGTCCCCATATAGGCCTGTACACCTGACATGTTTTTCAAATCTTCCATCAAGGCTTTGACAAGCCAACATTAGTTTGCATTGACAAACCTTCTGAAAAAATTACAATTACATTAAAATGAATTAATTCAAAGAAATGAATTCTACTTTCCTAACATTAAAATTGAAATTATGCATCCTGTGTACAAACTCAATTCAAATTCAGGAACTGAATTGGAACTTGACACACATCTCAATTCACCTTAGCAAACAAATAAATTATTTAATTTTATTAATTGGATACTGGCCAAACTGGATAGCTGCGTACGGGTGTGCCTAGAGGAGAAATAATAATGTACAGTATGTGGAAAATAATGTGTTTTTTGAACCTTAAACCGCATAAACACATTTCATTACACCAAATACACAAAATAATGTTATTTTTAGCAGCATCATATGACCCCTTTAAAGTCTGATGTTGGTTTTATCACAACCTGCTTTTGGAGGCACACATTGAGACACTGCTGGAAACATTTCAGAAGTTTCATGACCTACATTCACCATCCTGCAAGCCTAATTTCAAAGCAGCACTAATGAATATTTCTCTTTGAGTGAGCAAACAGAAAACATAATCCCTCTTTCATTTCCACAGAAAGTCAGTGCACTTAAGTTTGATCTTGTTTGCCATCAAAAAACATGGGAATAACTTTATCCTCGCTTTTCATTGTACATAATATGTTTCAAGTTGGATGTCTCAGTCAACTTTCAGCCACCATACTAAGAAAGCACCTAATAGGTGGACGTAAAGCACTAGAAGTTGACTGATAATCAATTTTGCAAATATAATAACTAATGTGGGGGGAAAAAAAATCATTCAATTCAGACTGCAAAATTACAGCTTGGGTAAAATTAATTTTGCTGTAGTGTTAATTAATGCTAGTGTGAACTTGTAAACATGCTCCAATTCTCTACCAGCAATAACGGCCCTATATTAAATTCTGACTATTTAAATTGATTGATTGCTTACATCATATGTAATAACATGCATAACAGGTATGACTTTGAAAGTTGTTTTGACACTGGATATAGCCAGCGATTTAGTGGTTGTATTCAAGTCTAAACTGTGGCTGTTCTTTTAGCCAGTATCGAATAGTTACAAAAGCTGTTATCAGTGCCAATTAATCAGCAAAAATTATAAATCATTTGACCTCAAGTGTGTACAGTGACCGGCTTACCGGAATCCCCCAATGCTCAGGTCCTCTTCACTTTCCAGCACTGCTACAGGCCTCATCTGCTCTATCAGCTGGATCAAAGGGGGCTGGTGGAGAAGATTACCCAGTAAAGGATCTCTTTTGCCAGGCCCAGGAACAGCTGGCAGATGGGGGTCCTGCAGGCATCTCTGGAGTCAATGGGGAATAGGATGGACACAGTTGTTGAGATGGTGTCCACAAGGCTGTTACCTATAGTCCGCTCACAAATGAAGCACATCTGAGAACCCTGAGGGCAGAAGAGCAAGGATCCAATGAAACCACATCATGCATTTGATGATACTCAATATTATGTTTAGACCAGCTTGATATGGATAGATATATTTGCAGCACGCCTGTTCAAGATGACATCCTGGACAATTTCAGACTAACAATGGTGTTTATGTGAGAAGATATGGTCAAAATGGAATATGCCCGGGGCTAGTTGTCACACTTTTTACTACAGAGAAAACATCTCAGGACGGATTAATTTTTGAAAGTCATTTTTATATAAATGCATAAACCTTAAACTCTTGGTTACAGAAGGCCAGTAAACTTTTACACTATTATTTCCATTATTCATGGAAATACTGATCATTTGACCGAAAATTTTCACACACTTTCACACACTCTTTTAAGAGAGATGTCACAAACTCACAATGGGAATCTTTGGTTTCTTGGCACAATTTTGAGAATCTTTTTTTATTTTATTTCTTTTTTATTGAAATTATTAGTGTCAAAGTAAATAGGCCACCTCCCACCTAATAGAGTGAATGAATTAAAAAAAATTCTATTTTTAAAAATGTGTTGATTCATAAATAAGTACTTGTCAACCCTCATGTTGTTCAAAATGACTTTCTTCTTTATTCTGTGGAACACAAAAAAATTTATTTTTAGAAACGGTCTCTTTTGTATGTATTTTCTGCCCCCAAAATGAACTTGTGGTCCAACAAAGTCATGGTAAAATATCCCGTTAATTAAAAAAAAAAAAACACATTTATGATAAATTTTACACTATTCATTGTCTTTTCCACCATATTTAATCAATTATGAAACACAAAGCAACTCATGAACCTTGGAAAAAAAAACAATTTAACATACAAAATATAAACATGCACTTTTATTACTATTTTTTATTTATTTATTAAAGTTACATGTGAAATTCTTATGCCACTAGCAGAACTTAATGGAATTGCAATCTGCATTTTTAAGCAGCCGGACCTGACATAACATGATTCAACCAATGGCAAGAGTTTGAATCATGGAGGATTAAATACTTAAATATAAGTATTTAAAACAGACATTCCTTTCATAAATTTCACCTAAAAAAACAAAACACACCTTTTTTTTTTTTTAGCAATATTTACACAATTATGCAACACAGAACAATTCATCAAACTATAACTGTAAAGGCAACATACAAAAACAATGATTTTGTCAACAGATATTGTAATCACCCACCACATTTTCCAATTATTATTATTATTTTTATTAATTTTTGTGTGCATACTGCATTCCAAACAAGTAGTACGGTAGTATATCATTTCAAACAATCCCAACATCCTATACTTCAGGCAGCATTCAAAGTGTCAGCAGTCACACATGGCACCTCATCACCTCCAGCTGTCTCCCTTGTCACGCTTTCCTTGGGCAGGAGACAATTTAAAGTGAATCGATAGCTTTTCTCCTCTGTAGCATGGGAGGCAGGTTAGCAATTTCCCTGCCTCTCCCTGTCTCACCTCATTGGCATTTTCTATTTCCATTCCATTCTCACCTAAATGCCGTTTGGCCTGTATTAAGCCCTGAACACAGCCATCACTAATTCAGCACACAGTGAGTGCTGGAGCTGGGTTGAGTGGGCTTACTGTTTGGCTAGACGCAAATGGATTTAATACCATTCCATGAGCTTACCTGTTTTTTAAGTGCTCAGAGCCCGTTCTGCATCCCTAAAGCAGGTTTGTTGGGGATTATTTAACATTAACATTTAAAATGAATAGCGAACGCCCCCATGAAATCAAAATTGGAGTTTTGTGGCATTTTTGTACGGTATCTAGAGTGGGATTCAAAAGTCTGAGACCAGTAGTAAAAAGCTTTGATTGATTGGTTTGTTCGTTCGTTCATTCATTCTATTTTTCAACTATAAATTATATGTTGACGATGTCAACAATTATTTTATGAACAATGTAAATACATCAGAAATGGTCTAGTACTGTAGTTTCCTAAATTAGATTCTGAATCCTGGATTGGTTTCAAACGTTTGGTTCAACTAGTTAAAATATAAATAAATAAACACGCTAGTACTTTTCAAGCATAAACAACCAATTCAGTTTTTTTTTTTTTAACCCAAATGCTGGGTTCAGCCTGCGGGTCATTGTATTGGGTTATTTTTAATATTTTTTCCAGGGTTGGGTACTGTAGTTTTCTGCAACTCTAAAAAATTGAATATAATTTTTTTTACCCAAATGCTGGGTTCAGCCTGTTGGGTCATTCTGGGTATCCACACACACCTGGATACATTTGTCAGCGGTCATTTTGTGTGAAAACTGAGAGAAAACTTCCTGAGGGGAAACTTCCTGAATGAAATTAGGGATTTTATACATGCACAGTTATTCGACAAATATGACTCTCTAAACAATCTAGTCCACATTCCCTTTTTGGTTTAAATGTAACACCAGTAACCTCTGTTAGAACGTAGCCTTATACAAAACAGCATCCACCGGATCTCCACTCAAAGCGAGACACGCCGGCGCCACCGTGGAAGTTTCACCTCCTGCCAAACGAATGCGTGACCAGGGCTTGTTTTAACAGAATCACATGCTGACTGATGCAAGCACACTAAAACTCAGAGATGGTGATGGCACAAACATTTCAGATTTGCTCCCTCGTTGACAGACCCATGAACAGTTAAAATGACTGTACACCCTTGAATAAGGCACTTAACTCCAAGGTTGCATCAAATGAGGCTTTGATATCTTTGCATATTCAAAAACCAAATGTCACATTGAATGAAAGATCTCTGTTAAATGACAGTTAGAAGTAACAATGCAGCATCTTCACTCTACTGAATAACTATGTCTTCCACATTATGCTTTATTGTGATTCAGCACTTTTAACAACTAAGTGCTCAAAATTAACATTTAATAAATTGCTCTTAGGGATTACAATGCATGTATCTTAGGGGAGATATTTCAAATATTCCAATAATGTTCAAAGGATTCAGTACGTCGAATAAAGTAAAGCAGATATTCACATCAAACACACACACACACACACACACACAGGTTTGTTTTTATGGTTTATGGGGACTCTCCCTAGAGACGTAATGGTTTTGATACTGTTACTAAAAATATTTTATATTGCCCTACACCAACCAACCCCTAAACCAACCCCTACAGGAAAGAGTTATACGGGAGTAGGATTTGCATTTTTAGATTTTCAAAAAAAACTAATTCTGAATTATTTATAAGCCTTCTGAATTACGGGGACAGGAGGGTGAACGATGTCGTCAGCAATCACCTTTCTGAATACTATGTCCTACACATGTTCATTCTACAAATTTGGGCCGCAAACCCCCATAAACATTGCAACACACACACACACACACACTCACACTCACACACACATATCAGTGCAAACTGGATTTTAAATAGAAACAATGCATTCAAGGGAGATATTCCAAAAAAAAACAAAAAAAAAAAAAAAAAAAACAAAAAAAGCAGTCTAAAGCAAATGGCTCATCAACAAATTAAGTATAATCAGTGTGAGCAGTAATTTGTTAGCATAAAATATGCAAATTTTCTGCTAACATCCACACCTTTGCCTTGTGAAACATACATTTTCCCCTAACAATATTCTAGTATCTTATCAAACAGCCCATCAGCATTCTTTTAACATTTCACATCTGTATACATGAGCGTATAACACTGTGCCTTTTCTATTGTTCCTTGCTTAGTTTTCTTTATGCCTTAAATTTTCAAATAAATCATGTGCAACAAAACACACTTAAATAATTGTCCTTTCAATTTCCATCACAACCACAATGCAGCACGGGTATTTGAAAATTTGGTTATTAGAGATAATGAAAGGCCAGGAGGGAACAAATAATACTTTATGCATAGCATGACGACATCTCCTGTTGTATTTTTTATCAAATATATATTAAGTTACTGTAACAGTGACAGTGACTCAGATACCCACTGTGTTAAGCGTACATGATCTGAAATGCTCGCCTCCACTTGACCACTCATTCAACAGAGGTCTACAAGCAATTATAATATCTAGTTCAAGCCTCAGACAGAAAAACCTACAATGACTCCAAAAGGTAGATGATATTTCCACAGTGTAACGCTAGCTGGCAATTTAGGTTTCATTGAAAAGAAAGCATAAAAGGTACAATTCCTAAAAGGGAAAGCTCCTGAGGTACAAATCAAAATATCTTCGAAAATTGAACAATTTAGTGGAACACATTTGTACTCCCTGACAAAGTTAAAAGGCACCGCTTAGACAGTTTGACAAAGAAATTGAAAAGAAATACCCACCATGTGTGCTTGCCAACTGAAAACTTGGCGCAGAAGCTCAAAGCCTCAAAGCAGTCTAAATATTGAACGTTATATGAAAATTCTATTGTGACAAAGAAAAAATGTAACATTAATCATTCGGATTCTTAGCAAGCCGAGAAACAAATATTAGTTGTTACATACATACTTTGCATAAGCTTTCCATTATGTGGTGTTTACTCTGCAACGTCCCTCATCTGAATGCATGTGATGCTAATGCTATTATGCGTGCATGCTTCATGAATACTACATCTGGGACTGTCATGTTCCTGCTTTCTACATGCATACACTGATACTGATAAGTGATTCAGCTTAACAATGTCTCTTTAATGCAACAGACGCAACACAGCAATAAATGTTCCCACAAGGCCACCAGCGGTGTGACATGGAGAAACTGAGGGAGGAGATGAAGGAGTCAAGGATGAGTGAACAGTTGCAGTTTTATTCCTATCTTTCATCAGACTGCTGAGAGACAACTTTGATGTTGCAGTCAAGGTGTAGAATATGTCATGGTCTGTGTCCTCACATAACACTAATTCACTACGACTGCTGTTCACACTACATCTAGTTTTACCCTCAGATGGTACAAAGCTGTCACCCTAAGGTACAAAAGCTAAAAGGTACATCTTGGCACCTTATTTACTCCTTAAAGGTACAAATTAGTACATTAAGGCCCGGTTTCACAGACAGGGCTTAAACTAAGCCAGGATTAGGCCATAGTTCAATTAGGACATTTAAGTAATTTTCATAAACGTGCTTAAAAAATCTGGCAAGATAAAAAAAACGAGCCACTGACTATACTGTTTCAACCCGATCAGTCAGTGCAAGTTTCTTTCAGTTGAAACAACTCAGACTTACATTTTAGTCTAGGATTAGGCTTAAGCCTTGTCTGTGAAACCGGGGTTAAGTGTACATATTAGTAGTTTTTGAAAGGGTACCGTCCCAGTGACATTTTTTTGCCTACAAGTCATTCGCTGATAGTCAGGACGACTCTTCATATTACATCATTTGAAGTAATGAAATTGTATCTGGTTGTTCAACCAGCGTAGTCAATAAATCTACATCAGATATTCAGGACGTCAAACGTTGTAAGTCCGGGTAAGATTAATTATTTGGAAAAGAAAATGCATGCTTTATTCAGCAAGGATGCAAAGTAATGACTTTTACATTGTTACAAAATATTTTAAAAGAAAATGCTGTTGTTTTCTACTCAACTTTCTACTGATCAAATAATCTGGTAAAACATGTGTGGTTCCCATAAAAATATCAAGCAGCATAACTGTTTTCAACATCGATAATAAGAAGAAATGTTTCTTGAGCAGAAAATCAGCATATTATGATTTCTGAAGGATCATGTGACACTGAAGACTGGAGTCATTCTGTGATAAAAAATTCAGCTTTGTCATCACATGAATAAATTACATTTTAAAATATATTCACATAGAAAACAGTTATTTTAAAATGTAATCATATTTCACAACATTACTGTTTTTACATTATTTTGATCAAATAAATGGATCTATGGTAACATAAGAGACTTTCAAAAACTAAAATCCCCAAGAGACGCTAGACTTCTGAATGGTAGTGTATATAAATATTGTTTAAATAAGTTAAATATTAAATATAAAGGTTAACAATTACATTAACTAATGTTAACAACCTTTTTGAAAAGTTATTTTGGCTGTTTCAGCATTTTCTCACTAATATTGTCTCTGTTTCTTCAAATTTATCTTCTGAGGAGTATTATGTTCAGCATAGTGCTGAGCTTTGTCTTGTACTGGTAAGTAAACCCTAACGTTACATCTTATTTTTGAGGTGAGATTGTCAACAGTGGGAAAGTATTGACAGTATGAAAGCACTCGATTCACCTATGATGTGCTTTTGTTTTTTTTAAGTGCTTTTTTTCCCGTTATTACCAACCCTGTGCAATCAAAGCCATTTCCACAAACACATAATTTAAGTACAAGTAAGTTGTATTTCCTTCAATAAATAATTTAACCCAAGCCAAATGTTACTCTGAATATTTCAGTAGACGTTATAAGCCCATCACATCCTTGAGTTAGCCAGTCATGAGTGTCCTTGGTCTATAACGACCCTCTGTCTTTATGTAGATGTTTGCTTTTGTTAACAGCAAAATTAAGAAAATCCAGAGCCTTTAATTCAAATTCAATGTGAAATTTAAAAAGGAAAAATGATAAGAAAAAACAGAACATTTCCTGACTCAGCTTTAATAGTGCCTTGCTATTTCACAATATATGCATTTTGAAATCGCTCAAAGAAGCATATGTAATGATAAATGAGTGTGCTCCAATCCCAGGCCAGAAAGCTGTGCTTAGCTATTCTGTGCTTCTTCAAATGATTAGTCTAATGATTGTCCTGATTAAAGAAACAGAAGAGCAGCAGTCGCCTACTACATGCATTCACTGCCTCATGGACAGGCATGCATGAGGGTGCAAAGGTTGTTCCTTAAAAATCTCAAGAGCCTTCAATTCTTCAGTTTGGTTATTAAAGCTATTCAAATCAAGGTTTTCTGTGGTAAAGGCTTTCTTTTCATTACCAACGTCAGTTGGCTTCAGTACAACTCGTCGATCTTCATTTTGAGAGAGGAAATTTATTACATTTTGTATTTTAAAAAGTGCCAAAGCACTTGATTTTTTCCCAAGGTTTTTCTGACATATAGAGATATTAAGGTAGCACACAAAACTAAAAAATTTGTTTGGGGGGGAAAATACTGCAATGCATTTTGCATACACACACACACACACGTTTTATTAGTTTTTTAACGTGCATGAAAGAATTAAGAATAGACAATATGTAATTGGAAAAGGAGGATAGTTATTGACCATTAATATATATATATATAAAACATTTTTGATAATGTATACACTGTCACCTAGGTATATTATATAGTAAAACCTTTCAGCTAATTAAAAGATTATTAAAGTCACGGTGTTAAAAGTTTCAGAAAAAAAAACAAAGTATTGTTGACCAACAGAAATTGTACTAACAAATGGGTCTAAATTATAAGATATAAAGATGTAACAACAGCATTGCTGGATTTACTGCATTCACTTTTTTACCCAACAGCTATAACAAAAATATGATTGATTTTGGAGGCAGAACACACACATTTTTCTAATTAGAGGGTTTCTAGACACATCACTTCTGACAATTTCCCATGTGACAACTAACCCCTGTCTTCCCTATAATATGCTATTTAAATTCTCCTTATGTAGAATCTCATCAAATATGCGTTTATTACCAATTTCTTGTCTTTTTTTTTTTTTTTTTTTTTGTCTGGAGGCTGTGTATTTATGTGCAAGTATGTCCCTGTATGTGTACAAAATGATATATGACATTTTTTGTTTTTTGTTTTTTTTTTTTTCGTGTTTCCAATAAGCACCATTTCTCTCTGAATACACAGCGGATTCCTCTTGAAAGCATGGCCGAGAAAAAATGTCTTATTAGTGCAGTTCATTAAAATCATTAATAGTCATGAAATGAGAGTCGCCAGAGTCCAAAAGGCTTAATGCCCTATCCATATTAATTAGGCACCAGCAAATCTGAACTGAAAAAGAAAAGGATCGAGAGAACGGATGGGGGGGATGGGGGGAAAAAGGAGAGAAGCTGCACTGACAGCACATGGATTACACTGCGCTAACAACCTTCCTTGCCGGACGCACCCCATCTCCCCCAACTCTGATTAAAATTCAGATTAATTAAAATTGATTATATTAAGGGACTCATGTGCTTAATTAACTGCAGTCCATTCTGCTACAACTGACAGAGGCATTGTAGAACACCTGACCGTGAAAAGGTGAGGGCAAAAAAGGGGGGGGAGGGGGGGGGGGGGGGGCCGGTGAGGTATGGGGTTTTTGTTGGGTTTTTAGTGTCTTCACCTGTGCTTTGAGTGTATTTTCTCTGCAAGTGACATTTGACTACGTATATGAAGAATCATGCTAGAAGATCCTTTACAAACTGCCTGAGCCAGTCTCTACAAACATTTAACAAACATGTTTTCAATGGCGCAGACTAAAACACAATTGTCTTGCTTCTGTGATCTTAATTCCGTTCTCTGCATACAGTTTTTCATTAATTCATTCATTATTCATTCATTCATTCATTCAGTAAAAGCAGAGATCAAATTAGTAGTATGTCTGAATATGCAGTACTCATGCAACAGTATAAGGCTAAAAAAATCCTTGCTACTTCTTACACAACTGTTCTTTTTCATTCTAAAAACCAGAACAAACACAGCTAGTGACTGGCAATATTTTTAAGCTAATTTATGCAAAAAAATAAAAAGCCAAAGGTTTATAAGTGAAAAAAAAAAAAAAAAATAAAAAAAATTGGCAACAAAGGAAAGAGAATGTGGTGGTTAAAAACAGCAGCGTTATGAGCACAAACAAAACACAGAAGCCTCTGTTAATGATGGTTTACTTACAATTGCCAGAGATAATATGTCTTTGGTTGCAAGTTACTTTGGTCAACAATAGCAGACACCACAGTGGTTAAAGTGTTGGCATTCAGGTTTCTTGTTTACAATCGCATAGTTGCTATGGTTATCACAATTACTGAATTTCTGGAGCGATCAGTGTTCCAAACACACACAGAATTCACTCTTGCAATTAAATGACTCTCAAAAATTTTCAGTGTGTATTGTGGGCCTTTGTGACTTTAAGGCTGTAGAAAAAGTGGCCATTATTAAAGAAAGATAAGAATGCATTAACTTTGACAAATCAAAGCATTAATAGGTTGAGGAAATGCTCAAAAAATTGGGAATTTTAGAATTGTGGATTATTGTGATGTTTTTATCAGCGCAGTTTGGACTCATTCTGATGGCACCCATTCACTGCAGAGGATCCATTGGTGAGCAAGTGATGTAATGCTAAATTTCTCCAAATCTGTTCCAATGAAGAAACAAATTGATCTACAGTACATCCTGGATGCCCTGAAGGTGAGTAAATGGTCAGCAAATTATAATTTTTGGGTGAACTATCCCTTTAATAAGCTTTTCCGCATCTAGACCAGGGTTTCCCAAAATGGGGTTCACAAGGGGACTGAAGGGGGTTTGTGAGTTGATAAAAGCAAATTAATTAAATCATAAAACTGTAAACTTAAAATAAATTATAAAAAACACACATTCTAAATAAAACACACACAAAAATTACATTTAAGAAACTCAAACACATTTAAATCGAACCACTGCAAGGCTGTTTACTGATGTTACAGTCATGGAAAGTCAGTTTTTAAACAGGAAAGTCACATGCTTCAAGAGAAAGACTTAAGAGAACCAAAAATACAAGTCAGTCATTGCATGAAACTAAACAAGAACAATTTGTAGTACTGAAGAAATAGTACGGCTAGTATGTTAGTGTGCCATTTCAAATGAGAGTTTCATCTTTGATAAGATCCTTCCTTGTATTCAGAATAATAGACCCCTAGTGGAGCTCACATGAACAACATCCGCTCGTTTCTCCACTACCCTCATCTCTTTTCCTCCCTCAGCAGAGTGAGAACTTATGGGTTCCGGCCAGCAAGATGACAGCGGTACAAACGCTGGCTAGATAAGGCTGTGACCCAAGGGCCAGCTGGAGGATGAGATGAATACATTACTCAGACAGCAACGAGGGACCTGGGTCAGTGCTGTTCGAGATCCAGGGCGCCCTTAACTAAATCTGCTGCATCTGTAACAAGGAGGGCCGAGGGAGAAGAGGGCACGGTGCATGTAGAGAAGGAGAGAGAGAGAGAGAGAAACAGAGAGGGAGGGGGGTTTGTCCTCCAGAGCCCCCTATGGCATCTCGCCGCACTCGAGCAAGGTCTGCAGAATTGGCCGACATCCCAAATGCAAGGCCTCTTTACCACAAGGCCCCACTCTATCAAGTCTGCGAGTTGAGATGATGTGTGTGAATGTGTGTGCCAGCCAATGGCATCATTTATCCAGCAGGGCAGACAAAAACAAGCTGCTGCCAGTATTGATGGGCCCTCCTCAGGGCCCTCTGCGGATTGGGGTCGCCGGGTCAGCGGTCGCCAGCCAATGCTGGAGTAAGCTGGACACTAGTACATCGGGCTGTTAGATGTATGACCGGCCACCGCAGAACAAAGCCCAGGTGTGTGTATGTGTGTGTTCGTATAAAAGCAAGCAGCTCCCTTTCTACTATATTGTACCGCTCTTCCTCTAACTCTGCCCTTTATAGATAACCGGATTAAGTTCTTGTTTATTGCCAGGATTTTGACCTCACTTACTTTCATAACTTCATTGCACTGCCTTCCCAGTGTAGCGTGATAGCAAGATGGCCAATTTAGAACAATAGGATTGCGCTGCGAGTTACAAGCTTGGAGAAGCACTCCTTTCACCTTTGCTCTCAGTGCATCTGAATGGCTGATCAAAGGGGGATAGCAGTACTGAAAAGGGGTTTTGAAATGAAGGGTCTAGAAATGAGAGACGATTTGAGGAAATGAGAAATTGAGGAAAATTTAGTGGTGCTTGCCAATGCAAAACTCACCACCAAGATGCTAGGGTGCTGTGGATGATTCTTAGGGCGGTGATAGATGGTTGCTCAGTTCTTCTGGAAGGATGCTAAAAGGCTTAGTCGCCCAAGCCAGCATATCCCATCCCAAAGTCCCCATGATATTCTGGTCACTAGATAACCAAACACAACAATCTCAGTCTTATTTTCATTGAGACAAAGAAAGTTCTGATCCAACCATATTTTTAAATCTCTCAGGCAATTTAGTAATGACAGAAATGAAGTTTTGTCATTTGCTTTGACAGGCAAATAAATTTGTACATCATCCGCATAACAGTGGAAGGAGATATTGTGCTTTCTAAAAATATACCCCAAGGGCAGCATATACGAAGAAAACAACATAGGGCCCAATATTGACCCTTGGGGGACGCCACAAAAAAGAGGGCAGCAGATGAAGAAAATTCACCAAGGTGAACAGAAAAACTTCTGTCTGTCAAATACGACTGAAACCATGTAAGCGCTATGCCCTTAATGCCGACACACTGTTCAAGTCTAGATGAAAGAATTGAGTGGTTGACCGTATCAAAGGCCGCAGTCAAATCCAAAAGGACTAAAACAGAAGGAGTTACCAGAGTCCACAGTTAAAAGAAGATCATTAGAAACTCTTAAAAGAGCAGTTTCTGTACTGTGACAGGGCTTAAAACCAGACTGAAATTTTTAATAAATACTAAATTCATCAAGAAATGATTGAAGTTGATTAAAAACAACTCTCTCCAAAACTTTCGATAAAATGGGGAGTTTAGATATTGGTCGCTAAAATAGAACAAAAATTGAAGATCCTATTGGGTTGATCTTTTTTTACAGAAGCAGACAGTTTGAACATTGGCATGTTGCGACTCACAACAGCTGGAACACACCTTGAGCTGAGAGATGTATTAACCAAAGATACAACACTTGGCCCAACAGTGACAAAGACATCTTTAACTAAGCATGCAGGAATACTGTCAAGGGGGCAGTTTGCAGGACGTAGCTGTATAACTATGTCAGAAAGATAGGAGAATGTAACAGGCTCAAACTGTTGAAAGACAGCTGGGCAAAAAGAGAAATCAAGGGAGTCACTGATAACCATGATGGGTGGAAAACTAAGACCAGCAATTTTGTCCACAAAATACATCCAGAAAGGTTTACATTAATATTCAATGCACAAATTAAAAAAAAAAAAAATCAATATGAATCACGTGATATAGGTGCATAGTATATCATTGTCGTATAAACGTACCCTAAGTCTATTTTTCTTTTTTGGGCCATTTGATCATCTGCCAAGTGAAAATAAGTCACTTAATCGTTAAAGTAACAGCACACCTCTTATAGGGATAATTCACCTCAAAATGAAAAATGAAAGTCATTTACTCACTCTCCTGTCCTTCCAAACCTGTATTGTGGAATGTAAAAAATAATTTGAGAAATGTCATATTTTTTTTTTTTTTACTTTATTAACATTATTTAACATGAACTATGAATGAATAATACGCTTAAAGCATTTATTAATCTTAATGTTTATTTCAACATTTAATATTAGATTTTTAAAATCAAAAGTTGTATATGTTACCATGAATGCACTCTGAACATGAACGAACAATTAACCGATTGTAATTTTATTAGTTAACATTAACAAAGATTAATAAATGCTCTAAAAAGCACTGTATTTTGCTCATGTTAGCTAATACATAACTAAAGTTAACAAATGAGAATATTGTAAATTGTTACTGCATCTTCTTTTGTGCTCCACAGTAGAAAGAAGGCCATACAGCTTTGGAGCAATGTGAGGGTGAGTAAATAAAGGGATAGTTTTGGGTTGAACTATCCTTTTAACAAACTGTATAATTTCTACCATTCATTCAGGTACCATTTGTTTGTAAATGGTAAATTGTGTAAAATGTAAATTGTGGAGTTTGGCAGGCACATCCAATAAAGGAAAGCATAGGGCTAGCGAGAAGAGGATAGTAAGATGGCAGAAGAGGAGGAAATGCTGCTGATGGGAACCTGAGACTGTGCCCTTCCATTCACTCCGGTATCATTGTAACACATCATCCAATTTTCCGAGAGCTGGAGAGGGGAATGGGCCTACATTTACATAATGCTGCGTCCTCACTATTTTAATTCACTTCAAGCGCAGCCGTGTGTGTGAGCTGCTGCTATAGCTGTTTGTGTGAGTGTGTTGCTACAGGGTTCTTGAATTCTAATGGTAGATGAACTCAGGTAAGTTAAGCATAGTGCTCTTCAGTTGAAGTACTGGAGCCTTACAGAGATGAGCACATCCTGCCAACATATTTTCCATTGCATTATTAAATAGCCAATAGTATCGAAGCACTTGATACCCTGACACAAATTAGGCCTGGCAGTTAGACAAAATGCAGATTAATAGGCATTTTCGTTTGAAAATGTTTGAGATGACCATGTTGCCATAAACTGTCAAGATAACCAGTGCATCAGCTGCAATATGTATTGAACTGGGATTACAATGAATAAAAAATTACTTTTATAACTGCAGTAGCGCAATTGACTGCATCTCATATCTTTGAAATGCATGACATTTAAACTATATAGATTTAAATTTCTCACATCCTATCTTAGATATTTTGTAAATTAAAAATACATATATTAAAAAAAATCAATGATGTGGGTGGAACAGATGTAAACACTCATCTCTACACTAAGACAAGTGTTCACTTTAAAAGACAGTTTGATGTGGTTTGCAGTTCAGCTTACAGTATAAAACACATACTTCAGCGCCACCTGCTGTCAAAAGTGACAAAAGAAAGACTCTTTTGTATATTGTTACTCAAACTGGACAGAATTGCTTGCCTTTTCCATATTGTTAATCTATGGCCATGCAGTTATTTCAACTAAAAGAATAAATGTGCCAACCAAACAGTTTTCAACTTTTACACAGCCAACATACAGTACACTCTCAGCCAACCAATGTAACCTAATGTTACCCCTAATGTAAAAAGGCATGACATTTTCTAATGGAAAATGTGATACTTGGTACTACTGGTTGATAACTTCGTACTAATCTAAAACAAAACATGTGGCCCTGTTTGTAAAAGCTTCTGAGCATAATTGTACAGTATTAATTATGCTAAATCTAATTATTTTAATATTTAAATGTCAAATAATCAGCATTAAATCTTAAAAGAAAAATCTCAAAACTCACACAGATTCACAGAAGTTGCTCAGTTATCATGACATCCCTCTGTAAGTCACTCTAGTCTACATGAACTGAAGTGGATGCAAATTGGTATTTAATAGATGATCATGTGAGAACAGCAGCATGGTGAATCATTACACACGCAGAGGGCAAATTGAAATACACCAGTATCCTTAAGACATGAAATTTCTCATTTTCCATCAGTAGAGTTATGTGCGCATGCGCAATATATTTTGCCTCTTAATGTAGGCACTAAAACCACTCACACAAACGCCGTTCCCCTTCAGGAACTCGAGCTGCGTTGGAAAATGCTTTGGGAATGCCCCCAGAGTGACCATGCTCTGAATCACATATGAAATCAGTCCAATAGATGGGCGTGACGTCATGGGCGGGTGACGTTGCGACCCAGGAATGCTAGAACAGCACGATCTCCGGTGGAAACCAACGGCAGCTTGTTGGGCTTCCGCAAGCCCTCTGTGTGTGTGTGTGTGTCAGTCGCTATCTGTTTGTGAGTCTTATTTAGTGGTGTGTGTTCCACTATAAACCTCTTAGCCAGCCTTCAGCAAAATAAGTATTGGCGGAGCAAAGCATTCAGGCAGGCTGTGTGTTCCTCCCTGCCTGCTCTATATTTCGGGTGCGACACACACTTTTGTTGTTTTGGTCGGCTTGGAGCGAAGCACGCAGAGTCAGCTCTCAAGGGAGCTGACTGCCCGCATGACGAGCATTTGTTACAGCCTTGCTTCGCTCTCGTCTTGCAGGCTCTCTTTTGGAGGAGGGAGACTTCACGCGGCGTTCCTTCGACCGCGTTGGCCCCACTTTCTGCCGAGGCATTACGGTGGCTGTGCTCCGTGGGGTTCGCAAGTGGATCTGTTGGAGGGAATGGAGACGGGCGAGTCCTTTTCTTCTTCCTCACCCACCAGATCCAGCACCCGCTCTTGGGGCTCGGAAGCTTGCGCTGCGGTTCTTTCCCCCTGTGAGAGGGCTCGACGCTCCGCCGGTCTTCCTCCTCCTATTAGGATGTTGAACTATGAGGTGCTGGTAGGATTCTCGTGATTATTTTCTCCACTTGCACAGGCATCAGTTACAGCTCACGCGCTTCATACTTCATGTCCCTGCAATATTATAATGACGCTTTACTGTGTCAGCGGAGCTCACTCAGCCCGCTGCGCTCACGTCTCTCGGGAAAACGTTGGAGGGATGCCTACGCTGCGTTTGGTTTAACGCTCTGCCTATTCGCCCTGGCGACCGCCCGAGCGTGAGTTGGGTCCATGCTCCTGCTGATCTGGCGGTTATACGGCTCTCCCTATCTCCACCCCTCCCCTGTAATGTGCTACTCCTCTCTCGAGGGTCGGAGGCCAGCACTGCGGTTTCTCGTGCCCAGCCGCTCATCATGTATCTTCATGAGAGCTGCGTCCTTATATGGCAAACCTACTTTTCTCAAGGAGATTGATTACATTGTTAAGATTGGCGTGACCATACTCTATCTCGTTGATTCGCGCCGGGTAGAAGGTGCGTGGCACACTCGCGGTGTGCATTCAGAGTCTTCCGGTTTGAAATGATCTTATCACCCAACGTGTACTTGTCTGGTTGCTGGCTGCATTTTATTTAATTATGAATTAAAATGAAGTATTTCTTCAGACTATGAGAAGTTAAATATACAGGAGCTCTTGGGAATAAATAAATAAATAAATTTTCTTGAGTGAGAGCACGCATTTACCTCTCTTCCTCCGAGGAGGTTGAGGTGGTCAACAGGGGCTGCTGGGCGGGAGCAGCCCCAACCATCCGTGTTCCAGCTCCTCATATAGGAGCGTCACTTCTCATACTCCTCAGAATTTTGAGTCAGAGTTGCGCTTCCGGGCCGAAGGCTTTTAGCGGAAGGCGGATCGCGGACTGTCTTCCACTGATATCCGCAGCAAATGTTCTGACGCCTAAAGCCCAGGACTTCTGAGGGCCTGCCACCTACGGTGCTTCAGGATGCAGCGGTCTTTGGCAAGCGCTTCTCTCATTCACACGCCCAGACCACGTAGCAGTTACCAGAGGCTCGCTACCTCTTGGGAGTTTTCTAGGGCAGCTTGTTCGGCCGTTCCCTGCTGGTCCGCCGCTTCAGGGCACCGAGCTAGCCTCTCTAAATACACCAGAGGCCAGTCTAGAGAGATTGGTTCCCTTAGTAGGTCACCTGGCAGTGTTGGAGCCCCTGCCAAGAGTGTCACATTGGGTCCTGCCCCGAGCAGGCTCTGGTTCTATCAGTCTAGTCTTCCTAGGAGATGACGCGGGTCTGAGGAGCGTCATTTTCAATAGAAGACTTCAGCTTTGAGAGTCCTGATGAAAACCATCCATAAGAACCTCATTCCTGCTGTTCCCTTCCGAGGGAACTTCGAACTGCGTCATCTAGAGGTTGCTATGGGGAACACCTTCAGCGTGACCGGTGTCTGAAGCATACATCTAAACACGACAATGAAATTGGCCGGCAACAGCCTATGACATCATTACCCTGCGCGATCACAGTATAAAAGGGCTCTGGGATAACACGTCATCCTCTTCTTCTTCTTCCCTGACCTTTTGTTTATGTTAAGCAGGACTAGGAGTGCATGTTCTCTCGGCAGAGGCTTTGCTCTGAATACCTGCAAATTTACACAGCTCGTGTTCTGTGTGTGTGTAGTGAAGCGCAAGAGCGTTCAGCTCTTGAGGGAGTTGGATGCGCTCTGCATTCATTGCTTGTTTCTTGTGAGGGATAAGCATGAATTGAACGCGCACAGCCCCGGTCGTCGCGTTGTTCTCCCGAGGTAGACGGCATTGCGCTCATCGTGATCATTCTGCAAGAGACTACTGATGGGGAGGTGAGTACTTCACCATTTTTTGTAGATAGCGTTTGCATGAGTGCGTTCGCTTCTCGTGGGAATAGCGACGCATTTCGCAGCAGCGGTTCCCGTTCTCGCTTGATTTCCGAGGTAATCTAGCGCTTGGGCGGAGCATGTTTAGCTCCCGCGGGAGCTGAATGCATGCTGCGCGTTGCGGTCACGGTGAGAATTGTCTGCCCCTTGCCGCGATTACGGTTGATGGGCAGACATGTAAAGGGACCTGACGGAACTTTCTCCCTATTAGTAATTTCCTTTTGTTCTTATAGTCGTGTTAGTTGCCCTCCCTGCGAACTCGAACCTCTCGCTGTTGCCGCATAACCGCACTGAAGAAAGGCCGATCATGGTGATGGTAGCTCACTCGTTGGTACTGGATCCAGGTTGGATGATAGCCCTGCATCTTCGACTTTATGCTTTCTGGACCACGCAGTCGAGTTGTGGGGCCTCTGCGAGAGCCCTTTTAGCTGATCAGGTCCACAGTATAACGCTGCAACTTCAGGACCCGCGGGTCCTCCATTCGGGTGAGCATTTTTCAGAGTATAATGGTTCGTGATGTGCTCCCCCTGATGTCCTGGCTGGGTATTTGCTTCGAGAAGCTGCCCCAGCCAGGACACGCTACTCATGTCTCGCCCCGAGGGGTCTCCTGATATTTGAGTCATCCTCTCAACCATCATGCACTTTCTTCCCTACCCTTATAGGGCTCCTCTCTGCTGAGTGTTTGAGGGCCTAAACTCTTTTGTTCACTCTTGCCGTTTGAATCGACGGTCAGGCCCACGGGACCTCCCTGTCACACTGCCCTTATGGTCGTACCGGTGATCGCCCCTTTGCGGAGTGGGCTTGAGTATGCTGCGTTCCCTGAGGTATGAGTGAAATGTGTTTCTGCGGAAACCCTTCCTGAGTAATTTGGCTCTGAGGAGCAGTAGCTCTTCATGCATGAATGGGCTAATGGGTTTCGCTGTTTCTCAGGTTCTCTTCGGGTATGGTTAAATGGGACCCATGCTCTCTATTGAGATAGAGAGCATGAGATTATGTTCAGCTGCATCAGTTGATGGTCTCTCTTTGGGCTCTGCTAGACTGCCCTTCTAATCTAGCGCTGCCATCTGGTCGAGCTGAGAATGTTCCCCTCAATGTGAGGGTAAGCTATGAGTCTATTGCTCCCAGTTTGTGCTTTGAAGGCCCGCCTCAGCTTGAGAGCCAAGAATGCTACTCCCGAGAACTCCGTATGCAATGATGCTGAGTTGTTAGGCCCGTCCTGTCACCTCCTTGGTCAGTTGCCTCTATGCTGAGACCCTGTTGTTCCCTTATGAAATGTGTGATCTCCTTTTAAGCTGGATTCCATTTCTGATGTCCCATTTGCGATCAATCTGCTCCCCAGACATGGCTGTGCTCCCCTCACAGCGGGAGGGTCTTTTATGAGCTCGCCGGTCCTGGGCAGTTTATTTATCTTCCTTCTCTCTACTTAAGAGTTTGGTACTTTGCCCCTGGGCTATTGATCGGTAGTTTGGACGCTTTCTGCCTCCCTGATTAGTTGCCCCTATTTGGTCGAGGCTGGCAGTGCTCCCCTCACCTTAGAGGGTTACATTTGAGCATGCCACTCCCAATTGAGTGTTTGAGGTCTCCTCTCATTGGGTCCTCCGCTCCATTGAGTTGCAGCCTCAGGTTGTTAGGCCTCTCTCTGCCTCCCTGTTAGGCTGCTTTCTTTGTTGGTAAGTTTAGCAGTGCTCCCCTCACCTTAGAGGCTTACCTTTGAGCACGCCACTCACAATTGAGCTTCTGAGGTCTCCTCTTAGCGGGTTCTCTGCTCCTTGGAGCTCCATTGAGCAGCAGCCTCAGATTGTTAGGTCTTTCTCTGCCTCCCTGTTAGGCTGCTCTCTTTGTTGGTCGAGCTTAGCAGTGCTCCCCTCACCTAGAGGGTCACCTATGAGCACACTGTTCCCAGTTTGAGGTCTGTCCTGTGACTGTTATGGTTGAGTTGGCGATACTCCCCTCACATGGAGGGTTTTTCTATGAGATACACCTTTTTCAATCTACATGCGCTCTGAGCATACGGTTTTTCTCTGAATTATTGTCCCTCCTTGTGCGGGCCACAGTCACGTAGGGTCTAGGCCTGTCTAAGGGACAGGTTTTTGGTTACCCTTTAGTAACGGTCTTTCTTACCATGCTATGGTAAGTGCACATGCTGAGCTTCTGTGCACTTTCTAAAATCCACATTGTGGTAAGTGTGCACGCTAGGAATTCTGCGCACTTTCTAAAATCCTGTATGGTAAGGGTTATGTGCTGTCAGCCTCATTTCCTTTCTCTGAGTTGGTTAGGCCCCGGTTTTCACCTTGGGCTCCACTCAACCTATGTCTCCCTGTTGGTACATTACGGTATTTCTAAATCCATATCTATGGTAAGTGCACACGCTAGTTCTCTGTGCACTTCTCTAAGTCCATATTCATGGCAGGTGCGCACACCAGCCTTTGTGCACCTTTTTTAAACCCTTTATGGTAAGGGGGATGTGATGCTGGTCTCGTCCCCTTTCTCTGAGTTGGCTCTGGCCCTGGTTATTACCTTGGGCCCCACTCTCCGCGTACACGCTTTTGTAGACAGGGTGTTGCTACTAAGTCCCCTGGGTATCTTGTGATCCTCGGGCAGCTCGTTCTTAGAGCAGGAGGTAGTCCCTGTGTGACAGGCCAGGATATGGGTTATGTTAGCCCTGGTACTTGGCCGTATCTCCTTAAAGGAATCCTTTTTATTTTTAGCTTTGCCCTGGGCTCGGACTTTATACAAGCCAGCCTTTACAGGTAAGTTCTTTGGTGCACAGTTCAGACCTTTGGCCGTAGGGGGTTATGTCACTGACATCCATCAAAACGTCCTACGGGCAGCTCCTCTGACTTGGTTGAGTTGGTACTTAGTGCTCACTTTAGTTTTGGCATGCACTCCCCTCAGCATGGCAGCATGGGTATACCGTTCCCCATAGCGACCTCTAGAGGATGCAGTTCGAAGTTCCTTTGGAAGGGAATGTCTCAGGTTACGTATGTAACCATGGTTCCCTGAGAAGGGAACGAGACATTGCGTCCTCTAGTTTCCTTGCCATGCTTCGGACGCAAGCTTCAGACGAAGAAGCGGATGACGTGTTATCCCAGCGCCCTTTTATACTGTGATCGGTAGGGTAATGACGTCATAGGCTGTCGCCGGCCAATATCATTGTCGTGTTTAGATGTATGCTTCAGACACCGGTCACGCTGATGGCGTTCCCCATAGCGAACTCTAGAGGACGCAGTGTCTCGTTCTCCTTTCAGGGGAAGCCATTTGTGTACAGTACGTATGCGCTGAGGGACGTTTTAGTAGGGTGACCATATGTGCCATTTTCCCAGGACACGTCCTGGCCAGGATTTCTATATTGCCTAAAATATCTAGGTTTACGCGTCCTGGGAAAATGGCACGTATGGTCACCCTAGTTTTAGGCGGTAATGTGATCATATGGGTTGCACATAAGTGGTATGCAGGTGCGCATGCGCGACCAAAATTAAAAAAAAAAATTCTCTAGGTAGCCTAATTAAGTTCAGACCGCTCATTTGCATACTGATATGGTTGACAGCTGTTAATGCACAATCACCGCTTTAGATCGACTAACTGTAATACTGTATAAGATTTCCATTCGAACTGAAATCATAAATCTAGGCTATCCACTGCTGTTTTCAAAGCACATTGCAAAACTGTGACATTTCATTCACTTTTCACTCGACAGTGCATATACTTATTTGCCGGCAACCCGCCAAAGTAAAAGCTTGCTCATATTAGGTTTGACAATGTATTAACCGTCCATGCTAGGAAACACGCTGAATTATTCTTGGGTCACTACGAATACCGCATTTACAGTCACATCTGTTACTGCAAACTTTGATTTTGATACTGACATGTAGCATCATCAGTAGGCTTTAACATTGGCCAGCGCAATCTATCTCATCTATGGCTTGCTGGGTTCTTTCAACCCAACTTTGGCTTAAAAATTTAATTGAAAAATGTAGCCCAACAGTTGGGTTGTCCATTTGACCCAAAGTTGGGTTGAAACAACACAGCATTTTTTAGAGTGATATTTAAAAAAATAATAAATGTTTTATAGAAGTATGCAATAATAAATGAAACCATTTTATAACAATGTGATTTTTTATTAAGGTATTTGACAAAACATTCAGGCAAACAAGGGGACACAAGACAAATATTAAACACATGATTCATGAAGAAACCTAAAGCCGCGATGTAATTAATATGCTTGAAACCGAAATGAATCATATCAATTAAATATCGTTCTGCGTGTGTTACACAGTCTACGTTATACAGAACTGCTACTGTCCATTCTGTAATGAAATGTTCAGTAAAAGACCCGACCTCAAGATCAACACAGCACTTAGACTGCGCAGCTCTTTCAGGAAATGTTCAGTCTGAGTAAATCTGAAGCTCTCTGTGATATTTGTGATGAAAGAAAAATGAAAGCCCTGCAGTCTGCTGTGCCAGCAATCCAACTGTGGAACTCACCTGGAGCCTCATCAGAGAGTCCTGAATTAAAGAAACACAAACTAATGGACCCTGTGGAGAATATCAAGGAAACATGAGAAACTTCTAGAGCTGTTCTGTAGAGATAATCTGACCAGACGTATGTGTGTGTGTTTTGCACTGATGGAGACCACAAAGATATTCAATATTTGATGAATAATTATTTTTGATAGATTATTAAAAATAAACTGATAAAAAAAAAATTTAACTGCAATTTTCAGAAAAGCACAGAGCGAAGAGAAAAAAAAAAGCAGCCAGTGTTGAGCTCTTCAGCGATCTGATCCACTCCATTGAGAGATGTCAGACTGAGCTGCTGAGATGATGGAGGAGAAGCAGAAAGCAGCAGAGAAACAGGATGAAGAGCTCATTCAAGAGCTCCAGCGGGAACTCTCTGAGCTCAAGATGAGAAACACTGAGCTGGATCATCTCTTACACAATGAGGATCACCTGCACCTCCTACAGGTCAGTGTCTCTCTGTCTCACATCACAGGACAATACTCACACTGAGGGACTTCTCCTCTCTCCTGCTGTAGATTGATCCATCCCTGTGCAGTCCTCCACACATCAGGAACTGGCCTGAGATTAGTATGAACACTGATGTGAGTGTGGAGACTCTGAGGAGAGCTCTGACTCAACTGCAGGAAACTCTAGACGAGAAACTAAGTCAAACCGGTAGGTCAATATAAAATACAGCAAACAGATTATATTTTGTAAATGTATTAAGAAAATTAACTATTTGAAAACTGAAAATGGAAATTACTTGGTTGTTGGAATAAGAAAATAAAAAAATCAAACAATAGTCTAATACTATGAATGATACAATACAGTATCAAAGTAACAAATTATAAATAGTTAATCAAACATCATTGCAATAGTTCAGTCCAACAGTAATACTAAATGTCTAACCGAAATTCTCCAAAATAAAAAAATAAATAACAAATATTACTGAATATTCTAATATTACAATCATACAGTGTATAACAGTGGTGCCCAAACTTGGTCCTGGAGGGCCGGTGTCCTGAAGAGTTTAGCTCCAACCCCAATTAAACACACCTGAACCAGCTAATCAAGCTCTAGGCAGGTGTGTTGAGGCAAGTTGGAGCTAACTCTGCAGGACACCGGCCCTCCAGGACCGAGTTTGGGCACCCCTGGTGTATAAGGTGTATGATAACTTTTTTAGGTTTAGATATAATTTAGTGGTTTTGGCTGTATGAACCTTCCTCCTTATGAATTACTTTAGCACTCTACAGTTAGTCCCAAGTAGGGCAGCATATCCTCATTAATGATCAAGATGATTAATTCACTAATTTCATTCATGAGCAACATGTATCAGTCAATATGTTCACTTAAAGGGGTCATATGACGTTGCTAAAAATAACATTATTTTGTGTATTTGGTGTAATGCAATGTGTTTATGCGGTTTAAACCACTTATTCTCTGGGGTGTTTTTGGTATTTTCGCCTAAAAAAATGGTTTCATTGTAAAGAAAACCCTTTGAACTACAAAATATGAGTGTAAGTTTTTATAAATAACATTATATATTTTTCAAATATTACAATAAACACAAAAAAAAACATAGGCGCTTTTGGAGTTTTAAAAATATATATTTTTTTGAAATTCTGTAATTCAGGTTCTGTTAGGCCCAACTCTCTGCAATTTACTTTGTTTGATGCCACTAGATGCCAAAAAGTACCAGAAAAAAGAATCTTTCAAATAGCAGCTTCTAAACAGGAGTTATTACATTATTTGTGAAGCGAGTGAAATTGTCAATTTTTGCATCTAAATGTGTCATGGTGAGTTTCCTTTGCAAAAACAGGCTTTATAAAACACATTAACCCCACAATCCTATTGTACTCTGTGCCATAAGCACTTTAATTGATTATTGATTGAATTATGTTTCATTTTTATGTTTTTCTAAGTAGTAATATACAAAATGGCACAAGCGAATTGGACCAAATTTCTCATATTGTGATTTCTACACTCAGTTTAATTCTTTCAGGATGCTCAAGACTGTCTACATTATAATATATATATATTGTCTATAACAACCTAAAATAGAATCCATATCCTCCCGCTTTATATCATTCCATTTATATGCATTCTGTATTGGGATAGTGATCACAGCATCTCTCACCTGAGCATCAGTTGAGCACCACATCTCTGTCTCATTCTGCATCCAGCTTTGCTTGCCTCCGTGGTCTAGCTGAGCTAATTCGCTAGCAGGCAGCTACCTTCTACATTCACAGCGTCAAACAAACATATGTTAGCTCATCTACACCGCACTGTAATAATCCATGTATATTTACTGTATACTTACTGAAATGCTCCGGGTGTGTGTTCCAACGGGTTTGTGTGTGTTCATTGCTGTGTGTGTGCACTTTGGATGGGTAAATGCAGAGCACTGAATTCCGGTATGGTCACCTACTTGGCCACACTTCCACTTCCTCACTCACTCGACTTTCACTTAAATGCATATGTTACTCTCTAACTTTTCTGTCCAGAAAAATGTATCCTATTGCTAGGATTGCGTAACAAGTGTCATAACAAAAGAAACAGCTTCCCCACACACGGAGACTCGCTCCGAAACGCCTCTCCATCGCGCATCATTGTCCTCTCCACGTCGCGCTGACGTTCTTCAGCATATATACCTTGTAATATGGAAAATTTTTTTAATCTAGACGAATATAAAGATCCGGTCGCGTTCGCTACACATCTCTTCCGTGCGGAGAAACAAAGCCCCGCCTCATATCAAATTCTCCGTCGTCCACAACTACAAACAGCCGCAAACCCTGCTGGCCAAACACGATGGAGACCCCCCTCTCTCGCCCACTGTGGTGACGCAGAGGTGTCAGAGTTCACAGAGTCTGTAATGGCCGATCTGAGTGACATGTAATCTGACCAATTACAGCCCAGAACCGACCGCAGATATCTATATCATCAGAAGGGCTCCCTGCGCGCTGGAATGAGATGGAGAGCCATTATCTCCAGACGCGCTGGATTCCGTTACCTGGACAGAACGCGAATATCTCACCGATGGAAGCACGCAGAAACGTGAAAATGGTCTTGTTTGAAAGAAGAGATCCTAATCTAAAAGATAATATAGAGTATATAGATATTTGTGGCTGTTTGCGGCTAACTGAAGCAGTGCTACGAGTAGGAATGTTACACATAAAAAAATCTGCTTTTTTCCCCCCGCAATTCAATTGAAGATAATTCGATCTATGATTGTCACACAATGAAATAATCTATATCGTCAAATTCCTGAGAATGAGCTTTCTTGTGATATATGACTTGACTTTTTTGTGAAAAATATATCAAATACACGTTCTTCGTAAAAATTTTTCGCAATGGTTAGGCGGAAAATCGTGTGTGGGACGAATACATTTCTAAGCTTAATTTTACAGCTTTATGAATATAAAAACCAAAAGGAATGGTATTCTTTGTAAAGAAGACACTCCAAGCTTTCAAATGAACCCATATATGGGCTGATACCATATAAGGAAGGCTATGTAAATGAAGCATACACATTTTTAACGTGATTTTGGACCCGTATCCGGGTCCGCATATGGTGTAATGTTTGTGGTTTAAGGTTAAAAAAACACATTATTTTCCATATAATGTACATTATTGTTTCTCCTCTATGCCCCGCCTTTCTGAAACGCCTCAATTTTTACAAAGCTCATCGGTCTAAAAAGCAAGGTGTTATCCATGCGTTGTGATTGTCCAAAATGCCTTCAAGCGTGTGGACGGAAATGTTACTGCCCCCTACCATACTGTGATGCCCGTCTTCCCAGCAGGACGAGACAACACCAATAAACCCATACAAACGAGGCATTTGTGCAGCCAGTGGGACAGATTACTGATTATAATACTTAACAGTCTTTTTATGCGTGTGTTGCGTAGGCGCTGCGTTGCAACAAAACCATGTCTGCATTTGTGATCGACGAAACAAAACACAAGCGCTACTCTACACTGCTCAAACTGGCGTTTGAATAGTCAATGTCAAATTCTTTAAATATAAAAAACATACAGTCTGTGAGTCAGAAGCGCCAGACTGTGCTTGCAAAGTTGGAACTGCCCCACTTTATAGAAACAGCCTTTGTGCCACAGATGCATTAGGCTACTGTTTCAGGAAACAGTCCTCCATAAAATGTTCAGCACACATCTGAATATTTGGGTTGAACTGTTCTGGAAACAGTGTTGTAAATACAACTTAACCACTGATTTCAGACGTGTGCTCCTCTGGAAGGCCAAACAAAGTAGTTTTGCTTTCATAACGACACACACAGCGTCTCCACGACATGGCGGCGGCAGCAACAATACTACAGCGAGAATCAAAGTTATGCCTTCTTTCTTTGCGTGAACATTTGGGCGGCGTTATGCAAATCTTCCCACACAGCGACATAGACATGTGGGGGCGTGTTTAAACAAGGCATTTTAGGAGGCTGTGGACGAGTCTTAACGTTTATAAAGAATGTCTCTTTGGATTTGAGACTTTAGTCTTGCAACTTTACAGATCTTCTTTATCACCAAGAGCTTGTAACACTCCAAAGAGAAAGGAAAATTTGAAATCGCATCATATGACCCTTTAATGAAAAGATTTGTTCAGGAACACAGAATTGCTCACAAACACACTCCAGAGCACTCATGGATTTAGCAGTTTAGGCTAGAAACAAGATGAGCATAGCTCTTGCACACAAAAATGTAAAGAACTCGTAATTTTGTTTGTCTCTACAGTTACGAAGATGATGCAGCAGCATGCAGGTAATGTGTGATCTATACATAGCAAAAAATAAATAAATAATAAAACATTTATTCTACCAAACGCTTTATAAAAATTAAAATCTTTGTATTGTGAAGATGTGACTCATATTCTCTGATCTCTCTCTCAGTGGATGTGTCTCTGGGTCTTGATACAGCTCATCCAAAACTGACCCTGTCTAATGATGGGAAACAAGTGAGACATGGAGACATTCATCGTGACCTCCCAGATTACCCAGAGAGGTTTGATCACAGCTTTTGTGTCCCGGGAAAAGAGGGATACTCTTCAGTGAGATTTTATTTTGAGGCACAAGTGAACAGAAAGACTGGCTGGATTCTAGGAGTGATCAGAGAATCTATTAACAGGAAGGGACAGATGAGTCCTCAGGGTGGATACTGTGTTGTGGCTCTGTGGAATGAGAATGAATATTGGACCTGTACTGATTCCTATGTCCTTTTGTCTCAGAGTGAAGCTGGGGGTGAAGGTGGGGGTGTTTGTGGATTATGAGGAGGGTCTGGTCTCCTTCTATGATGTGGAGTCCAGATCTCATATCTACTCTTTCACTGGTCAGTCTTTTACTGTGAAACTCTATCCTTTATTCAGCCCATTAATGACAGAGGTAAAAATTCAGATCATCTCACCTGTTAATTACAATGAATGATTTTACACCCAAGATATGAAATACATAATAAATACATAATACATAATATATGCATTTGTAAAAACAATGTTTTTAAAATAATGATCATATTTTAATATTGTGTTCCCTGATCTCCGCTACTATTTTACTGGATATAAGAATTATTGTACTCTTTCAGCATTTGGCAGACACTTTTATCCAAAACGATTTACATTGCATTAATTTCATGCATTTTAACGGCTTTTATTACATGATTTTGAGAAACTTGACGGCATCAAAGTGGGATACAGATTTCATGATGTGTAATGAAAAATGTGTTGTGACAGAGTATGGAAATAAAACAATTCATTAACTTCATTATATTCCAATATATCATGATTTGGCTACAAGGATGGTCCAATAATTTATTCAATAGTTTATAATTGAACAAATTAAGCGATTTTATTGTGGATTAGTTACAGAATTTTTAATTTTCAGTTACTTTATCTTGAAGTTTATTTTTTGTCCACAAGATGGAGACAACATGCTAAATATGGAAGCTTCAACAGCAACAAAAGCTGTGCTGCAAAAACATGGGACTCCAAATAATTCATAATTATGAGTTATATTTAAAACAAAGAGCATATTCACAGGGAACTTTTTTTATAATGAGTATTTTATTTCTAATGCCTTGCTGACATGCTTTATATAATGGCATTAGAGCTTGAAGATATAGGAGAAACTGTGACACGACTGAAGGTCAGTGAGAGCTTCAATAAAAGTGCAACTAATGAACAATACTTAATGTCTTTAAAAAAAAATTTTTAAGAAAACAACAACAACCAGCTCCTTATTGAAGCATTCTAGTGAATATGTTAACAGCTGATATTCATTCACGGGTAAGTTATGGCAATTTTATATTCTTAATTCATATGGTTGTAGCAGTGTTTATGTCTAACTACAATGAGATGGACAAAACCAACTTAAAGCACAAGTTAAATACTCAATTTGATCAAAAGTATGCTATTTGGTTGTAGGGATGTTAATGGTCTACCAGTTTATTAACCATTTGTTTGACTAATGCTACTTAATTTACACATTTACGTTTTATTTCGATTATTTTTTTCAGAAACGCTACCCCAATTACTGTCATGTTAAAAAGAATAAACAATACACTTCTTTAAAAAGATATCAGGAGCAGGTGAAGCTTCATTTGACATTTAATGCTGTGAAATGAAATATGTGTTGTGATATTTTGCTGAAAAGGCTTAAAGAGAAGAAGAGCAATGTCAGAATCTTTACCAACATCACCAAAACTAATACAGACGAGGAGACAGAGTTTGGGAACACCTATATGTAAGTCAATATCCATAAAATGAATAACGCAAATAGCAGCAATAATTATTTTCAAGAGAAAGTGTTCCTTTTGCTTGCACAGTATTGATTGAATATATATATATGTGCAGACATGATTTGCAAGTGATTTATACTCATCATTTGTATTATTTTCAGCTCTGTCATCCTCCACTGGTCCTCTGGCTGAGGAGCTTCAGTGTTCAGTGTGTCTGGAAGTATTCACTGATTCAGTCAGCACTCCATGTGGACACAACTTCTGTGAGAGCTGCCTGAACCAGTGCTGGAGCAACAGTCAGGAGTGCAAATGTCCAATCTGTAATGAAACGTTCAGTAAAAGACCCGACCTCAAGATCAACACAGCACTTAGACAGGTTTCACAACTCTTTGAGGAAAGTTCAGTCTGAGAAAATCTGAAGTTCTCTGTGATATTTGCCATGACGTAAAGCTGAAAGCCCTGAAGTCCTGTCTGGTGTGTCAGACCTCTTACTGTGAAACTCACCTGGAGCCTCATCTGAGAGTCCTGAACTTAAAGAAACACAAACTGGCAGGAGGCAGGAGTTCAGCATCAAACATAACTTGTTTGATGTTTTAAATATTCTAACAAGATCTTTTGTTTGAAGATACATGCTGAGTGATAAAATGTCAGTGTCTGAGTGTTCATGTCTGTCTGTAGAGTCAGCTGATGAAAACATAGAAAGACGTGCAGCAGATGATCCAGGACAAAATCAAGAAGATTCAAGACGTTGAACACTCCACAGAACTCAGAAAAGTGAGTTGAAAATGAGTATTTGATGGATGTTTTTATTTGCATTTTAGACTACTTCATAATGATATTTGTTGTTTTGATGTGACGTCTTTGTTCCTGAAACATTTCTTAGTCATCAGATGTCAGCATCAAAATGTAGATGCAGTACAGTACTAACAATTGCATGGGCTGGGCGATATGACAATATTATATCAACAATGTCTCGTAAGTATCGCGATGTCGATGTCAACAAAATATCCCCGTAAACATAAGTCGGTTATATCTTAAGTAAGCGTAAACAGTTGAAAAGGAAAACATGGGTGCTGGATCCGTGCATTGACAGCAGCCTAAACTGCTGTCTTTGACATTAATGTTAATAAAAGAACAAAAAAAATAAATCACTCACTGATCTTGACTGAATCACTTTTGTAACTTCAATCTATATTGTATTTGCCTGTCGTTCGGCACTGAATGCTGTAATGGCAATGTGTGTCTGTGTACAACTATTTTGGAGATGCAAATGAAATGGTAGCACTGCACCAGTTTTTAAATATTGATTTAAATAGTCTACATAATGAATAAAAATGATTATAAAGGATTATAGACTATATACAGTGGGTATAGAAAATAATCACCCACCTTTAAAAATAATAACATTTTGATGCTTTGCAGCCTGAAATGAAGACGGACATAGTTTTTGTTTTATCCAGTTGTATTTATTAGTGCAACTTATAACATCCAAGTGAAAGATATAACACCAACATGTAAGAAAAAAAACCACAACATAATCACTGATTTGGAAAAAGGATCACCCCCCCTCCTAAAAATGACTTGTAAACTCAAGTCAGGTGTAGCTAATCACCTTCTCAATGACACACAAAGCCATTTGACTTTCAACTGTGATCAGCTATATAATTTTTATTAGCTCAGCATGAAAAGAGCTTTCATGGAGCATTTCAGTCCTTGGTAGTGCAAATGAAGCAAACAATCAACTATGGATGGCAAAGCACTGTCAAAAGAACTCCGGGATAAAGTTGTGGACAGGCAAAAGTCAGGAGATGGATACAAAAAAAATGCAAAGGCTTTATCAATGCCTAGAAGCACAGTGGAGTTTATTATTAAGAAGTCAATATTTTGGTACAACAGACCCTCCCTGGATCAGGACATCCCTCTATGAATGAGCCAGGAGGAAACTGGTCAGAGAGGTTACCAAGAGGCCCACAGCAACTCTGAAGCAGCTGCAGGAATTTATGACAAAGAGTGGTCATTGTGTGCATGTGACAACAATATCCCAAATTCTCCACAAATGTGGCTCGTATAGGAGGGTTGCAAGAAAAAAGCCAATCCACAAGAAAGGCCACATGCAGTCACGACTGAGATTTGCCAAAACACACCTTGAAGATTCTGAGGCAGATGAGACTAAAATTAAATTTTTTGGCCTCAACACCAAACGATATGTTTGGCGGAAATCCAATACAGCTCATCATTCAAATAACAGCATTGCTACAGTAAAGCACGGAGGTGGTAATATCCTATTATGGGGGTGTTTCTCTGCAGCAGGACTGGAGCACTTGTCAGGATAGAAGGAAAAAATGGGGGGAAATACCATCAAATTCTTGAGGAAAATCTCTTGCCCTCTGCCAGAAAGTTGTCAATGGGAAGAAGGTTTACCTTCCAACATGACAATGACCCAAAGCACACAGCAAAACTGACCACACAGTGGTTAAAGAAGAAAAAGGTGAATGTCCTTACATGGCCCAGTCAGAGCCCAGATTTAAACCCCACTGAAAATCTGTGGAAAGACTTGAAGACTGCAGTCCACAAACAATCAAATTGAACCGAACTTGAGCAGTTCTGCAAAGAAGATGGGCAAATATTGCAAGTTAGTAGAGACATATCCCAACAGACTAAAGGCTGTAATTAAAGCAAAAGGTGGTTCGACAAAATACTGACACAAGGGGGTGATCCTTTTTTTTCCTTTTCTATAGCGACTGTATGGAATATTCCTCATATTTATTTTATACAGCCCTTGCATAGTGCCATATTTATGAATGTTTAACTATATATATATATATATATATTATATATATATATACACACATGCTGTAATTACTGAGATATACATTATAATGCTATATCTCAGCTGCCCGATGCCCGTCAATATGGATGCATCCATTTTTGGCAGCCCCATTATATTTTGAGTGCTTACCAATAAAATAAAAATGATAAAAATTAAAATACAAACATGAAATTTAAATTACTTCTGTTTTTAAATTAATAAAGCATATATTTTTATTTCGTTATAAAAAAAAAAACCTTACTGTTTTTGCTTAAAACAAACCAATATGTTTTAAATTACTGATTTTAGACACATGACAAATATCAAATACATTATAGCTTGACTACAAGTTTAAAAACAATGCTACAAATGTTGTAATCAAGGAAATTAAACTTACTATCATGAAATGTGTCTACTCGGGAGATAATGGCAAAAAGAAAAGAGAGAGAGAGACATTGAAGAAATTGGGCTATTTTATTTAAGACACTATGTGGCATTAATGTGCATTTATCATTCTTAAAATCATCACCGGAATGTCCACCTTCACCATGAACTTAAAATTGGGTTTTATTTAATTTTCCACGACTCTTCCACTGTGAAGAATCTTTCTCAGAGTCTTGGAGTTTTGATGCCAGAAGAGATTTTATTTTCAGAGATAATAAAACCTGAGAGAACTCTGCAGAGCAATCTCTAGACTCTTTTTCTGTACTCTCTTATATACTGTTCGTTCTCTAGGCGTGTTTAATGGTTTCATTCATATTTGATATGGGATCATCACGATGCAGTCATGAGGCCTTAATTTTATGTTCTGTGAAAATAAGGGCCCCATTATGTGCCATCATGTGCTTATCATGTACTTCACCATATGTCTACACATTCCATTCTCATACAGTTTTCTATACATGCAGGCAAATACACATGATTATAATAGTAGAATAACTTAATACATACAGTAAATGGCCACATTCACACCGATTATACCTGACAATTTACATTTTGATTAATTAAAATCTTCTACATTCCCCTCTTTGAGACTTACTAAGTCTCACCATCATTTGTCATTACCCAGAGTGCAGCTTCATAATTCAGTCTTATCAGTTATCACTACCTAGTGACTAAATTAAGTCACACAGTTGTAACACCAATGACTAGATTATGCGACAGCACTCTGGCGGAGCAGCAGGACTAAACCTCTCCCCCACACTTGACTAGGAGGGAGTAAAAGATCCCATCTCCCTAATCCCTCATTTAAGATAAAACAATGTTATAAGCATGAGCGTGCAATTGGTTCAGCGCTTGCCTGTGGTTGTCATAGTTATTAGTATACCACCGAATAAAAAAGTTCAAGACACTAAAGCATGTACTCCAAAAATGCATATTTGATCTTTAGCTAACTATGCTCCTAACTTTAGATCAAACCAATCTCACATTTGATTCTCTTTTCCAGCATTTGCTTCCAGCATCTTCCATTCTTAGGGTTTTTAATTTGATCATTACTTCACTAAATGCTCCTTCTGGAGCAGTATTATTTGGTATATAAGTACAGCATTGTTCCCCAAACATAATACATACTTTTCCTTTTTTCAGTTAACAAATAATATAAAGCTATTCTATTTTGCTCTGACATTCTGCTTGTTGCGTCCAATCGCTCTCCTAGAACTGATAAGGCCTCATCAGTATAATTAATACATCTTTGCTGATTGAACTTTATGTAATTTAATTAATCCCTTCTGTAATTTTTTTTTTGATTTTTTTATTATTATTATTATTGTATTTTAGCAAATATATAGATTCAAACCCTAATAACTTTAACTGCATCTCTTGTAGTAAATTTGTTCGGTATACCTCTTGGGTGACCAATTGAATCTATATAAACTGCAGGGTCTTTTTCATATGCTCTTTTGGTTCTAGTTTTTTCTTCATTTGTTGTTTCCTCTTCTAGAGAGATATGACTCATTTTATGTGTCAGCATAACCCTAGTAATCCTGACCAATTTTCTGGTAATGTTGGCAAGAGGCCATATTTTTCCACACATCCACCGTATGTCTGCCAATGCAATATTGATTTTATCAAATATAGAAGGTGGGCCTTCCTTTTTCACTAACTAACTTTACATTGTGGTATTTTCAATATTTTGCTGCATTTCCTTTAATTTGCCAATGTCAGTAGTTCCCGTCTTTTTATAACATTCAATTCTTGATCTACCATACATTTGATTTTTCCTTGTTTTTTTATTTTTATTTAATTTATTATTATTTATTTATTACCATACTATTGACCAATTACGGGTTCGTATGCACAGTAATTCAGTTGCTTCTCTGTAGTTTGTTGTAGATTGGAGAAACTGGCACCAGTATGGGCATAATGCCATTTTTTGGGTACAGTTTCTAAAGGTATTTATTTCTCTACCTCTTCTATTAAGCATTTACCTCCCAGTTTTATTACATCTAATCCCATTTCACTAGATAGTCCTGGACATTTATTTAATCATTGCAACAGTAACTTTCTGGCTGAAATTAATTTGTCATCTTGGTTTGTTTAGGCCTATTTAAAATGAGACACATCTGTTTATTATTTTTTACAATTATTTTTCAATTATTTTAATCTCCAAACTGTTTTAGATAGTTCTGCTTTCGAGAGAGAGAGAGAGAGAGAGAAATGCATAGAAATACACTCTATGCCCTGACATTGTGGTTAAAATGCATATTTAATTAGCAGTGTTAAGTGTCAGTAATATAGAGGCAGCAGTAAAGAAGATCAGCAGCGACACATAGCCTATATCACTCAGAAAAACACAGCTCTTGTAGTACATGAATGTTAAGATCTCTTCATCATCTGTTATTATTTGTCTTTCATTAGATCGGGTTTTGTTTAGGAGAATGCAGCAGTATGCCGGTACAATGTGTCATCTGTTCTCTCACACAATAAAACATTCACAAACAATAATAGTTTCAAATCATATGCTTACCTATACCGAACACTAATAAATATTTAACACATGAAGATCTTTGTATTGTGAAGATGTGATTCAAATGCTCTAATGCTCTCTCTCAGTGGATGTGACTCTGGATCCTGATACAGCTCATCCATATCTCATCCTGTCTGATGATAGAAAACAAGTGAGAGACCGTTTCTACCTTAAAGCAGAAGCTTCACCAAGCAACTGAGACGCGGAAGTTTTGGGAGTCACGTGAAGTGCCTGGTGTGCGCTTGGTAGTACAATAGTAGGGGGTTACTCCGCGAGGTTCCGAAATGTTGGGGGGGGGGATTTTGAGTACAGTGAGAAAAGATTGAGTGGGATTTAGGGGTTGCCAGAGAATCTATTAACAGGAAGGGACTGATCAAAACACCACCTCATTATGGATTCTGGACTGTCAGACTAAGGAATGGGAATGAATATTGGGCTTGTGTTGATCCCCTTGTCTATCTCTCTCTCTGAGAGTGAAGCCGCAGCGGGTCGGTGTGTTTGTGGATTATGAGGAGGGTCTGGTCTCCCTCTATGATGTGGAGTACAGATGTCATATTTACTCTTTCACTGGTCAGTCTTTTACAGAGAAACTCTATCCTTTATTTAATTCTGAACTGAATAATGGTGGTAAAAACTCAGCCCCACTAATCAGCTCACCTGATATTTACAATGAATGATTTTACAAATTTTCATCATTAAAAAAAGATTTAAAGTTTAGGAGTGAAATGTCATATTTTTTCTTCCGCATTTCAGTTTGGCAATGAAAACAGCATTTTTTTTTATCGTTGATTCACAATAATTTGTCTTTAGTGTATTGTTCCTTACGGGGTTCAGGTTCCGTTTGCGAGCTTGAAAGGAAACAAAAGTGTTGATGTATACAGTGGGGCCAAAAAGTATTTAGTCAGCCACCAATTTTGCAAGTTCTCCCACTTAAAAAGATGAGAGAGGCCTGTAATTTTCATCATAGGTATACCTCAACTATGAGAGACAAAATGAGAAAAAAAAATCCAGAAAATCACATTGTAGGATTTTTAAAGAATTAATTGGTAAATTCCTTGGTAAAATAAGTATTTGTAACCTACAAACAAGCAAGATTTCTGGCTCTCACAGACTGTAACTTCTTCTTTAAGAGGCTCCTCTGTCCTCCACTTGTTACCTGTATTAATGGCATCTGTTTGAACTCGTTATCAGTATAAAAGACACCTGTCCACACCTCAAACAGTCACACTCCAAACTCCACCATGGCCAAGACCAAATAGCTGTCAAAGGACACCAGAAACAAATTGTAGACCTGCACCAGGCTGGGAAAACTGAATCTGCAATAGGTAAGCAGCTTGGTGTGAAGAAATCAACTGTGGGAGCAATTATTAGAAAATGGAAGACATACAAGACCACTGATAATCTCCCTCGATCTGGGGCTCCATGCAAGATCTCACCCCGTGGGGTCAAAATGATCACAAGAACTGTGAGCAAAAATCCCAGAACCACACGGGGGGACCTAGTGAATGACCTGCAGAGAGCTGGGACCAAAGTAACAAAGGCTTCCATCAGTAACACACTGCGCCGCCAGCGACTCAAATCCGTGCCAGACGTGTCCCCCTGCTTAAGCCAGTACATTTCCAGGCCCGTCTGAAGTTTGCTAGAGAGGATTTGGATGATCCAGAAGAGGATTGGAGAATGTCATATGGTCAGATGAAACCAAATAGAACTTTTTGGTAAAAACTCAAACTTGTCGTGTTTGGAGGAGAAAGAAAGCTGAGTTGCATCCAAAGAACACCATACCTACTGTGAAGCCTGGGGGTGGAAACATCATGCTTTGGGGCTGTTTTTTTTTTTCAGCAAAGGGACCAGGACGACTGATCCGTGTAAACTAAAGAATGAATGGGGCCATGTATCTTGATATTTTGAGTGAAAACCTCCTTCCATCGGCAAGGGCATTGAAGATGAAACGTTGCTGGGTCTTTCAGCATGACAATGATTCCAAACACACCGCCCGGTCAACGAAGGAGTGGCTTCTTAAGAAGTATTTCAAGGTCCTGGAGTGGCCTAGTTAGTCTCCAGATCTCAACCCCATAGAAAATCTTTGGAGGGAGTTGAAAATCCGTGTTGCCCAGCGACAGCCCCAAAACATTACTGCTCTAGAGGAGATCTGCATGGAGGAATGGGCCAAAATACCAGCAACAGTGTGTGAAAACCTTGTGAAGACTTACATAAAACGTTTGACCTCTGTCATTGCCATTAAAGGGTATATAACAAAGTATTGAGTGAAATTTTGTTATTGACCAAATACTTATTTTACCGAGGAATTTACCATTTAATTCTTTAAAAATCCTACAATGTTTTTTTCTGGATTTTTTTTTCTCATTTTTGTCTCTCATAGTTGAGGTATACCTATGATGAAAATTACAGGCCTCTCATCTTTTTAAGTGGGAGAACTTGCACAATTGGTGGCTGACTAAATACTTTTTTTCCCCACTGTATATCCACATCTAGGTGAGTGGAAGGTGTATCAGCTGAAAAGCAACTAATAGAGCTATGCCTATGGGGCTTGCCCGAACTAATAATTGCCCTTGATTTAATTTTGATCACTGAAATTTTGTTGTAAAAGATAATGAATCCCAAAAATAAATATGAGGTCTGAAAAATGAGAAATGTGTGTTTTGTTTTTTTTTCTGTTGAAGTGAAACATGGTCTTGCTGCTGCTTTCTTATCACTATTTTTAAGTGTTTTTTTTTGTAATAATGACCATTATCTTTTCATTTGTTTTGCAAATCAGCCATTATTACAAAGTGCAAATGTTGCAGAACATTTTTTATATATATTTTTTAACCAAATGTGAAATATTTTAAACATGTTTAGTTTTGATGATCTGTTTGATAATATGATTAAATTCTGCCAAAACACTCTTTGGAAATCATAAAAGAATAAAATGAGGTGTAAATGCTTTGTGTTAAGTAAATTTATGTGTTTAAGATTTGTATTGAATCACAAAATGTAACAGCTTAACTTACAATTTAACAGTTAGCTATAGTAACATATACTTCACTAGTTCATCTACACTAAGCTTCAACTTCAAGGCTAAATCAATTAATAAAAAGCTAAATGTATCATTCAATAGCAGTCCTGCAATATCTATGTAGGCTATAACAAGCACTTCACTGCTACATAATCTTTTGTCCTTAATACAGCACATATAGTGCAGGTTAAGAGTACCATCTTCTTGACTCATTTCAGTCTTTGTCACTGTGTCCTGGCTATTAACAAACATAGATGTGGCTGTCCTGCTCCAGGGTCCTTTCTACACACACACACACACACACACACACACACACACCACAAAGCAACATATCCTATGACAGGAGAGAAAGACTCTGTCTCTGTGGGCAACACAGAAGGTCCAGCCATGCTGACACTGAGTGAGAGAGACAGACAAATCTCTAACAGACTGTTCCTGACAGATGAATTATTGTTATACAGCTGCAGTACAACAGGGAAGTGAGTGTGTGTGTGTGTGTGAGTGTGTGTGTGTGTGTGATGTGTGATCGTTAGTACATGATACATAAACATTTAATGCATCACAATAAGTATTATTTCATAAAGTGATTAAAAGCTGAAATATAAATATAAAATTAATTACTAAAGGTGTTTGTATGAAGTATAGTGTAGTATCCAGAATTAGCACAATTTAATCATAGAATATACTGTATGCTTCCTCTGTCTTCTGTATTTTGACAGGTCTAATGCTTGCCAATGACGTTTACATCATTAGCTGTTCCCATATTATAAAAAAACATGAATATTTAGTTTTTAGTCTTCCATTGCAAGACATACAGTAATTCATATTTGGTCAATTATGTTTTTTTATTATAAACATAATGATAGTAGATTATAAATTAAATCATAAATAGCTAATTAAAGTTTCAAAGTTAAATAAACACAAATTATTTATTTGAGAAACACATTCTCTTTAATAGAAGATTCATATTTTATTGAGGCAAAAAGCCAAGCACAAAGCTTTTTACTGTAATATGAGAGTAGAATAGGAATTATGGGATAACAAAACAAGACTAGTTGAAGTTTACTAATGTAGTCCTAAATCTAAAGGTCTAATCATTTCAATCAGTAAAAATGGTTATTGATTATTTAATGATTATTGTCATTACAAGTCATCTTACAGTGTTACTAAAGTGACATTTGGACTTCTAGAAGTATGTGTTGGTATTTATAATAAGTTAAAGTTTCACATGAAAATATTTTACTACAGTATAAATGTAAACAGTAATCATTAGATAATGTGCCTTCAAAAATACCCAGAGACAGATTTGGTGAACAAGAGATATCAGAGGTTTGACTGAACATAAGGCAGCAAAGCTTGTCTTGTCTTAATTTTCAATTAAAGATGAGGCAGAAGTGTAAGAGTAATCTCTTTAATCAGAGGCTGTGTGTATGTGGATGAACATGAGGTCAAAGCCTCAACATGAATGGTGTCCAGGTGGACATTCAGTCATCTCTGACTTGAGAAAATGACACTGAGCATGTAACATGTGCTTCATTAATTTGAATTGAATTCCATGGCAACTCACTGCTGGATGGATTGGGAAATGCCGTTTATGTTTTTGCACTTTTGTATTTGTTAATCGCTGTAAAACTCTTTATGCTATTCTTAAGCACACACCAAAAGCTCACGTGACAGTGACACCTCCACCTGCCCATTACCACTGATTCGAGCTCTTTACAGCCAAATGAAACCACACAATAATGGGCTGCACAGTAGGGCGACCATACATCCTCTTTTTCCTGAACATGTAGGTTTTCTAAATTGTCTAAAATGTCCAGATTTTGGATTTTTTCCCCCTATTGTTTTTTAAACTTGCCAAAGGTAATGACTGAAAATTAGTTTGACCAAGAGCATGAAGACATTGTATATAATCAACCAATTGTGGTGTACGAGAAGGTGGGTCTACAGAGAACAGTTCAAAGCAATGCAAATATGTGCATGAGGACTAATAGTAAAACAAAGCCAATTGTTTTAGCCAATTCAGAAATGAAAAAAGAGGATGTATTGTCATCCTATGCATCAGGAACAAATTCTGATAAATATAAAAGATACTTTTATGTAGTCTTCCCTCCCAGTGCCATGTTGTGTGCTTTTTATACAAAATGTTTTTATCTATCTATCTATCTATCTATCTATCTATCTATCTATCTATCTATCTATCTATCTATCTATCTATCTATCTATCTATCTATCTATCAGATCGGCTGGTGGATAGATGTGCTACACCAGAGGTGCCCAAACTCGGTCCTGGAGGGCCGGTGTCCTGCAGAGTTTAGCTCCAACCCTAATCAACCCACTGAACCAGCTAATCAAGCTCTTACACTCTTAAAAATAAAGGGGCTCACGATGCCATAGAAGAACCTTTTTGTCTGAATGGTTCCAGAAAGAACCTTTAACATCTGAAAGAACCTTTCTGTTTCACAAAAGGTTCTTTGTGGCAAAGTAAGGTTCTTCAGATTACAAAAAGGTAAAAAAAGATGGTTCTTTAAAGAACCTTTGACAATAGTTCTTTGTGGAACCAAAAATGATTCTTCTATGGCATCGCTGAAGAACTTTTGAAGCCCTTTATTTTTTAGAGTGTAGGCATAGAAACTTCCAGTCAGGTGTTTTGAGGCAAGCTGGAGCTAAACTCTGCAGAACAACGGCCCTCCAGGACCGAGTTTGGACAACCCTGCTCTAGTCCCTATTATGACCACTACACAACACATGGTGTGGTTTATAAACATGTTTTGTCAGTTAGTGTTGACATATTACAGACATCCTGACATACCCTGTGCACCAGTGTATTTGGCACAGCTATATGCAACCCATGCCAGCTGGGTTGAGTCAGAGGAACATGAAAATAAAATGAATTTAATATAAGGGATCCACTAATCCAGCATGATCTCATTAGTCTTCATAGTTATTTGTATGTATTTTTGTGCAATATAGACATTGTGACAACAAAACGGAAAATAATTTTGACAGCCTTTAGGAAGATGGTAAACAATAATTTGGAATCCTTCATATTTATTTATATTATAATATGTTTAAAGCAGTTTATTAAAATAGTTATTTTATTTATATTTCATAATATAATATCTTACATTTATATTTAAATATTTTTTGTTTTTTATAAAAAATTTTATAATTTTTATATATAATCATTAGATTGACAATCAGTACAGTGACATCTTTTTTATATAATACCGATAGCATGCCGATATTTTTAACCATGTACACATTTGTCTCTAAAGTAGCTTGTATTACATTTTGTTTCAGTGTCTATGCATATAAAATGTATGTAATACCTATTATTACTATATCCCTCAAACATCATGTGGCCCAGGTCTGGATTCAGCTCGCCAAGAAATATAGTAAATATTGTGATTGCTTTGAGCAAAGCATCTGCCACATGTCTATTTGTGACCCGTGCTGGCAAAATGAGTCAAAATGCGCACGGGCAAATTTTGAGCTACAAGCAATAAAATGACAAAAATGCAGATTTTAGTCGGATTTGAGGTTTTCACAAAAATGAGTTCATTAAGCCCTCGTCTAGTGCTCCCAGTGCTCCAAATAGCAATTAAACATCTAAAATTGTCTTTATTTGTACATTTTCTGAGAGGAGTACCTTTTCTCCACTCACTTCTCACACTGACTGTCATCCGAAGAGCGCGAGCCCGATAAATATACACAGAATTACATTATTCTGTAATAATGTACAGAATAACAGATAGCGTTTCTATCTGTTTTATTGGGTTCTTAAGGGTTAGTTCACCTAAAAATGAAAATTCTGTCATTAAATTACTCATGTCATTTCAAACCCATAAGGCCTTCGTTCATCTTCGGAACACAAATTAAGATATTTTTGATGGAATCTGAGAGCACTCTGACCCTCCCATAGACAGCAACGCAAATGAAATGTTCCCAAGTCCAGAAACGTAGCAAGGAGATTGTTAAAATAATCCATGTGACATCAGTGGTTCATCTGCAATTATACGAAGCTACGAGAATACTTTTTGTGCACAAAAGAAAAAAAAAACGACTTTATTGAACAATTCGTCTCCTCCGCATTACCCTGGTGCCATTTTGAAGAATATCCGCTGGACGTAAACAACGTATGTTGTTGTGTGTCAGCTGCGTCACGCCAGATCTGTTTCCTATACGTTGTTGTGATTTGACCTGAACGGAAACAGCGTATCCGTTGATCATGTTGGCTAATCATCAACCTAAAGTATACATATAGGTTGGAAGTCATGTACATTTATCAAAAGATAGACATAATATAAAAGATTTCTGAAATGCACATGTATTTTACACAGACTTTTTATCTTCACACTAGGAAAAAAAAAGTATTCTTTTAAGAACGGTTCACTGAAAGGTTCTTTGGGCAACCAAAAATTGTTCTTATGGCATCAACCACATTTTGGAACCTTTATTTTTAAGAGTGTACAAAGTGACTTAAAAGTATAGGTAGATAGTTGAATAGAAGTAGTGGAAAAATTGGGGGGAAAATCTCTGAACCTCTGGCCCTAGTGTGTGACAGCTGGTCTTTGGCTCTGCCTCCTTCTTGCCCCGTGACCTCGCTGGATAACAGGGCCATATTGCAGCAGTGGGGTGCTGGGGCCATCCCATGAGCGCAGTGTGGACGGATGCAGCGTCACCAGTGAGAGCCCACATCCAGACTAAGGCTCTGATGGCGGAGCTGCCTGACACAGATGTGCTCCGGGCTGGGATGGCTTGTCACAGACGGTTAAAGTGACGGGCACTCACACTTCATTATGTCCGTCTCACAGGTCAGTGAGCGACAAGCCAGGTCACTGTGCACCGCTGAGCCGAGCCACCCCAGGGCATCACACATACACCCCACCTAACTGTAAGACCATCACCCCGCCTGCATTAAAACAACATATTGTTATGCTCCTCCTAATATCATTGTCACAAACTGTTTCAAATCACAAAGGCCAAAAGATGTCTAAAACACAGTGACACACACAAGTTCAGTCAAGACACTCAAGACTAATGTAACCCTTTTCAATCTTGTTCACATTAGTGATCTAAAACCCAAACCGCCTTTATCCATATCTAATTATCGAAATGACTGCCTTAGCAAACATCACAATTTTTTTTTTTAAATCAAGGGTTTGTTTCTTCTTTTACATATAAATATTATTATTTTACCTTTGTCCCAAAATCAGACTTTAAATTTTAAATGTCCATTATAACAATTTGAATTATTAAAACTTCGAAAATGTTAACACATTTTGATATTTATAGTGTGAAAATTATTGTCATTTCCACCACAAGAATTAATAAATTTGTATCAGATGTTACATTATAACTTTGTTACCACAGAGAAAAAAGTGTCAGAACTTGAGATAAAAAAGCTTGGTATAAAGGTCATGTATAATGTAAACATCCCATTTGAACTTTTTTGTATTTATTTGACTGTGTTTACTGTAGTTCTTCAAAGTTGTAATAATTCATGTTTTTATAATAAAATTATTATTAAGATTTCAACGTTTGGAACAATATATATAATAACATTATGCTGTATATTGATATATTGTAAATTATACAACGCTCATAGAGACAAATTAATTTTTCTACTTTTCAAATAAATAAAAAACATTTGAAAAGTCAAATGCATAAAGTAAACAACATAATTCACAATAAATTTTTATAATTTTCATTCAAGCTGTCATTTTGTAAAATTATGCTAACAAAGTGATATATAAATATTCTCTATTTTTTTTTATTCTATCTACTTTTTATTTATTATAAAACAAATGATAATAATTGGACCCTCTAACACCAGCTCTCTCTATTCTATTTCTATTCTAACTACTCTTTTTATTATTATTTTCCAAAGACAATATACATGTACCATGTTAGACTAACTGGGACTTGTCACAGCACTTACATATTATTGCTCTTTTGTTGGTTGACCTCATTTATTAAGTCACTTTGGATAAAACTGTCCGCTAAATGATTAAATGTAAATGTACATTAATTAATTAATTTGTTTGTTTATTTATTAAAATTTTTTATTATTATTGATACAACAGTTCTTTCTGGTCCTCGAATCTGATTGGCTGAGAGCCTTTTACAGTGGTGCGATATTCTAGTGATAACAGAGCTCCAACCGTTTCAGCGTTTCTATCACACTGCATGCAGTATTTCTCACAGCGAGTGTAAGTTTTCTTAGGCGGGAATGTACTTGTTTAGACTTCAAATGTGCTCTTTGTTAATAAAGATAACATTTATTTGAAAATTTGCTTCAACATTATCGGAGATAACCAGGGCATCAGCGCCCATTCAGTGCTCATGAACCCGCCGAGAGCAGCCTCACCTGGGCCAGTTCTTCTGTAATTTGCCACTGGCTCTGATGTCTCTGTAGTGGTTAAAAATGAGATTTAAGTTTTAGGTATATCTAATGGGCAGTCTTTGGTCTCATTAATCTATTATTTGTTCCTGAGCAAACAGTTTTCGCTGAGGGCAAAATCTCATCATGTTATATTTTATGTAACTTTAATGCTGTATATCAGAGCGCTGCCTTTGTACATTTAGGGGTTGGGTCCCCCGGGTGTCCTCCTCGGTAAAAACCCACGGTACCTGGGGGGGGGGGGATGTCCCCCTCTAAACCCACGTTCTCTCCCGCGGGGCCCCCTGGCTCAGCCTGTTAAACTGTCAAACTGAGATGCTAAGGAAGTAGTTCTGCACCAACTCAAACTAGCAATGCAGGCAATTTTTTATATAGCACATTTCATACACAATGTAATTCAAAGTGCTTTACATAAAAAAAAAAAAAAAGATCACAACATAACAAGGAATTTTAAAACTTTGAAAATTATTTAAAAAAAATTGATTTAAGAGATTTAAAATTAATTTAAGAAAACGATTATACATAAAATACAGTGCAATCATTTCGGACATCGCACAGTGCTCATTCAATAAATGCACAGCTAAACAGATGAGTTTTGAGTCTGCATTTAAATGTGACTAATGTTTTTGCACATCTGATCTCTTCTGGAAGCTGATTCCAACTGTGGGAGGCAAAATAGCTAAAAGCAGATTCTCTTTGTTTTGTGTGAACCCTTGTTATTTCTAACTGACTCGATCCTAATGACCTGAGTGGTCTTTTAGGTTTATAATCAGTGAACATATCTGTTATGTATTTAGGTCCTAGGCCATTGATTGATTTATAAACGAGTAAAAGTACTTAAAAATCAATCCTAAATGTAACTGGAAGCCAGTGTAAGGACTTGAGGACTGGTGTAATATGCTCAGATTTTCAGAATTCTGGCAGCAGCGTTCTGGAGGAGCTGCAGCTGTCTAATGGTCTTCTTGGGAAGGCCGGTGAGGAGACCGTTACAATAGTCCACTCTGCTGGTGATAAATGCATGAACAAGTTTCTCCAAGTCTTGACTCGAAACAAAATCTAATTCTTGCAATGTTTTTGAGATGATAGTATGCTGATTTAATTACAGCTTTGACATGACTACTGAAACTAAGTCTGTCTCCAGAATCACACCAAGATTCCTGACTTGATTTTAGTTGTTAGACCCCTAGAGTCAAGGTATGCATTCACCTTGAGACCTTCATCTTTGTTTCCACATGCAATGACTTCGAAAACTAACTAAATTAAAAACAAAAAATGTAAAATAAATGAACAAAAACCATTTTTAAAGTGTGGGCTCCTAAACATTAGATCACTCGCACCCAAAGCAGTTATATTAAATGAAATTATCACAGATAATAGTTTTGATATACTCTGCCTAACTGAAACCTGGCTTAAACCAAGTGATTATTTTTGGTCTAAATGAGTCTACTCCACCAGGATACTGTTATAAGCATGAGCCCCGTCTGACTGGTCGTGGTGGCGGTGTTGCAATAATATATAGTGATATTCTCAATGTTAATCAGAAGACAGGATACATGTTTAACTCATTCGAAATACTTCTGCTTAATGTTTACATTGATCTTACTGATATATAATAGATATATATATATTATATATATATATATATATATATATATATTGTACCTCAAAGGGATGAATGTTACTGACGCATTTTCCTTTTATCGTGCTGCTGCGTATTACTGATATTAACTATATGGCTCTGCGTTATCGCCTGGGCAGAACTATTGTTCCTGCCACCAAAGACAGATTCACAAATAACTTGCCTGATTTATCTCAATTGCTCTGTGTACCAATAAGTACACATATACTAGACGAAATGACTAGCAACATGGACAATATCTTCTCTAATACATTAGAAGCTGTTGCCCCCATCAAATTGAAAAAGGTTAGAGAAAAACGTACTGCGCCATTGTACAACAGTAATACCCATTCTCTCAAGAAAAAAACTTGTAGTCTTGAGCGCAAATGGAGAAAAACTAACTTGGAAGTTTTTTTAGAATTGCGTGGAAAAACAGTATGTCTAGCTATAGACAGGCTCTAAAAGCAGCCAGGGCTGAGCATATCCATAAACTCATAGATAATAACCAAAACAATCCAAGGTTTTTTATTTAGCACAGTGGCTAGATTAACAAATAACCAGACGCCACCGATCTAAATATTCCCTCACAGTTTAATAGTAATGACTTTATAAATTCTTCACTGATAAATAGATAACATCAGAAATACAATAACAAATGTAGATTCTACAGCGTATAATACTTCAGCTTCATTCATCGCACCAAAAGATAAACTGCAGTGCTTTACAACTATAGGACAGGAAGAGCTAAATAAACTTATCACTGCATCTAAACCAACAACTTGCCTGTTAGATCCTGTACCCACTAATTTATTGAAAGAGTTGTTACCTGTAGCAGAGAACCGCTTCTCAATATTATTAACTCGTCTTTGTCTTTAGGTCATGTCCCAAAACCATTCAAGCTGGCTGTTATTAAGCCTCTTATTAAGAAACCACAACTAGAACCTAGTGAACTGGCAAATTACAGACCCATTTCAAATCTTCCTTTTATGTCTAAGATTTTAGGAAAAGTTGTGTCTGCTCAATTGTGCTCCTTCCTGCAAAAAAATGATCTCTATGAAGAATTTCAGTCAGGTTTCAGGCCCCACCATAGCACAGAAACTGCACTTGTTAAAATTACAAATGACTTGCTTCTTGCGTCAGAACAAGGCTGCATCTCATTGCTAGTTTTACTTGATCTTAGTGCAGCGTTCGACACTATAGATCATGACATACTTATAGATAGATTACAAAACTATACAGGTTTTCAAGGGCAGGCTTTAAGATGGTTTGCTCCTACCTGTCCGATCGCTACCACTTTGTTCATTTAAATGGGGAGTCATCTCAATTATCACCAGTAAAATATGGAGTGCCACAAGGATCTGCCCTAGTTCCTCTGCTATTTTCAATATACATGTTTCCCCTTGGTAATATTATTAGAAAATATGGGATTATTTTCCATTGTTATGCTGATGATACTCAAGTATATATCTCAACAAGACCAGATAAAACTTCTTAATTATTTAAGCTAACAGAGTGTGTTAAAATGTAAAAGATTGGATGACCAATAATTTTCTCTTATTAAATTCAGATAAGACAGAGATATTACTTTTTGAACCAAAAAACAGTACATAGAATATCTTGGATTACAATTTGCAATTAGACGTATGTACTGTTACTTCCTCTACAGTCATAAATCTGGGTGTTATATTAGATAGCAACTTGTCTTTTGAAAATCATATTTCCCATGTTACAAAAACAGCATTCTTCCATCTTAGAAACATTGCCAAGCTAAAAAACATGTTATCTGTTTCTGATGCAAAAAAGCTAGTTCATTCATTAATGACCTCTAGACTGGACTATTGTAAAGCACTGCTAGCTGGTTGTCCTGCATCATCAATAAACAAGCTACAGATAGTCCAAAATGCAACGGCTAGAGTCCTTACCAGGTCAAGAAAATATGATTATATTACCCCAATTTTACAGTCTCTGTACTTGCTACCTATTAAGTTCCGTATCAGTTTTAAAATATTATTACTTACCTATAAGGCTCTTAATGGTTTAGCTCCTGCATACCTAACTAGTCTTCTACCACGCTACAATCCATCACGCTCCCTAAGGTCGCAAAACTCTGGACTTTTGGTCATACCTAGGATAGCAAAGTCCACTAAAGGAGGTAGAGCTTTTTTGCATTTGGCTCCCAAACTCTGGAATAGCCTTCCTGATAACGTTCGGGGTTCAGACACACTCTCTCTGTTTAAATCTAGATTAAAGACACATCTCTTTGGCCAAGCATTCAAATAATGCATCTCATAATCTTGTACTGCAGTTATATCTGATCAAATGCACATTATTATTCTTTAGCTTGGGTTAAACAAATCAAATTTGCTTGGTTGGAACAGCAGCTACACTAATTATGTCTCTATTTGTTTCTCTGTTTCTGCCACGGGATTGATATCCTGTGGTAACTAGGATTTACACAAGCTTCAGTCTGGATCCAGAACACCTGAGAAGAGATGATGCCAACCCCTCAGAGGACCTCAGATGATGCCAACCCTGAAACAACATACAGAACTACCAAATTTTCCTATAAGTTTGATTGCAGCATATAATAATTGCTGTTAATAGTGTTCATCGTCTGTTTGATTACGTCTTTAATTGATTTTTCCGTACATTTCTGCCATATGTATATTAACTGACAGTCACCACTGAGAAGCTACCACTAAATATTTAGAAACTTAATTTGCTGTAAATTTGCTTTGCAACGATTTGTATCGTGAAAAGCGCTATATAAATAAACTTGAATGGAATCAAAGAGGGGTTTTAAACACACTCCCAGCTAGCAATTGTTTTGGGCTGGATCTGACTGAGTTTTGGCTGTGAGTTTGGCCCATGTACCACATGGAATTACGGCCCATGGTTGGGCCAAATGCTGTTTGCTGAAAGTCAACCAGACCAATGCCAGAAACAGACCAAAACTCAGCCACAGCCTCACAATGTCCCCATAAATCAGCCATAACTGGCCCACAACAGTGCCGGAATCCACAGATGTCAGCCAGACAAGAGCCAAACTGCAGCCACCTTTACCCCAGAACTCAGCCGCAGCTTATCCAGAAGCTCCAGAACTCAGCCATAACTAGACCAATGCCAGAATCCCCAAAACTGAAACATAAATTACCCTTATATAATTATTTATATATTGTGCACGGTATAATAAAAGGACGAAACTATGCAAATGCAAAGTATAGTGTTTGATGCAAAAGGAAAAAAATCTCAGCCAGATAACAGGAAAAATAAAAACAGTGGGAAAAAGATAAAACAATAACATGAGTAAGGCAAAACAAAAGCAAGAAATAATAAATAGTCACAAAACAAGAACAACAAAAATACAACAGCAATAAATTAAAATGTTACAAATGACAAAGCAATAGTCCATTTTAAAAAAGAAAGTGTAAATGTGTCATGCAGAAATACAATGTAAACCGGACTCGGCCCAGATTCTGTAGTTATCTGGGTCCGTTGTTGTCTCTTTTTTTATATACACACTTGTACTATCAAACTGTTGTGTAAACGCAATATCACACTCGTAGCCATGCGATATGGTTGATATACAGCCATATCGCACTGCTACGAGTGTGATATTGTTATACACACGTATGTCTTGTCATGTCTTCTTCAGTCTTAATATCTAAATCAGTGTCAGGCCATGGTGAGGCTCATTAGAGGACTGCCGTTAATGTTCTTGCTGTTGTTTTGCACTTCAACTCCATCCTTTGTCTCAGAGCTCAAGTATTGTTTTCTCTCATGTAAATGGATTGCTTTTTCACTTTCACGCCACGACACATTACAAGCAGAGCATGTAAATCAGGACAAGATCCTCTGATTAAACTCAACGTGGTCTGCTTCAGCTGTGCAGAATACATTTCTGATCTGCGAACAGGGTGTGTTAGTCAAGGTGTGCATTCACACAATGCACATTGCTAAGCGATTATTCTGGCTCACAGTAGCACATCTGGAGCAAGAGGTAGGAATCTGGGCCCTCATGTCACATTGTAACTTGAACCTTGTGATTTAACACGAGCTTCTAATGAGTCGTAGAGTGTGTGTTATTGTGAAATTGCATTAAACGCCAGGACATGCAAAAGGATAATTGAGTAATACAGCGGCAAACAATGGTTGTTTTTTTGTTTTTGTTTTTTTAATAAACAAGAAATGGAGCACTATAAACAACATTGAAGGACTATGGTAAACTGTGAACTAGATTTTTACATTTTCTGAAAATGTGTGTGCAAAACTCACTGCAATGATGCCATGGCATTGCTATATGCACTGTAAATACATTTATGTCTGTTACCTTATCTTCCTCTCCATTCTGTCATCTTGATCCCCAATCTTTCTGTCCTTGTCACTGTTTTGTTTCAGTAATAGCAGTCACAGTGCTCAGGGGCTCTGGAGGTATTTCAGAAAATTCTGAGAAATCAATCCCACATCAAACTGAAGGAAAACATCTAATGTCATTGAGCAATAACTCGATCTCTCCTGTCAACAACGAACTTCAGAGCGAGAGCCTAGGGTGCGTTTGGCCTCTTGGTCTCATCGTGAGACTCACACACACATGCACAGCTGCTCTTTTCTTCAGCATTTCCAGGACAACTCAATGTGTGAAGGGGAGGGAGTCTTATTTGGATTTTCCATTTGACATTTAAATTACTTATTAAAGTGTTTCATTTCATCAGAATCGTCACAAATAACAATCTTTATTTTTATTTTTTCCCTGTAGAAATTTAGGTAACTATTAAAGAAATGTTCCAAATGTATGCACTGCAAAAAATAAATAAACAAATACATTTGAAAGTTGTAAATAAAACAGATTATTGGAGATTTAAAAAAAAAAAAGAAAATATATTATTTCAGTCTTTCTACTTCAAAATTTAATTTTAATTACTTGCCATTTCTTTGCAATTATTATAACATTTGCAAGCAGTTTCTGAGTGAAAATTGTTTCTAAGCCAGTTTTTACAAACTAAGATATCTGTCAACTACCACATAATGTTAACCATATTATAGAAATGAATATGTTTTGTTTCTCAGTTTGCAAAATAAATAAGCAAATTAATTAATTAAACTTAAAATAATGCACTTTTACATCGAAATCTGTATGCATGAAATCATGTAAGTTATTGTCTGAGGTAATGACCACTATACATTTAAATATACACAGTGACAAAATACTACATGTTTATTGTTTGTTCATCTGCAGTACTGGAAGTGAAAGACTTTGGGTGGTGTTGAATGGTAAGGATCCATGCAAAGATGTTAAGCAAAGCGGAAATTAAATAAACCGGATACATATAATACGAAGGTCATAGTGGATGAATCACTGAACAATCAAATTATTCAAATCCTTTTCAGAAAGTGAGAAGTCACACTTTAAATATTCATTTCATAGTATGTCTGTTATCGGCTGTGGCTTCCTATTTGACAGCTTAATATATTCACAAACATTATGTTTAAATACTAACCAACGGAATATTGAATACAAAATCAGTTTGACATCCTGTTTTTCTTCTTGCCCCTATGCACACATCTCATTATATTCTGCAACTCTTGTCAAATATAAAGTCTTGGATTAGTGCTTGCATCCATACAGTGCAAAACCATAGAAGTTCTCATTAACAAGCACACATTCAGCCACCCAAAACCAACAAGCACGTCTTGTTCGTTAGAGGATCTTATTATTCAATTTTACTCCACAATATCACTCGACACAGGACGAATAATCCACCGCTGGGTTGTAGTCTCAGATTTGATTATGGACCCTTAGGCCGTGCACTGGCTAGGAAGAACATTTAACACACTCGAGAAGACTGAACACAAGCACGGCTCATATCGCACCCAGTGTGTGTGTTGAACAGTCTCCAAGGCGGAGTGTTTATGGATTTCACACTTGGCTTGTGCGAATGCTTCGCAAACTGTAAGCAACTCAATTTGAAGATCACCTTCTGCACCGGGGCCTTGGCAGTGCTAACTGCCAATTATATCTCCTGCAATATAATTTGTGTCACATTAGGAAAATCACATGGCAAAGTGATTCGATAATAACTTAACATAAATGAATGAGCCTGGGTTCAAATTATTTCCTGTCACGGATGGTGAAACTTAAATCCAGTGGGTGGAATTGAAAGTCAACCAAAGTGTGAAAGTTTGCCCGGCTTTCCATACGGTACAACTCTTCGGTGTTGCAGGCAGTAATGAGGACGCAGTTGTCATCTGTGAATGATGAACGCGCCGCTGGAATGAGTTCAACCTGATTTTCCCATGCGAAAAGTTAAGGTGCAGCCATTACGTATCCAAATTACTGTGAAAATCAGATAGAGGATGGTGAGAATTTATCCAGCATGAATATTGCAGTGCATGGTTTTGTAAAATCTGTATTCCAAACCCTGTGGTATATGGAGTTTGCCACTAAGGGCATTACAATGAGTCCAGTGGGCCATTGTGTGCAGATGGAAAAAAAGATGGAAAAGTGTGCACCTGAGTTAGATCCTGTTTGGAAAAAAAAAGTTTTGAAGGTGGCAACAAACAAGAAGTCTTAAAGGCATAGTTCACACAAAAATAAAACTTACATTGTACTGATTTAAAAAACATAATGAAAAAAATATATATTTTTAATGACACAAGAGTGCGTAGATGATGGCAGAATCTTGCTACCCCTATAATATTTAATATTAACTTTATAACCTTATTTTAAAAAAAGACGAGTTTTCAGACTGCTTTAAAGAGGTATTTTTTTGTGTGTGGGGGGGGGGCATTGGTGCATGTGTCTATAAATACTAACTTTAAAAAATAAATAAACAACTTAAGCTACAGAACAAGAGTACTAACTGAAAATGGGTGCATGTTTATTTTAATTTGTTTAAAAAAAAAGTATTGGCAAAAGGACAAACAACCCTCTTTCTAGAATTTTAAAGTCTCAGTTTTGAGTTCTAGTTTCTTGCAGATTGACACAAGGGCCAAAGGTTATGAACTCAAAACATTGCACAACATTTAAAATACTTACGTTTCACACACTCAGAAAGCAATATAATGTTCAACAGTTCATAGAGATGTCTTACGCATTTTTTTTTTAAAGATGACAGTTTCCCAACATATACAATTTAAAGGGATAGTTCACCCAAAAATTCAGTCCCACGTTGTTCCAAACCAATGACTGATGTTCTGTGGACCACCAAAGAAGATACTTTGGAAAAAAAAAGGTGTCCATGCATTGAAAGTCAGTGTTGACTTTCAATTTAGTGTAGTTTTAGTTGGACAGAAGAAAGGTGGTCTTACAGGTTTGAAATGACATGAGGATGAGTAAATGATGGGTGGACATTTAAGCTCACACAGGTTGCATGACATGCATCCATATAAGCGTTTACATATTTACATTTTATTAAGAAAACTGTAGCATAAAGTCTCTTAAAGCTTTTACCTGATTTCAGCAAGACCATCGCTGCACGTTTTAAATCACAACCTTCCCAAACATCAGCAAATATATCCACAGAACCAGCCTGTAAAACACCACCAGAGTATACCAAACACAGTCCCACACGTCAGGCCTAGTTATACCCCGACTGTTTGCACTACACTGATTACTGATATTAACTCCCAATGCACATCATCAAACACACATTCAATATCCACACGGCACCTTCACTGCAGGGGATGTGTAAACTCACCATGTGGAAGCAGGTTGGAGCGTTAAACGCAGGCATATGCACCAGTGAGGAGTCTTGCCCTAATCTCACACACAGTCGACTACACTAGACTAGGCCACTCAATGGGCTGAGAGAACTCCCGTAATCACGGTTCACACCCGGCCTGCTAATGCTAATGACTGATCTTTCATTCACGCTGGCTGTTGATTGCGCAGGGACAGTTTGAGTTGGCGCAGTTCACAGAGAGGGTAATCAGTCAGAGATATTAACATTAATCACATTTGCCATGCTAACCTGCCAGCCAGAGTGTTTCCCTGAGGTCCTGTGTACAGTACCAGTTCTAATCTGGTATTGCAACTCTAAACAAATGCAGAAAAAGTAATCATCATTTCTACCAAAATACCAGTTTTACACTTTTTTTTTTACACCAGTTTAACTGTAAACCTATAATAAAGCATAATTTACTCCTGTTTATGTTACTCCAAACCTATAGAATTGGAAAACAGAACGAAAAATGTCAATAAATGTACTAGTCACTTTTTTTCCAATTACAAAGTCATGGATCAAAGCTTTTAAGCTTCAAGAAAATTCAAAAGCACCATTAAAAATATAATATTACATAAATAATACTTCAATAAACATACTCCGTGCGACTCATGCAACATTTTCAAGTCTTCTGGAGCCATAATATAGCTTTGAGTAAAGAACAGACCAAATTTATCATGTGTTCACTTACTTGAGAACTGGATTAGCCTGAATCATTAGACCATTGTTGTTAATTGGATAAACTGATTCATTAAAATATCTGACTCAACTAATTGAGTACTTGAGCTTTGGAGCTTGATCAATCCTCATTCACATTCATTACATTGAAAAGAATGGTCAGAATACTCTTTAAACATCCCATTTTGTGTTCTATGAAAGAAAAAACATTGTGGTTTGGAATGACTTGTTGAGATGGAGTAAAACATGACAATTTTAAAGGGATAGTCCATCCAAAAATGACAATTGTGTCATTATTTACTCACCTACATGTCATTCCAAACCTCTATGAATTTTCTGTCTTCTGCAGAACATAAAAAAATATATTTTTAGGAATGTTGGTAACCAAACAGTTTCCATTCCTATTGACTTTCACTGCATCTTTTTTTGTACATATAGGCTAATGGAAGTCAATGGGAACCAACACTGTTTGGTTACCAACATTCCCACAGAAGAAAGTCAGTCATACAAGTTTGGAATGACATGAAGGTGAGTAAATTTCAGACCAGATGGTGGATCAGCACCTAGAAAGGACCTCCACAGCCCTGAAAGACAGCGGAGACCAGGACAACTAGATGAGCCCCAGATACAGATCCCCTGTAAAGACCTGGTCTCAGACGACCACCAGGACAAGACCACGGGAACCAGATGAGTCCTCTGCACAATGTGACATTGCTGCAGCCTGGAATTGAACTGCTGGTTTCGTCTTGCCAGAGGAGAACTGGCCCCCCGACTGAGCCTGGTTTCTCCCAAGGTTTTTTCTCCATTTTGTCACCGATGGAGTTTTGGTTCCTTGCCGCTGTCGCCTCTGGCTTGCTTAGTTGGGGACACTTCATTTCCAGCGATATCGTCGACTTGATTGCAAATGATTGCAAAGATACTATTTAAACTGAACTGAGCTGGATGATGACATCACTGAATTCAATGTCTTTAACTGGAAAATGAGTGTTTACTATTGTCATTTTGCATTATTGACACACTATTTTCCTAATTAATGCTGTTCAGTTGCTTTGACACAATCTGTATTGTTAAAAGCGCTATATAAATAAAGGTGACTTGACTTGACTTAAATAATTACAATTTTTGGGTGGACTATCCATTTAATTTCTAGGTGAATTAATATTAAATGCAATTTCTGATTTAGCTTTTCTCTTTCATACACATAGACCACAGACACGTGGCATGCTGAATTCAAGGTCAACAATCTGCTGCAAGAAATGTCAGGTGTCTTTAGGACACATCAGGCAGAGGATACTAGATCTGTGTTATAACAACACATTTTCTGACTGAGCAGACATTCCCCCTTCTCCATCTCCTTTCACTCAGAATCAGAGACGCAGTGGAACTCAAACCGTCCTATGCATGACAAGTGTCACAGATGGGTCACGCTGAACCATGTTTCCCTCTCAAAACAGCAAGAATAATCAGAGAGAGGGACTGAACGTGGATTTGAACTTGATATGAAATAGCCTAAATCGGAGGCATACACTGACAAAAATAATGCTGGGGAATGTTAGACTCAGTATGATCATTTAAAATAATACGTAGCCTGTGTAGCTTAAAGGCACAATATGTAATTTTCAAATAGACAAAGGCGTAGTTTGATGACGCTGCGACTGAGTGTAGAATCATGGGAGTGGTGGTCTTCATCCCCACAGCCGAAGCAATCCAACGGGACTCGGGCAGAAATCATGTTCATGGATGAGCTAATGATTTAGTAACGTAGTAGAATGAAGCAGGGTTTGAGGCTAGACAAGCGCGTACGAAAGCGAACGAGTTGGCCGCTGACACGAGAGTGACACACAGCTCGGATGCAGCTGAGCTTTTATTATGCCACAGTCGACCGCTTCCGCTTCTTCCGGTCGTGCGTATGTGGGGTAAAGCAGCGCTGTTCGGAAATCGAGGGGTTATGACGTCATTGGCAGGCGACACAATGATACTATGGACACAGCCCTTTTAAAATGTATTTTACTTGCTTTGTGAGACTCCAATGCTTTAAAATTTAAAAACAATAATATTAATTTCAATGATTTTACTATCGTATTATTGGACGACTATGTACGATTCATCAAAACAATCCGACTCACAAGAACGATTCGTTGACAAACCGGGTATCGCTACTTCTGTCATGAACAAGCCAAGGAGAGCGATTCCCATCTCAGAATCAAGATCAAGGCTGAAGACTGAAAGAAAAACAAAACAACACACACACACAAAAAAACCCCAATGTTCTCTTCTCTTCCCGTTTGAAATTGCTCTTTCATTTCTTGAGGGTTGACCAGCATAGTGATGCTGCTATGACAGTGTGGGTCACTAGGAGGCGCTAGAGGACTGTTCACTGTGTGCTACGAGAAAAATGGCCAACAGCCTGTGTAAATGATAAATAAATGAATAAATAAAGAATTAATAATTACTTTTGTCTCTCAGTAGCATCATAACAACATAATCCGTACCACCTTTTGTACTTTACTAAAAGAAATGAGCAATACAATAGATGCATATAGAATGTCCCACACTGATATTTCTGCTCTCATGCCTTGATTTAATTATTATGCATTTTAATGTTCCCCTCAGTGCACACACCTAGAGTCCAGACAGTTCATTTATAATTAGAGGGAATCTAGGTGCATTCATAGTTCTGTTTAAATGTTGCGGTTCTCTGTTGACAAAAATATTTTAATAGGCTCAAAAATACTCAAGTTAGTGCATGGATTTTTCAATGACAAACACATTTAACCTAAAAGTGTGACACAAATACATGCAAGGAGTGGAAAACTTTTGTTGCTCAGCTAGAGGTTGGTTTTTCTTAGTTCAAGATAATATGATGTTCTTCTCAGTTATATCTTATATCTAATATGTTTCTCTTAAAATTACTTAAGAAATGAATAACAAATGAGACAATTATTGATTTACAGTTAGAGTATTATGATTTTTTTTTAAAAAAAGCTCATTGAAGAATTTATGAGAAATGTATGAGTTCAGACTTTTGATGACAAATTTTAAATCTGAGCGCAATTCGAGACATTGTTGAGATCTCTTCTGAAACAATAGAGAATACACATGTGAGATAAAAAAAAAATGTTCAGGTGTTTTATAGGGGAAATTTCGGAGAAGAATGAGAAATTAGCAAAATATGATTTGCTTTCTGCTCATTCTCATTTGCTTTCTGTTTGTCATTTGTGATTTTTCATTCCTTTGAGCAACAATCTGACATTCAAAAACCAACAATCCATTTATAATATGTATCAAATTGCCAAAATTGCCAATTGCAACAGATTTTTACGCAGAACAATAGTGAACGTGGACCTAATGTGAGAATGAATCTATTTTATGCTTGTTTGAGTGTGTATGAAACGTCTTTTTCTAGTGGCTGTGTTTATTATAGTCCACAGACCTCTGACACCCATCTGACATCTTCACAACCCATGAAATCCTTCCTCTGTTTTTGTTTGTTGTGCCTGCTATGACTCCCTGTCCACAGCCCCATGAGTGCAGCCACATAAAGTGCCCCTGACCGGTCAGGGCTCTGGCCCCGTGGGCGAAATGGCAGGGCCCAGCAGGGTGGACACTAAAGTTGCCCAATACTTTCACTGCGGATTCTTCTGGTCCAGCAGTTCAGGCACCCCTCGCTGTGAGAGCGGGTCACTTCTCTTAAAGTCAGTGTTGCGAGGACATTTATGATGGTGACATCCACTGGACTCCGCACAGAGTGTGACTTCAGTGGATTTACCATGAATATGAAGGGCTATTCCAGCAAAATGATTATTATATTTCAAACCAGTGCTCAGATGGTGTCTAGCACAGAAATACATGTTTCTAAAGGTTAAATTGGATTCTGTTTGTGTTATGTGATTAAGTTTTGTCTGGAGGACAATAAACAAGTGAAAAAAATCCCATAAACATACATTGAAAAAGTAATTTCGGGAGATGAATATATCATAAAGACTCAGCAAACAACCACTTAGAACACCCTAGCAACCACCTAGCAACATCCTAGCAATTAACAGTTAAAACATATTAAGATACACTGATAGTAAATCTCAAAACAAGTAGTAATATTTTTCAAATAGTCATTTTATTGTAATTAAAATATTCTCAATTTCAATTTCTCAATTACAAGGAGACACTTGATTTTGAGTGATCTGTTAAGGGCGCAGTGTCTCCAAATTCCATGACAGCTTACATCCTCTTCCTATCAACCAAATTAATCTGAATATCATTTTGACCTCAGCTTTCCTACAATCAAGTGGCTCAGTGGGGGAGGGGGGCAAATTAATTTTAGGGGCATTCAACACCTCATAGTGCATGACAGATAGCAGATATCTTATGACAGCAGTGGGAAATGCAGGGATAGTGTGTGTGCGCGCGCGCGTGTGTGTGTCTTAATAAAGGAATAGTGCCTTTTTTTTTTTCAGTGTGTGCATGCATGACCCAGTTGGCTCTGCACCCGTTTTGCAGAATCTGGAAGCTACAAATGAACCATCTGGTCTCGTGTGTGTGTGTGTGTGTGTGTGTGTGTGTGTGTGTATGTGTGTTACAGATTTAATGGGAAATAAACAGGGAATTTGCAGCAGATGATTCTGTTCACCTCTCCAATGATTATGAATATCAGCCAGATATAAATGGACATATATTCCTGCATGACATAATTTTTTTAATGTAATAATCTTTTATAATTTGTAATTATATTGATAGAGATTCAATCCACTGCACATTGTGCACAATACATATTCAAACCTGTATTTCCATCAGCTCAGTGTGGGTTGAGTTAACTGCTAGGCTACAGCTTATGTTTTTAACAGACATTCATACCAAAGATTTTGTAAGAAGATGGTTTAAAGGCACAATCCTAACTAACAATTTACCCTCATAAGAGACTGATTTTGAAGACTCTACAGTAGAAAACCTGCATTGAATACAAACAGTGCCCTACAAGAGAGACTTTACTCAAATAAGCAAAAAACATTGCGCACACAAATATAATCTCAATGATACTATATAACTTTGCAGTATGTAGTATTATTTTAGTATCACTTGTGATACTATTATAGATTTTATTAATGTTTTCAATTAGTTTCTAATTTAGTTAAAGTTTTTCTTTTCTTTTTCTTTTTTTTTAGTTTCTGGTTTTCAAATGTCTATATACTTTTCATTCATTTTTAATTTTAAGATTAAAATAATTTTACATTTTCGACTTTATTTTAGTTTTATTTGATTTGAAGTAACTTTTATGGTTTTAGTTTTACTTAACTATATTAACCCTGGGAGTATGACATTTATTTTTCTTATATTTATAATCAACATTTCTCTCGGTTTGTCCACCTTCTTCATTTTATTTTTCACTGTGCTCAGTAAGTTTTCTTGGATTGCCATTATGTCCGTGAAAGATACATCCAATGGCAGCATGATTAAATTGCCTACTTTTTGTCTGCATAGGTTTAAGATTGGGATGCCACATCAGTTCATTTAGACAAATCTCTTCAATGAATCAAGTTTTTGAACAGGTTCATTGATTTGTCTAATTCTTCACTCTCCAATTCTGTGGACTTTACAGACACATGTGAGCAAAAACCACAAGACAGTCCACATGAAGTGGGTTTAATACGCTTCACTGATTTACAAACGTGCATCATTTTAAGTTAATCATTAATATTGGCCAATTCAAAATGAAGATTTGTTTTGTGAATTCGTACATTATGTCGTTATGATTCATTGATTACATTTTCCTGAAAGATTTAAATATACCTGCTTTTCTTAAACAGACCTTTTTCACTTCCAAAATTTCAGTTCTGGTTTCATAGAGAATTTTTAGGTAATTAATATGACAACAGAATTCACATTTTAAACCAAGAAGGTATTTTGACTGAGGCTGTGTTATGAAACATGGCTATTTTTCTGTCTCCATATCTGACACTCACACAAACCCACAGATCCTCCCTGCAGCTCAGAGCAACTTCTCTGACTTTTGATCATGACATCTGTGTCTTGCTGAAATGTTTGCTCGCCTTCTGATGTAGCTCCAGGAGTTAATGGCTTGTGAAAAAGGCAGACGGGCCCCTGTCTGCATGTGTGTGTCTCTTTGTATCTCGTTTGTATACATGGAGAAAAACAACAAGAGAAAACAGTTTTTGTTTAAGGAATACATTATATTTATATGCTTTCAAGAAAAAAACAAAGCAAAGTAAGATTCTTTACAAAAAGAAAAGGGTTAATGTGAAGTTTGTAATATGTCCAAAAAAGGAATCAAAACGGGATTATGTAGCATTACTTCCACTGGCATCAGGTGTTTTAAAATAATCCAATTATTCTTGACCTTCCTGTTGAGACTCTATGAATACCTCATAGCGTTATGCACTCATCTCCTGACTTTAATCCGGGCCCAGACGCCGAAGCATAACCGAACCCTTTCTGCTCATCTGTATGGAAAATAATGGAAACGTTGTCTTCTCCAGGTATTAGACATTATATTCATGCCTGTGGAAGAGATCAGGGCTGCGCTTCCCAAAAGCATCATAAGCTAATGGTTCTATGATTTACTCAGGCTTAAGATGCTTTTGGGAAACGCAGCCCAGGACTCATACTAAAAGGTCTTGGCTTCACAGAATAATATGTTACATGAAAAAACACGCACTATAATATAATTTTACATTATTTTGTTGCAATATTTAGTTGGACATAGAAAAAGTAATAAATTTTCACTTCAAGCTACTTCAGAATTTTCATTGTTAAACACAGCCACAATAAATCCAATTGTCATACACTGAAAAAAATATAAAAATTAAATATTAAAGGGGTCATATGATGCGATTTAAATTTTTCCTTTCTCTTTGGAGTGTTACAAGCTCTTGGTGCATAAAGAAGATCTGTAAAGTTGCAAAGACTAAAGTTTCAAATCCAAAGAGATATTCTTTATAAAAGTTAAGAGTCAGCCACGCCTACCTAAAACGGCTCGTTCTAACACGCCCCCACATGTCTACATCACTATGTGGGAAGATTTGCATAACGCCGCCCAAATGTTCACGCAAAGAAAGAAGGTGTAACTTTTATTCTCGCTGTAGTATTGTTGTTACCGCAGCCGCCATGTCGTGAAGGCGCTGTGTGTTCCGTTGTGAAAGTGAAACTACTTTGTTTGGTCTTCCAAAAGAGGACGATATCCGCTTCGTCATGCCTAGAGCTGATCTGTGCTGGTCGCTGAGAAAATACATCAACTTTGTGTGTGGATAGCCGGATAGCGCTTTGACCGTGGACGAAGCGGAGTCAGACGAAATTCAGTGGTTAAGTTGTATTTACAACACTGTTCCAGAACAGTTTAACCCAAATATCCAGATAGGTGCAGCACATTTTGTGGAGGACTTTTTACTGATCCTGGGAGAGTAGACTACTATGCTGGCTGTTCTGACTCACAGACTCTAAGTATGTTTTTTTATATTTAAAGAATTTGCCACTGACGATTCAACGCGAGTTTTGAGAAGTGTAGAGTAGGAATTGGTTGTCATTTCTCCGATCCCAAATGCAGACATGGTTTTGTTTACGCGGCGCGATGCAATGCAACGCGTTAAAAGACAGTATAAGTCATTTTAATCTATAATTATGTCCCCACTGGATTCTACGAATGCCTTGTTTATAATGGGTTTTTAATGTTTTTGTATCGTCGCTCCGGCCGGACAGGGCATCAGTATGGTAGGGGCGTAACATTTCCGGTATTGGTATTCGGCCAATCACAACGCACTTGATAGTTGGCCAATCACAGCACACCTCACTTTCAGACCGATGAGCTTTGTAAAAAAAAAAACAACGTGTTTCAGAAAGGCGGGGCATAGAGGGAGAAACAATAATGTACAGTATGTGGAAATAATGTGTTTTTTAACCTTAAAACGCATAAACACATTTCATTAAACCAAATACACAAAATAATGTTTTTTAACAACATCATATGACCCCTTTAAAAAAAAATACCAAAATAGTATTAAAAGCAATTATACAATAAATTATACTGAATCAAATACAAGGGCTTAATTATATATCTATATATTATATATATATATATATATTATTTTATTTTTATTTTTTTTTTTTAATTAAATTACAATTTTTTTATATAATTTAATATAATAATTACTATGTAAAGCCCGTTTTGAGGCTCTCAATTGCTTTAAGGCTGAAATAATTTTCAAATAATTTTTTAATGCTACAAAACTTGAATATAATATAAAATTCAACCAAATGCCGAAACTAAAATATAAGCTTATCATTTTACAATATGCAAATAATATTTTCATATTTCAAATAATATCTAAAACAATTGTGAAATTTTCTCAAAATGTGGATGATGCTTGCAATGATGCTTGTTTAGTGAGCAAGCTATTTCATGACACTTTCATTTAGGAAGTGTTTTCCCCTGTTAGTTAACCCAATGCCATTAATTAAGACATTAACGTTGACATACCATCATTAAACATTTAATTGAAAAGCATTATTTTCCATGAAATGTCTTTTTTGTTCATGTCTGTGTTCACTTTGGTCAAAGTTCCTATTACATTCTGCTTTATAATGACTCCATTGAATTAATGAATCTGCCATTTTTTGTGAAACCAAAGAAACGATAATTAATAATAATCTCTTCCTGTTCCACAAATCAAGGTAGATGTAGATGGGGGGGGGATTAAAGCAAAGTAGAATTATATTCTAATCATTAAATCCTTGTTTCCAAAATATCATGGTTCATTTAATTGATTTTATGGAATTCATTAAAAGACAACAATACATGCTCATTATGTTCTTCTTTGCATTTTTAATTTCTAATATTGAGTCCAAAATAACTCGGTGCGTATTTCTCCTGAACGATGCTTTGATACAATTTAAATCTTTATACTCTCCATTATTTTGTTTTAATTTATCCTCTAGTAAGAGCAGTTAACTTCATGAACTTTAAATCATTTGAACATGGATAACAATTAAATACGAAATAAACATGATTAAAAATAGGACAAGATTTCTCAAACATGGCACTTTTCTGTTTCTCTCTTTGACAGCGCAGCGTTTCATGTGTAGATATGAAGTGAAAGATGCCCTCTAGCAAACATCTGCTCTCAAACACCACACACACTCACACTCTGCTCTGAGTGTCATGTTAATTAATAATCCCCAGAGAGTTCAGATCATATTTACAGCTCAGTCCTGCTGGCATTGCCTTCAGTGCCGGCCTGCTGAGTCCAGACCCGGGTCTATAGAGCTCAGGTACAGACAAAGCTCTGATAGAAAATGCTTTGTTTTGGTTTTAGCTGCCTTCGCTTTCTAATCACATCCGTGTGTGTCACTCCTACAATTCTTCAAGAGTCCTTCTTGTTCAAAGTTGCTTTCATAGCTCAGGAGACCTAACAGAGATCCTGTCAACTTTGCCTCAGATCTCTCATTCACAAATGAATCAATTTGAACCAATGTTGATGTACGCAGCAAGAGTACAGAGCTAATAAATGCATGTGGATTTAAAATTGAAATCTTTTAAATCTTTGAAATCTTTTGCTATAAAGTTCTTGTTTTCAGACTATAGGTTCTTCAAATCACTATATTGATTTCAGGATTACCTGAATGGTACTTAAAATACATTGTTCGTTGAACTTAAAAAGGTTCTCATGTGACATCGGACTATAAAACCTTTTTTAAGTGAGTAAAAAAATAGAAAAGGGGTTAAATAAGAAAGTTTGGTGAGAAAAGAAAGAAAAGAAAAGAAAAGAAAAGAAAAATGATACAGTAGAACAAGAAGGGAAGAAGGAAATAGACAGAGGCCTCAGTGTTGGAGACATCAGCTGTGGATTAAGTGGATTGTGACGGGAGCCAGACGGACTTTGACTCCCTCAGGTGATTTTTCCGGTAAGTTCTCAATAACACGGAATGACAGGGGACAGAGGGTGCACATCCCCTCTCGTGTCATCCTCATTCTCCTGCTATTTTCAAAATCGCGGCCGTGACAGGACTTTTAGCCACAGCTGTAATATGTAGCCGTGGAGGGCAGCCGAGCACAAAACTGGTGCTTGTTGTCATGAGCTGTGGTCACTGGAGTTTGTTACATTAGCCTGTCAGGGGTGAGATGCTAACAGACCGCTGTTACTTTAAAGACTTGATACAGCTGGAATATGACAGAGTCTGTGCATGATTAAACATGATCACGAGAGAGCAGGTCGGCCTTCCAGCATGATAACACATCGTCTAGACTAAAAAAGGAAAGAGAAGAGAAGGTAAATACTATAAAACTCAACAGGTAAGAGTTCGTGTTTATTCTCAGGTAACACTGCCGCTTTCGTGTCTTTATGACTTACTTTGCAAAAAGCTAAATTAAATAATGTTGGAAATAATGCTGAATCAGAACAGATTTGGAGAAATGTAGCACTACATCACTTGCTCACCAATGGATCCTCTGCCAGTGAATGGGTGCCGTCAGAATTAGAGTCCAAACAGCTCATAAAAGCTGATAAAATCCACAAGTAATCCACACAATATGTTCAACTACAAATCGCTGCTTCCTGCATATCTATAATATTGCTTTCTCCAGTGAAAATGTCTTCTCGTCCGAATCAGGAGAGAAATATGCACAGATGAAGCACAGTTTACCAGTGAAAACAGTTCAAAACAGTCCTAAAAAAAATATGTTGGTGGATTTTGATGTGTGAGGAGAATAGGGCATGGATTTTATTATTATTATTATTATTTTATTATGAATTCATATCAGAAGAGATTGTTTAAAGTTAAAAAAAATGCCTTAATGCGTGGATTTGTTTCTTACAAATACTGTAAAAAAATGTGTAGCTTGAAGGCAATGTAAATCCCTTTGGTTAAAAGCATCTGCCAAATGCATAAATTATTAAATAAAAATTTTCAAAGCTTTTCACTTCACAAGACATTAACTAGTGCTGGAGTGAGGTGGATTGCTTGTGGATTTTTTATTTATTTTTTTTCAGCTGTTTGGACTATTCATCGGGGGCACATTCACTGCAGAGGATCCACTGGTGAGCAAGACGTAATGCTAAATTTATCCAAATCTGTTCTGATGAAGAAACAAAATCATCTACATCTTGGATGAACTAAGTGTGAGTAAATTTGTAATTATTATTATTATTATTACAATTTAAAAGAGTCATAAAAACATAGATAGATAGAAGATAGATAGATAGATAGCTTTTTTAGTTTTGTAGCCACCGCCTTTCTCTCTTTTTCGGTCTTTCGCCGCCTTCTGGTGCTACCTGAGCTTTACAATCCATTAATTGGCTAATTGATGTGGGTTGGACTAATTAGTGAAGACAGGTGATACAAGCCTTTAAAACCCTCAGTTTTTAGCATTTTGGTCTTTGCGTAAGAGTGAAATTGTATGTGTGTGAGAATGAGGCAGGATTCAATGAGTGTGACTATTGAAGGCGTTTATGAGATTTTAAGAGAGTGCATGATTTGAAAAAAAAAAAAAAAAAAGATAAATGGGACGATTGAGGTGAGAAAGAAGGGCCTTTTGGGTTATTTTCGCAAGACAAAGCGGAAGAAAGATTTCCTCTTTGTTCTGTTGGGTTCTACTTTTCTTTTGGGAACAAGCCAGGAAATCTATCAAGGGCATTTATCATGAACTTCTTGATTTGTAGTTATTAGTTTTGAAGCTGAATAAATGCTTCATGTACAGATGAAACTTTACATGCAGTAAGTGTACGAATAAGTTTGATGCTTACACATTGGTAATGGAGCATCATCACGGACCAAACAATCTCTGAAATGCAGAACTGAAGGCACCCTGTGTGGATAACAACAGGCATGGAGAACTCAAGTTATGTTTATTAAAGACAGATAGAGCACTCCGCTAACAGCAGGCTACGGTCTGAACAGCCTGTGATGTGGACAGAACTGATAATTCTTGTTTTATTTGGTAATGGAGAGAGATGCCGAACACTGAGAGCCGTACAGTTAAAAGACCATCATGGTGTGAAATCAATAGTTTCAAATTCAAGAACATGGATGATTTAGGGGTCAGATATGATAAGGGTGTTCATAAACTGGAGTTTGTAAGGGAACTGCAAAGAAGTTCATGAGTTGATGAAAAGCTAATAATGAATTGGATCATAAAAATGTACAAAATAAATTCTAAAAGTAAAAAAAAAAAATGAAATATTTATTTTGTTTACCTGCATGTCATGTGACCATTAAAACATTGAGGAACTGTGATGCACTTAATATTTAATATACTAAAAATATCAGGGGGTCCTTCAACTAAATATTTTAGGCTTACAGGCTCGACTGCCAAAAAAGGAGTAAAAACTATGAGTTGTAGTTCATGACATGCATTTCTGAGAAACTAAATTCCAAAAATGTCTACATTTTATCTTAAAAAAACCTGAAGTAATCTCGGTTTATTGCTTGAAAAATATTACCAGCTCAGTTTATTTGAGAGACATTCATATCTTATGACTTTGTCACTGAATTCGCATATATGTGTGGTCTCAATTGATATCTGGCATACAAATGCAATGGATATTCACCATATCAGTCTCTGAAGAAAAAAAAAGCTAAATTAATAATCCATGCCAAATTTAAAGTCATATTTATTGATCAAAGGTGTGGGTACCATCTGGTCTACAGGGGAGGCACGTCTGTCCTAAAAAAAAACATCTCGCATTTTAACACCAGAAGCTGAGTGTTTTCCAGAACAGCATTGGCAGCTCGACCCCTCTGCCTTTGATCGTGCTTCTCCAGTGGAGTTATTTTTGTTTCATGGTCTTGTTCTCTCCTTTCATTCCACAGTCTCTTGTCATTGTTCATCCCTTGGGTTTTGAATGGGTAGCATATGGAAAAATGTCTCCGTTTTTGTTTTGAGGCCAAGCTCAAAGTCAGGAGCATTTGGTGGTCTCACCACATGACCACCACACGTAGCACCCCAGTACCACCAACATTATTCGCTCATGGGTAAAATTGGTTTGGCAAAGAATTTATTTACATTTGTTTTGAAAAAAGTTTCCCAGATATTAATTTCTAATTTTAAAATGCAACACTGATTTTTTTTTTTAAATCCATATGATGCCCATATTTGCAGACTATGGTGCTTATATTCTATGTCAGAGCCGAGGTCTTGTCCAACTTCATCACACAGAGCAAACACAACCAGAGAGATGCTGCAAATGACCCTTAAAACCAAAGGGCAGTCCTTAACCTCACTTTGCGTTCATGCATAAGGCCTCTAGATGGCAGTGTTGTCATGCTGGCAGCTTGCGTGGATCTGTTCGCAGTGCGTGCAGCTCTCTCACCATCAGCCTAATGAAGTGAATTCCACAGTGTGGCTGAAACTGATGGCTCTATCTCCTGTCACTGGCAATTTGTACCTGGCTTTCTGAAGGCATAAACATTGAAATCCAGAGTAGTTTTATCATATATAAGCCTTATAAAAAACACTGTTTGGCTGTATGCATACTTGGATTTTGAAGGGCATATATTTGGATTTGCAACTTAAAATAATTCTAGAATTATTTCCTATTTGGCAAGACATATCATTTGTTATTATATATATATAATATATAATTTGTCAACAAAATCTGCAAGCTTGTGCCATCTATTTCAAAATGTGCTAAACGTGTGTTCATGCATCATTTACTTTATGGAGCTAAAGAGAGAGAAAATGAACAATCATAAAGCGCAAAGAGAAGAGGAAGAGAGCATGACTGAGGTTGTGTGAAATAAAGAGAGATTGTACCCGGGTCTGGTTTGCTATAATGTTTGTGTGCAAAGGGTTTCACTCTTCCTAAAAAAAGAGGCATGACGGGGAAAAACACACGAGAGCCAGCTCGAGACACTACGAGAAGGCACCAAGTAGTTTTTTGATCTTATTGAGGCACAGAGATCAAGGAGGAGCAGCATGGGCGTCTGCTGGGGCTCTGGCACTCAGGATCAAAGAGGTCTGGTCACTTCAATAAAGTCTGCTGAACCTTCTCATGGTCATCCCAATTAATCTCTCTAGGCTTCTGTTTAATCAAAACACACACACAGAGAGAGAGAAACACACTTATACAGACACTAACACACTCAAGATTTAGTTTTAAATAATTTAAAAGCCATTTTACTGAAATCTGTGCAAAATCAAATCTGACCTTGGGAGTTGTAGTCCACACTGGTTCAGAAGGAACATCTTTTTGTCTGTCCATGTTTTCTTTCGCTCTCTCTCTCTCGCTCTCTAATAACACATGAAACTTTCGTAAGGGCATGACATTATTATTCAGAAATGAATTACTGTATAAATAATCATGATGGAATAAACTGAAACATCGATACAAAGTCTCAATGGACATTTGAGCTGAACAAAGTCAACTACATATGTTCATTGGTCTGATTACTTAGGTATTTGTTAAAGCAAGCATTACTATTATTATTTTTGCTCATATTTAATAAAATGAAAACAATTGTTTTGTGACTTTTAGTTCATGTTGGTTAGTTTTTGGTCATCTATATTCTGGTATACTTAATGACAAAATTAACCGTTTAGTAGATATATAACGTTCAAAAGTTTGGGGTCACTAAGGTGAAAAAATAAATTAATATTTATTTTTCATCAAGAAGGCATTACATTGATAAAGTGACAGTAAAGAAATTTCTAAAGGATCGTGTGACACTGAAGACTGGAGTAATTATGCTGACAATTCAGCTTTGCATCACAGGAATAAATTACATTTTAATATTATATTATTAGGGTACTTTCACACCTGTAGATCGATTGCTTTGTTTCGAAACGGGTATTAAAATTATTACAATGTTGATTTTTATTCTTGGTCCGGTTCACTTTCACACGGCAAAGTTTCTAAATGGACCAAATTTGTTAATACAAGTCACGTGCAAGTAAAATGTTGTCTCATTGGTCAAAGTTCCACAGTATATTTTCCTGGATTAGAGTAAATGCAGACTAAAAACACAAACAAATCTTATTGACCCCATACCTTTATGCATTTAAAATGTTAAATCTTCTATGAAAACTGACCGAAAATATTTGTGACTGTAACATTCAAATCAAATTTGCAGTAGGAAATCATAAACAAAGAGCTATTAAAAGTTCTATTTTAAAAAAAAGTTCTGCCCCACTTCCTGTTCTTATCTCAAACAAACCATTAACCCTAAGCATTAAACTTAGAAATTTAACCTTGTGTGCAATAAAATGTACAAAATTGTGCTTTAGATCACCAAAACAGCAACAACTAGGTGACATCAGTTTGTTGGCAATGTCTCCATTGCATCCCTGTCTCTCTCTTTCTACAGACACAGCCTCTCCTGAATTCAACCCGCACGACTCCCACATTTAGATATGCTCTGGAATCTTCTGCTCGAGCAAGTGGACTAATGCATCTCCATGGAAACGCTTGCTCACAGATTGATCAGGCATTACAATATCTGCTCTCTCCACCATCACACTCAAAGAGCCGGATTCGACTCATCTCAAGCACGGGGAAAATTGGCAGTGAAGAGCATCTTAGGTTAGTGTCAGTGTTAGGGAGATGATGCATAGTCATTTCAGTAGACAAATGTCCCTATTCTGCATTCAGACGAGGGTTGAATTGCGATTCCCAATTCATTTAGTCCATCTCAGAAGAATGATACCCAAGTATAAACACTGTGCCAAGTGTACTATTACAAACAAATATCCTAGGGACAGTGAAAAAATGACCTCATATTATAAAAAGATATGGGAAGTGGATGGATGTTTAAATAATTTCCCCCAAAACTCACCAGCAATCAGATATTCAGGGAGGAATTACGAACATGCAGGCCAGAAGCATGTTGGAGAGGATCTCCCATTCTGGCCTCCAGGGCTGTTTATGGAAATGCAGAATTTAATAAGCTCTTCTAGACACCTTGTCACTGACGTGTGTGTGTGTGTGTGTGTGTACCTGCATTAGCAACGCTCAGTTGAATAAGTCCATTATGACAGAATGGAGTGACCTGATTGTGCACTGTCTGCATTCTTTGAATACTACAGAATTATTTGCATTTCACTTGAGTTCTGTCACATCACATGTGACTGTACACTCTCAGAAAAAAAAAAGTACTAAAGCTGTCACAGGGGCGGAACCCTTTCAAAAAGTACTAATATGTACATTTTAAGGTACCAATATGCACCCTTTTGGGGTAGATAAGAGACCAAGGTGTACCTTTTGAAAGGATACTGCCCCAATAACAGCTTTTGTATGTTTTTCTTTGAAAGTAGCACATAAAAAACACCAAACTTTTTTAAATAGACATTTGTTATAAATGCAAATAAAATAATTATAATGGAGAAACACAATTGTTCAGTTACAATTACACCACCTCATCTCGAAAACAAAGACTTTCTATAGTAAGTGCTATTATTTACAATAAGTTACAGTTATACAGGAAATAACAGAGCTATGAAAATGCATGCAATAGCAAAGGCACAGCATCTTTATCTTGTCTTTTCATCTTCTTAAACAGCAGTACAACAACAAATTAATTAATTAACAAATTAACCAACACAATCCATTGGCAAATTGATCTCAACTTTTTCCAACATGCCATGAGGTCAAAGATGACGCCACATACAAGAAATAAAAAAAATCCCTTGTTTTGTGTTTCTTTTAATGTTTTATGCTACCATTTTGGTCAGGGTCCTTTCTCAAGGAAAAAATAATAATACAGAAATAATGGGAAATATTTAACAGGTAAAAGTAAAAAAAACAAAAAATTATAGAAACATTTCACTGCCTAGACTTTTGAATAGAATTTCAGCACATGTCCAGCAACTAATACAAATGACAAAAACAACAAATTTACCAAAATTTCAATTAAAATAAAAAAAATACAAAAATAAAAACTAATACAAAATATTTAAACAAATAATTGTATCTACATGATACTAAAATAACACTTTATTTAAATAATAGAACATTATTTAAATGACACAAGAAGTCCAGAAGTCAGTCAATCAACTGAATAAACTCTGACAACTCTGTTTTCATTTACATAAAACAATCTGTTTGTTGTAATTACAGCTAAATATTCAGTTTTCTGTTCCTGTCCGTCTCTTGGCTCATTCTGCACTCGAGCCCATCTGCCGTTCACCGTGCCGCCACATCTGAACTCGTGCAGACCCAGAAACCACTGATCATCCCCAGCGGCTCTCATCTCACTGGGCTTTACTGGGGCCCACCAGGCTTTTGGAAGATTGATGATCAGTCAGTAAGCTGCCACAGCACCAGATTCGCAGAAGGTCTGGATTCACTGGTCTGGTAAAGGAAGGGCAGGAATAGCTGGGAAATTTGGCATCACTTTAGCCTTTATTCACTGGCTGGGCCAGCAGTGTTGGAAAGACAGTCATGCATGTCGGCCCAAACAACTGCTGCCAAAGAGAACCAGATGATGATTTTATTTCTGAGAAAACATCACCTCTTGACCAGGTTTTGTTATAGTTAGTGCTATAAATCTACTATTTATGTATTCGGTAAAAATCACAAAAGTTTTATTATTATTATTATGGCACTGAGGATTCAAATGTTCCTTTTAGTTATTTATATATTTATATGACCTACTCAAATTTATTGTTGCACCATCCAAACCAACCAAACAATTTCTTGACCGCAAATCAGAATAGATTTCAGTAATTGTGAAAAACAAAACTTCCGTTAAAATGTGTAATGCAATAAATTGCAGCCAAAAAAAAATAAAAAAGGCTTTTTAAATACACATTTTCTGGCATGTTGTTATTCTGTCTCTGCTGGACCTAAAAACTCACACAAACAGAAAAAAGAGAGCTGTTAAGTGTTCTGTCAAAATAATGTTATCAAATCCTGACATAACAGTGACAAACAACAACATTCTCTCATTTGAGGCTCAGAAAAAAAGAAACACTGCATTAAAGTGCATCTGTCTTATAATCGGTCAAATGACTAACAGCTGAGGCTGTGGGTGGCAGGTATGGTTCCAATATATCTTAAATGAGAATCGGATTGGATGTATCATATAAGTCTCTGTATTGGTAATGGTAGTTTAGCGGCTTAAGATCTGGGCTAGCAACCCAAAGTGGGTCTACTTGGAAAGTGTTTGTCCATTCAATAACTATTATGCCCAGCAAGACAGTTTTTGGAATAGACAACTAAATGGCAAGTGGCCAGATAGAGTTCAGCCAGAATGGCTACCATTGTGATTTCTCTTGAGTTGACACATTGTCAAACCCTTGCCAGTGTTATCTGTACTGATCCTCTCTAAAGTACGTGGTTATCATGACTTAATTTTGTGGACATCCATGCAAAGAAAAGTGGTGGAAATATAGTTATACTGGCGTAATGTCTGACTTATCTAGAGCTCAGAAAGAGCAGTTGGTCCAATTAGCTTATTTCTGGCCTTCTGAATTGCACAGACTTCGAAAATATTAAGAATAAACCTATATAAATGCATACATAACTATGAGCCAACTAAATTATCGCACTAGACCAGGGGTTTTAAAACTGGGTCTGAAGAAAAATTAAGAGAAAAATAGTGTAATTAAATACATTTTGTGTGTGTGTGGGTTGGTATGTATATGATATATATACTTTATATAATTTATTATAAATGTTACCTATGATTTATGTATATATATATATAAGTAATATATACAATTTAAATTGACAAAAATTTTTATAAAAGGAAGTACATTTAAAATTACTCAAATTTGACATTCTGCTTTCAAAACACGGTCTAAAATCATTTTATTCTATTTACAGAAAAGGTGCAAACAGTAACATCTTGGTAGAAATTAAATATTTTTCAGATATTTTATACATATTTATTATTTCTCACAGTATAAAAGTGTGATGGGATGAGGAGGACAGAGGACTCAAAGGCAGATGATTAGATGCAAAGAAAGTTTAGACCCTCTCCAAATCCTGGTTAGCACGCTCTGCCTGCCCATTAGTCTGCGGGTGATAACCAGAGGATAAGCTCGGAGTCGCCCCCAGCTGTCGACCGAATTCCGTCCAAAACCTAGACACAAACTGGGGACCCCTGTCAGAAACCACGTTAACCGGGAGGCCTTGAATACGGACAACGTGATCTAAGACTGTCGCCGTCTCCCTCGCTGAGGGTAATTTGGGGAGGGGAATGAAATGAGCTGCCTTAGAGAACCTGTCCACCACAGTGAGGACTACCGTCATGCCACTACTGGACCGCTCTACGACTATCTGGGGTGGGCCAATCAGCAACTGCTTTTACCTTGGCAGGATCCATTCGGATACCCTCGGGAGAGAGGATAAATCCCAGGAACGGAACTGAAACTGACCGTGCACGAAACTTCTCCACCTTGGCGAATAAATTATTCTCAAGTAGCCGCTGGAGCACTCGCCTGATGTGCTGGACATGATCGCGTTCGTTCTGGGAGAAACATCGATCAGAATATCGTCCAGGTAAACAAAAACAAAACGGTCGACCATGTCTCTGAGCACGTCATTGACGAGTGCCTGGAAGACCGCCGTAGAGTTAGAAAGCCCAAACGGCATGACCAAATATTCAAAGTGCCCAATAGGGGTGTTAAAGGCGGTTTTCCATTCATCCCCCTCCCTAATCCGAACCAAGTTATAAGCGTTGCGGTCCAACTTCGTAAAGATGGTAGCCCCCTGCAAGAGCTCGAAGGCGGATGACATCAACGGCAAAGGATAACGATTCTTCACGTGATGTCATTCAACCCCCGATAGTCTATGCAGGGGTGCAACGAACCATCCTTCTCCACGAAGAAGAACCCCGCGCCAGCCGGAGAGGAAGAGGGTTGGATGATGCCTGCTACCTGAGAATCGTGAATATACCTCGTCATGGCCTCCTACTCAGGACATGACAGAGAGTAAAGGCACCCCTTAGGAGGAGAAGTGCCAGACAACAGGTCTATCGCACAGTCGTACGGGCGGTGCGGAGGCAGAGATGAAGCTCGGGACTTACTGAAAACCAAGTCATGGTAAGCCTCCGGTACACCCGCCAGGTTCACCGGCTCCTCCAGCAACAAAGAACGAGACATAACAGGGGAGAATGCAGCACCCAAACATTGAGCTAAACAAAATGAGCTTCAGGTTAAAACAGAGTTGAGAGCCGTAGGTCAAACTATGTGGAGGATCATCTAGATGTTTGCTAGCCTGGCGGCGCGAATGTGCGAGAGAGGCGCAGCAGACAGCAGGGCCGAACACTGGGGTTGGTGGGTGGTGAGCATGAGGAGGGGGAAAAAAAAAAAACGCGATCTCTCGAATGGTTGCCGGAGACATGCGGGTAATGAAATTAGTAGCGTGGGGAATCATGGAAAGAAGGGTGCCACAAAGTGTTCTGGCCGATATAGGATCAGCCAGAGCAACGGAGGGGATCCCCAAGTGCCAAACTGGCAACTCCCGCATGAGCCGATGAATACACTCTGCTCCGCTCCTGGACGGTCGATCACTGAGACACTTGAGCAATGAGGCTTGAAACTCAGACCGACCACCAGAGGGCAATCAAGCTCTAGTAACTCTCACCTTCTGCCCTCCCTTGAGCGGTAAGCGCTGCCTGGTGAACGGCCTCTCTGTAGTAGAGACACAGTTGGTCGTCCAGGCGACGACGACGCTCCCTCAGCGTCAACCGCGCCCTCCCAACCTGCATCGGCTCATCCTGGGGGAAGTCGAGACGTTGAGATGGCGTGTCACCTGACGCTGCAGACTCAGCTCTATTACCAGGCTAGAGATAAGCCACGCCCCTCCGAGGCCGGGAACGGAGAGCAATACGGTTATCCACCCAAATGGCGAGGTAGATGAGTCCGTCCAGGCTCGACGGTAATTCAAGGGAATAGATTTCATCCTGCTCGGCCAGACCGTGGAGAAAGTGATCCCAAAGAGCCTTGTCATTCCAGCCACAGGATGCCGCGAGCGTGCGAAACTCGATCGAGTAACTGGATACTGAGTTTTCTCCCTGCCGTAGCAGTGCCAGGGCTCATGCCGCTTCAGTTCCCTGAGCCGAGCGATCAAACACTTTGCGTAGTTCCTTCGAGAAACTCAAAGGAGGAACAGCAGCCTTGCTCATTATCCCACATGGCCATTCCCCACTCTCTCGCTAGACCCACCAAGAGTGTGATGGTGAAAGCTACCTTGAACTGCTCCATGGGAAAACAGGAAGGCTGCAGCGAGGAAGTCAGAGAGCATTGGGACAAAAAGGAGCGACAAGTGTTAGGCTCACCCGAGTAAGGAACAGGAGGATTGAGCCATGGTTCAGTGCGACGGCAACTAGTTCCAACGGGGTCGGGAGGAGGGGTTACCGTAGGAGCCGCGGGAGGGCTGGTGTGTTGCTGATCCAACCGTTCAACCAGCTGGTTAAGCTGGAGAGAGATCTTGGAGTATGCGTGTTGGGAAGCCGCGATCTCCTCCTGATGTTGACCCAGAAGAACGCCCTGCTGCATCAGGGCTCGGCGCATCTCATCCTCCTCCATCCAGTGTCCATAATATCTGGTGAGTAGATTCTGTGACGGGACGAGGAGGACAAAGGCAGAGGATTAGATGCAAAGAAAGTTTATTCTCCAAAGGTAACCAAAACAAATAAAACTTTAACCAAAATAGCGAGCCAGTCTCTGGGGGTAATCCAACTTCGGTCGGCAGTGTGATGCGGACCAAGGGAGTAGAAGATTGCCCAAGACTCAGCGCTCGCACAGGACCAACAACCTGAGAGTTGAGTGAGGCAGTCCTTCTCTCTATGCGTCCTGGGAGCAGGGAAGACAGAGATGAGTGTAACACCAGAGAACGAAACAACCAGAACACAGGACACAAAACACATCATACACAAAACAATCTACTCTCAGCAAGGACTAGACGGAAGAGGAATATAAAGGAAAGGGTAATAAGCGACAGGTGGGGTTGAGGCAGCCAGTGACCAGTGCAGCCCCACCGCCAGATCAGCGCTGATTGCACCGATCACAAGCCGCCGAAAAAGACATGACACAGATAGCAGAGGGAGCCAGAGGGCACCCTGACCCGTGACAAAAAGGTATTTTATATGATTGCCTTTATATTTGAAGAAAAAGGGTCTCTCGCTAAGTGATTATGTATTTGGGGGTCCATGGCATCAAAATGTTTGAAGAATAATAATAATAAAAAAAGAAACCCTGAACTAGACTTTACAAGGCAACCTAATAGAGTCTAGACCTTGATAAAGGACAATAAGTCAGTCATTCAAACAGTTTGTTTCACAGTAATATCTTTTTGGTTCCAAATCCTGCTCCACATATGAAATATTGTAAATGTCAGATATGTTTGACTGACTGTGATTGTGTACACAGTGGTTCGGTGTGGACAGACTACTTGCTTGTCACTGGAAACATCGCTCCTGGTTCATGTTAGAGTTAAGAGACACAGGTGGTGTTAACCTGCTGGTATCTCAAACTTCTCAAGGCGATGAGTCAGTGCAGTCCTCTCCATTGTCTCTGTGCAGGCGTATCAGTGCTCTGTGAGGCTTTTAGGGAAATTAAATCAATGACTGAACATCAAAGCTGTGTTAAATGTGCTAGAAGGTGGTTCTCTAATGCTGCCCTTAATTAAAGGCTGGATCGATGACCTTTTGTGAAAGGTCTGCTGGAGTCTGATAGCAGCTTCTCTCCATTAAAAGTTTAGTTTCAGCAAGATTTTTTTCAACACTCTTCAGTTTTCTATAATCTTGAGGGGACTGGAAACAAAAAAAAACAAATTCAACAGTCCTTGATTTGTGTAAAGTATATTTCTGCAAGTAACCAGTGATAAAATATTATAGTCAGGTAAATTATTGATTTAACTGATTATTGATTTTAATCTAATTATAAGTATTACTAGTAGTAGTATTTAACCACATTATCTTAAGCATTTACAAGACATTGATTGTTTTAGTCTGAATGAAATCAGATATTTAAAGTGCATGTATCTAGTGATTTGCCTATAACAATCTTTTTTTTTTTATTCAACCATCATACACGATCTGGATTTAGATGTGGATCAAAGGTGGGTCTCAGCATGGGATGGATGTGCCTGTAGGAACTAAGTGAAGTTCTTTTCAAATCACTTTCAAGACTAAACATCAATGCCATAGTGAGAGTTATTCGTCCAAGGACCACTATTATGCCCAAATACAGAACAATCGAAGACATGGAGAGAAATAAAACATCAATAGAGAATAAAATAACAATTTTTGCACTATGCCAATCAGAGCTTGGAAATTGTGGTTCATTCTTTGGAGATCACCAATGAGAAACTGTAGGGACAGGGTTAGAGGTAGTACTTGATTGGTGTTCTAATCAAAGAAGAAAACCACATTTCATTTGACATTTAGGTAACACTTTATTTTAAGGTGTCCTTGTTACACGTTACATGTACTTACAATTATAATAACAATTAATTATGCATAATTACATGCACGTAACCCTAAGCCAAACACTAACCATAGTAAGTGCATGTCGTTAATTAATATTACTCAGTACTTAAATGTATAATTACTCAGTAACAAGGACACCTTAAAATAAAGTTTAACCAACATTTAAATTGCATATTCAGTGAAATCAGAATACGCAAGGACACAGAACAAATGAATATAAGTGTTTAGAGTCCTTGTTTTAGTGCTTGTACACAGACCCATGGGGGGTATGTGGGTCAGGACTGTCAGAATCAGCCTGCCTTTACACAAACTGATGGGTCTTTTGCCTCTTTAGCCCCCTTTTTCTTCCCACCTCCCCCCTGCCCATCTCTGCACTGCAGGCCTTGGGGGAAAATGTTCCTTTGGCCTCCATTAGGAGTGTACAGTTTTCCTCCCCAGCACTCGTGCCACTATTAGTTGAGGAAAGAGCGACAGTAATGGTGTCGAACGCCTGTGGCGTGAGGACACTTCCACAAAGCAATGCAAACTCACGCCACAGACCTCAGAGCAGCTCAACGCTGCTGTGTCTCTTCTGAGACGGTTGAACTCATGTCCTGAGAACTGTGATGTTTAGAATATATCTCCACTGGGCGAATACAAGGTATCCATTGTTTGACCATTTCCAGCAAAACCGTACCAAACAAAAAAATAAAGAAAAAAGTTTGTTTTTTTTTTTGGTTCCAATCAAAATACCACAGTTAGAGCATACGTAAATATATTATCTACTTTTGGTACTAACAATTGGTGCTTTCACTTATACAACCCTTTCTATAAATGTAATGGCATTTTGCTGTTTGAACATAATGTGTGAACAGGAACCATTGTCGAAATTTTTTAGAAAAAAAGCAATACGATTGTTATTAGTTGAGCAAGGTTTGAATGCACATGGGAAGAGAACAACAAAAAAGCAATAAAACAAATAAATATATACTACCACTAAAAAGTTTGGGGTCTTACATTTTTTTTTGGTCAGAAACTGATACTTTTATTCAACGAGGATGCATTAAATTGATTAAAAGGATATAAAGACATTTATAGTGTTATGAAAGAATTTTATTTCCAATATATGCTGTTCTTCCAACAGCAAATCGGCATATAAAATGATTTCTGAAGGATCATGTGCCACTGAAGACTGGAGTAACGATGCTGAAAATTCAGCTTTGCATCACAGGAATAAATTACATTTTTAACATATTAAAGTAGAGAACAGTTATTATAAATTGTACTAATTTTTCACAGTAGTACTGCCTTTCTATTTTTTTCACATAATTCTGATTTTTATCAAAACAATTCTGCTAATGTTTTAAATGAACCTACTTCTAGTTTGAAATTTGTGAAAATTTTGGGGGGGGTTTTTTATTTTGTGATTACCATTTACATTTATGGAATATAAAGGAGAAAACGATAAAAAATCGAAATGAAATGTAAGCGTGAGACAATCTGTGTGGTTGTCTAACAAATTATATAAAAGTCGTATATGGATAAAAGACTGAAAACCACTGCATGCATGTGGTGCATTTAAGGTAATGTTACTAATATAATGAGTTTTGTGTGTAAAAGTGGCTAAGAATCAGTTGAAGTCTTAATGACCGTGGTGGCTGTCATATCTACAGTAAAATCCCAGCAGCAGCACTGGTTACCATAGTAAGTTTTTGTAAATATATTTTTCATTTGGTCACGGACAAATGAAGACTTTTTAATTAACACCTGGAAATGTGTTTACTTTCTGTTTCCCTTTTTATTCTTTCTAGAATAATACTGGAGCCTGGCTCACATTTTAAATCAAAGGCTTTGATCAGTAGGGTTTCTCTATCGATTATTCTTGCGAGTCTGATCACAACAGACATCACACTTGATGCAGCCGCCAATAGTCTGTCTCGCCCTCAATGCCATCTGTCTGGTATGGATCCACCGGGGGGGAAATCCAATGTTGGCAGAAGTTTCCTTTTTGAACTGATCTAAGATCAAATTCCCTTTCCACAAACCTCAGTCTGAACTACAACAACAGAAACCACAAATCTGACCTCAGATCAGCACACAAAAACAGCTTTCAGCCAAATTAAGAGGCTCATCCCATGCAAACACCCATGTTATCGTCTCGCATTTGTGTTTGATGTCAGCCAGCATCATCCAAAGACAGACTCATCCTGCGCTGAGATCAAATGACGCTGTGAAGTTTTAATTAAAACCTTGATTAAAGAAACACACATTCTGCATTGAAAGAAGAACGTCAATTTCTCATTACCTTAAATGCACACATCCAAACACACCACTAAACACTGAAAGAAAAAGCAACTGAGGGAGTTTGTCTTTGATGTGTAGAAGTCTCTCTTTGGACTTTAATTATGATTAAGTTTATTAATCATTACCTTCAATAGTGGATTACATCCCAGCTGTGCTTAAACCCATATGATATTACAAGCATCAACTAAATCCTCTAAGGGTGTTACAAGGAGGATATAAGGTTGTGAAACATTGAAGACAAGTATCTGGTTTTATAAGTTTATCCCTCTCAGACACAAACAGAGAAAATGAATAAATCTAAAAAAAATGTGTGGCTTTTTTAAGTGGAAGCACAATATGTGCCAAAAATGATGCTCCTCATGATTAAATTCTACTATTCTAACAAGTCAACGAGATCTGGGTCAACGGACAATGCCAACATGGCGGATGTAGTATGTCCGGGAATGTATTTATGCACACAACTGAATTCCTAAAGAAATGGCATCCTTTTCTATTCAGAGACTCCATAATTGTGGGTTTTAAATAATAAATATGTAATAATATATAAAATAAACATTTTATTAAATTTAGTCTCTATACTCTCATATACATGTACACTTTTTTTAGGGTGCCTTACAATTTAAAAAGTCCATTTATAACTTTTGGTGAAAATGTTTATATGCAAAAAAGACATTTCAATGTAAAGAGTGTCACTTATGGGTCAGCTGCATTGATGAATGTTGTGAAACCTATTTGAAACAAAAAGTCTGACAGGTTAAGTAAAATTTTATGAATATATAAGCTAATACAGTGCCTGATAAATATAATATATATTTTTTTTCAGTTCTAGCATTAATGCAGTTCTCATTAACTTTTAAAGCATTGATTGCCAGCATGATTTGCTGATATGAGGCATTTGCGTGTTTTGATACATGAATGCATAAATTCATAAATTCTTATTTGCTATAAGCAATGAAACAGACATGAATTATAAATATGAATTTATTTTAAAACATTGCAAAAATATAATTTACACTGCAATACATGCACACAGCTTCTTCATAAAATGCGCCCGTCGTTAGGACTTTCAGCCAATACGCCAAAATTGTGTGGTGGCCACATCTGCAAAACAAATAAGGAAGAAAAAAATAAATAGCATCATTCAATTTTATGAATTTTTATCCATTTTATACCTGATGAAAAGCTGTCCCTGGGCAGTGTCTTTTTCAGATGTAGCACATTTTGGTGCTTTAAAGACTATTAGCACTTAAAGTGTACATATTAGTACCTAAATGGTACACATATTAGAAGCTTTTGAAAGGGTATCACCCCAGTGGCAGTTTTTGTATCTTTTTTTCATAATATGCATTATATTACTTTATAATATTATTATAAACTTTAACAGAAATTGTACAATTCAAAAAAGTGGAGAAAACATATTTTCCTTGTAAGACCCCCCACCCCCCTTATAATTTGCCTCTTACTTTCCAATCAGGGGCTGACAGAAGGTGAGGAGACCTGTTTACAGGGTCATGGGCACATGACGCTATACTAGTCGACAGCCGAAAACAGTTTCAAATGAAGATGGCATTCCGTTCTTCAGCTACTTGCTAAATTATACTTTGAATTCATTTATTTGCATCTTCAAATAAAAGTAAAATTAAGAAAGGATTTGATTTTGTATTGCTTGTTTGAGAGAAAAAAAACTCTTTAAAAAATACTACATAAAAGGGCAACAGTTCAAACTCAAAAAGCTTGTGGTTTGGCCTTTGGGGAAGTGTATAGGTCAAGAAATGAGACTGTATTCTCATTACCTTTAAGCAAACACGGCCTCGGATCAAGGCATAGGGAATTGGACCATAGCTTCGGGAATCTGTGGAATTCCGAAGGTTATCGCCTTCCAGCCACACATGGCCTCTTGGAACCTAGATTACAGCAGGATGGGAAGTGCAAAATGTTAAACCATCATGCTAACTTGAGAAAATGGTTACAATTTATTCTGATTGCAGCCACACTCATCTAAAATGATTCTTCGCCCCACTACGAAATGCATTCGCATGTGACACACCGTATTGAAACACTAGGATCTCCCCGGATTAGAGGATAAAGAAGAAGTTCCTAACAGTGAGAAAGTTCACATGACTTAACTGCTCATCTCAGATGGGAATGGGATCATTTTTACTGACCGCTGGGGCCTCGCAGCCCCCCCACCCTCTTTATCCTCTCGGTGAGGGGTGAAGCCACGCCTCCGTGAGTTGCTCCATGGGTCTAGACCATGGACAGACCTGCCAGGCTGGGCCGGCAACCGAGCGAATCCTGATCTACACTGACATCAATTAGGAATAATCTCATCACACAGGGAGAGTGGGGCTGTCAAGCCCCTAATTAAGTCCCCTCCACCCTCTCTATATGTGAGGCGAGGGTGAACAACACATCACATTGTCATTATAAACATAACCGTATGGATCTGGCACTGACCAAACTGAAGAATTTTTAAGTTAGTTTTTCCCCATCAAGTAGAATTCCAAAGAATCATGTGAAGAATTCCATAGAATCTTGTAGGATTTGATACAGTATTCTTATAGTCACACTAGATATCTAACAAAGCCATCTCATGCACTAATGTGTGAGAATGACTAAATAGGACCCACAAAATGATTTGCTGACCTTCTGTATTGCAAACAAATGCATCATTGACAAATGCAAAAGTATCGTGATTATAAACATATGTCAGCATGGAGTCTTCTTGCAGTCGACTCTCATTAGCATGGAAACATATGTTTGATCCCATCCACAAGAAATCTCAGCCCGTTGTCATCTGCTGTTCCAAAGCGAAGCTTTTGTCCTGTCTGTCAGCCAAGCATACGAGAAATCACACCATACTGTGACCAAAAACAAATGTTGACAACGCTGCATTCGGTCTTACAGATGGGAAGCATGTTAGAAACATATTATCGTTTATGTTGTTGATTGTTTAACATCTAGATTCTGGTCTACAAAATACGCTCTACCCTGATGTATGCAGTTAATATTATGTGACGTATAGGGCTTATATAAACAAAACTTTGTTTTGCTATAAAATTATTATTATTATTTTTCTGTTCTATTATTTTGTAAGCCACTTCTTCTGCGCTACCTATTGCATCCCTCCAAAACTGATGTTAGTCTAGATCAGGGTCACAAACTTCGTCCCTGGATGGCCGTATCTGTCCCTGCCGGAGTTTAGCAGAGTTCCTGCAAACGTTTATGAATCTTACACATTTTGTTCCTCAAGATAGCCTTCACAAATAAACACAAACTTTATGAATTTTGAAGCCTAAATACAAACCAGAAGTAAAAAGCTAAACACAGGCTACAAACAAACTACACTACGGCCGCATGACTTCAACATTACCAGCACTAAACTTCGACAACTCTTATGTACAAGCTGAAAAGTTTGAGTATGCAAGAGCATGCAACAAGGTTGTAAAAGTGGACTAGTAAGTAGATAAGTTTAACTGTTCAGCGTCCTCACAATCTCTGTAGTCCATTTAGCTACTAGCGACTACCTTTTTCAAGACATGTAAAAGCTTAAAATTATGAGTGGGGTATCACTAATATATTTATGTTGTAGAATAAAACATAAGATCACACAGCCAAATCAGTTATTAATTCTATTTCTCAGAGGCATTTTATATATGTAGGAACAAACAAATCACCCTGTCATGTTGAAGGTAGTATTTAAACATACTTGCCAAGACACTTTTTTCAAAAAACTAATTTATGAAGCATTGATATTGCAATGTTATTAGATACCACAAAGTTACCGATCTGACTTATTATATTAGCATTACTTCAATTATATAGAAAACGTGTCAAATTTTCTGTCAACACAAAACAACTTCTGTGACAAAATGAGCATTAGAAAGAAAAATCAATAGAGCAAAATATTGCTATGTCATCATCACTGATGATTTAGATTAGCATTTTAAGACTTCATACTTGAATTGCTTTTCATACATTTTAAGAGTAGAAGAAACTGTATCAGTACATTGCTGTCTTGTAATTATTCTGCAATTTACTAAATTCTGACTTTGCAATCGGGTTATGATGGCTAGTACTGAGAGTGAGCAAACTTCTACAATCTTGGGTCCTTGTTCATCTGAGGGTTTGTATTTCTTTACCATTGTATTTCTTTGACAGGCCTTTCTTTCTCTCCTTTCTCTTCATCACTTGCTCTACTCATCTGGCACTAACACTAACAGCTTCGGGAAAAATTACAGGCCAGAACCACACATAGTCAAGGTGGAAAAAAAAAAACAAGTGATACAAAAAAAAGCAATAACAGCTATTTTTAGTGACAGGGTGGCTATGCTCTCTCTGGACCAATAATAACTGACAAACAAGCATTTGTTCTTGCCATAAGGTAAACGTTTTACCCAACGAAGGTGAAAGCATGTGAAATACACCTTAAGAGTAAACACAGTGGTTTATCCAACAAAAAAAAAATGTAGTAAAGGACTTCAGAAAGTGTCTCTATGGGTTTAAGGAAAAGAAATCATTCCTTTAAGCAGAGTGTGGTACTCACGTAAGTGTGCGTTTTAAAGATGTCAGATGGTCCGCTAGTGCAGACTTTGTCCCCCTCCAGCCCCATCACTCGTTTACAAATGTTCATCTTTGGATCAAAAGGACTTTTGGCTATTACGATATCCCCTCTGGAAGAATGCAACAGGTAAGGTCAAAATAAAGCCGATACTCAAAGATTCTGCATGACAGTATGATCAATAAAAGTCAAATAAAAGCATTTCATACTCACTTTTGTATTCGACAGAGGTGACGGCTTGCTCGTTCTGAGAAAACCACGTCGTGGTTAGTGATGGTGGGTTCCATGGAAGGTCCCGAACACTGTTTGTAGGTGAATTGTGGGTAGAAATTAACATTTACTAACATTTATGCATTTCTTTTACTTTGTCGATGCAAATGCTTTAAGCAAACATCTCCAAGAAACTTACCGACACAAATTCGCCAATATACTCAAAGGCACAGTGAGCGATGCAGCCATACTGGACGGTGTAACCGACAAAGCTAATCGTCTTTACAAAGAAACCGCGAAACATCCTGCCAGTCTTCAGAAATCCTGAAATAAAAAAAAAATTATTAAATTATAAACAATTATTCACACCCAACACTGATTTTGGAATACTGGTGATATTGAGCACATTTACTGATTTGTTTGAGTTCTAAAACAGGTTCATGAATATGAAGTCTGAGATTTAAAATTCAATTCAGCAAGAGTAACAAGAAATTACTGGAAGGGAAATGGAATCAGGACATGTCATAGACAATACTTAAAGTTGGCATGAAATGTAAATTCATCCTATTTTTAAAATGCATCTTATTGATCTTATTGTGAATAATTCAGTTTTTTAGAAACAACTGACATACGTTTAGGCAGAATACCTAAAATTACTAAATGAAATAAAAGTTAATTAAGCTTTACAGAAATAAATCCAAATCAATGACAAAAGCACTTAACAAATGTACTAAATCTTACAAAATAAAAGCAGAAAATATATAAACAAAAGCCAATTAAACATATTATACTAAAGCAACACTGGTGTATGACAGTTTCAAGACACATAAATTAAACCCTAAATTAAGAATGTAACATTATATTACTATTTTTTTATTAATTATTTTATGACTAAAAATGACCATCCTAAACCATTCTTAACGAGAATAGCTCTGGAGCACATGCTCTAACTGCTATACTTCAACTCCAAATGAAAACCTTAAATTTGCATGGGCATTCTCAATCGGACCTCTTACTCGGTTGCTAAAATTGATGACACAGACCTGTGCCAGAGGGTCTTAAACACTTTGTCACTGAGGTGGTGTTGGTGGGGAAATGCTTGGTGGGAAATGCAGGGCCTGCTCACCATTTAATGGGTCATTAATAAATATAAATGGCTAACGGTTAAAACTGTGAAACCAAAGTGATCATTAGAGATGGTGTTTCATTCTCAGGAGCCTCTACAACCCATCAACTCAAGACACAAAGTGACCCCTGGGCATCTGACCCTGTCTCAGACAACCCAATCTACACCTGTGGGAGCAGGTGACAGTGCTAGCAGGCACAGGTCCATCTCCTCGAGCTGAAAAAAAAGAGTGTTTCACTATGGCCATAGCAACAGAACACAAGGTCTTTTGTTTGTCCTCGCACCACGGCACTTTAACTGATAAAACTGTGGTGCGTTGTCAGAATAAACAGTCCATCCTCTCTCAAACTATTGACTTTTCCTTGGCCATCAAGCTAGCAGCGTGTGTGAGTCAATAAAGGTCATGTTTGGATGTTTGTAGACTCTTAAAGGAATAATTCACCTTAAATTTACTCACCTCAGGCCATCCGAGATGTAGATGAATTTGTTTCCTTCATCACAACAGATTTGCAAAAAATTTTTCTCACCAATGGATCCTCTTCAGTGAATGTGGGGTGCGCTTCAAATGAGAGTCCTAAAGAACACCTGCTAAAACATGCACAAATAGTCCACACCACTCCAGTCCACCAATTAACGTCTTGCATGAAACAAAAGCATCGTTAAGGCATTTTAACTGTCACTTCCAGCCAAAATACCAGTCTCCAATCCATGCTTCCTCCAGTGAAAAAGTCTATCTCCTGTTGTCCTCTCACAAAAAAACATATGCATACATATTTGTTTGGAACTGTTTTGGACTGTTTTCACTTGTAAACTGTGCTGTTTCACTTGTATCTGTTCAAACAAGATGACATCTTCACTGGAAAAGGCAATATTATGGATAGAGGACTCTTATTTTATGCGCAGAAGTTGATGTTGAACAGCATTTACAGATGTTAATTGATGGACTGGAGTCCTGACGATTACTCGTGGATTATTGTGATGCTGTTATCAGTAAGAATTAAATTTTGACGGCACCCATTCACTACAGAGGATCCATTGGTAAACAAGTGATGTAATGCTTTCTCGAAACAAACTCATCTACATCTTTGGGAGGCCTAAGGGTGTGTACATTTGCAGCATTTTTTATTTATCTATTTTTATTTTTTTTTCGGTTGATCTATTCCTTTAAAAATAAAGGTTCCAAAAAGAGTTTTGTGAGCAACTATTATACACGCATTTTGGGTTCATTTCCGGCCAAAGAACTTTGGCAACATGGAAAGATTCTGATGGATCTTAAAGAACCATCAATGCACCTTTATTTTTAATAGTGTACACATCCACAAAACCTCACTTGGCTAAGAAACAGCTCAAAAGATAACCCAACAACTTCAATGAGGTGCCGTTTGTCGGTTTTTAAACTGCTTCCCAAAAAGAAACTCTGAAAATCAAGCTCTTGCACAATTAGAAAACAAATGCTTCAGTAAGTAAGACAACCTGCAGCTGATGTCCATGAAGGATTAAACCCTCAATCTTTTCCTCGCTGAAATCAAACGAAGAAACAAAAGATCAGGCGACTCAGCGAGCGAGAGAAACTGAAACGAACCCCGAGGCCCTTCTCAGGCGCCTATTGCGCTCGGGCAATGCCATCTCCTGAATATGGGGCGAATTAACACTTCTGTCTCGTATCTTATTTATTAGCCCTATACTTCCTCCATCTCAGTCCCAGGCCAAGTGTCAGGTGTCTGTCTCCATGTGTCATGGAAAGTGCTACACCTAATCCCATTACCCACCAGCCATCTCCTCGCCCCATACTTCTGTCCCCTGCTCCCCTCTCTTTCCATTCCGGTCAGACATCGAATCCACACCTCTGAATCCTCATAATTACGTCTGATACCCCCAACACAAACAGGGTGTACGAGAGTTAGCTGCTCTACCCAAAGGCCCCCTCCGTCCAGGGATGTTTCTGCCTGACTGGATGTCGTCGTATCTCAGGGAGGCCGTGAAAGGGCCAGCTGTTGTTTTGCTTATCAAACTCCAGGGTGGGGTGAACAAACTATTGTTTCGGAGCGGTTTTCCCTGGCAATTGATAACGGGCACAGTTTCTCTGCCTAAACTATAACATATATGCTCACCTTTTAAACCTCTATAAAGCATCTTTTGGGATGTACTGTAGGGATGGGCAAAATTAAATATTTTCAAACTCGACTAGGCATTTGGTTGCCTGAATGTCTAGTAACTTCTCAGTCTTAAGGAAACCCTGTATAATTTGCTGCTTTTGGTTCCCCTGACCTGACATATTTTTAGAAGGCGTTCACATAACAAAGAAATTAATTCCTCTAGTTCTATCCATCATTTTCTCATCCTGACCTCAAGAGACGGTGTGTCGCGTTCATAACGTGGATAATGTGTGGCGGAGAACACAGCATCCCCAACTACGTCTAGTCGTCCAATCACCAGCACCGTCACTGTTGTGGGCGTCCAGCATAGGTGAGGATTAAGGATTTAGCATAATAAGATTACACGGCCAGTGAATGATATCAAGAGACAGTCCATATGCGGCCGCCTGGTTTTCCACTGGCACCCTGTGTGTGTGAGAGAGAGGCTGGGAGAGTCAGCTGCTTGGAATCAAATGGAGTTTAGCCAAAATCAAACAGAGCTCTACCCTGCCAAAAAAAAATCTGCGCAAACAAACAACGGCTTCATAAAATTGAGATGAAACTCTATTTCTGACACTTCTCCGCCTGGTGTGTTCGAACAAGGCACTAACTGCACACTGATTCGCCCGCCTGGGCGGGGAAGTGACAGAACCAAAATGAATTTGATCTAACAATTGGATAATTAACTCCAAGTCTCCCCTTAATCCAGGATTACACAGTACAATGTATATATTTGCTACACAGAGTCACATAGAGCATCTCTGGAGAGCCATCTGTGGCCCCAGACCCCCAAACCCCATAATGCAACAGAAGGGAGAAAGGGTTCCCAGAGAGCTGAGAAGCAGGTGGCATCAAAATGCTCTTTTAATCCTATAAATCTGCTGTAAAACAAACTTTTAAAATTGAACAAATCTCTTGAGACAGAGCTGTCATCAATGATGTTTTAGAAGCATTTAATCTGATAAACAGCTCTATAAATAATAGATTATTTACAGTTTAAAAATTGGCACTGAAACTTGTTGAATTATGATTATAATATCATTACATGGCAAATGCTTTTCCATTTCACGCGAGAACTTGCCAACAAGTAAGACAATAACTAAAAACAACAACAAGTGCTTTGTTGTAAGGATGTGTTCATTTTTATTTCTTAAGTATTAGAAAAATGAAATAAGCTGTTGCATCTTGAACTCAGGATATGGACGTTGCATTAATATGGCAGGTGAAGTAAAAAAAAAAAGTTGTGAAATAGTTCAATGCGGGACCGACACACCCGGGCATGACCGCTGTCTATTAGATCAGTCTACGCAAAAACACACTACCTTACAGTCTCCATATAGTGATACACTGGATATATATATATATATACCAAAACAAAAAAATGAACACACAAAAAAATTAAACAAATTAAAACAGCCGAAATGCATCATGTGAGAAGTGCTAATTAAGAATTTCAGTTTTTTTTGTCGCTGTTGTTTTTTCAGTGGCAAATTTCTGTGCATAATTACATATAATATTGAGGTAAATAATCTACGGCATACATAAATGTTTTACTTTTTAAAAATCAAATGGAGGCACAAACAGTTTCAAATATTACAGCAAACCACATAGATATCCCTTTAAGAGTCAATTACAATGAAATATATACTGCAAACACCTGGTAAACAAAGCAAAGCGTGCAAACACCAATTCAGGCATTGAGACTGATGTCACACTTGTGTAAAGGTCACAGTGACTCCATGCCACCATCTAATGTGCTAACACTCCGCTGACCTCCTGAAATTGCAAAGAAAATAAACAGCAGCCCAGGTGACACTGGAAAGCAGGCTGCAATTCTGAGCACCATTGTTCATGATTGCCAGACATTCAGAACGAAAATTTGTAAAAAAAGAAAAGAAAATTGGTTCAGAAAACAATCATTATAAACAAAAATGATGCTAAATAGCACTGTGGCTCACTGGCTTGTAATCATAGGGGAACCACTTTAAGTGCTATCTTTAAAGATGCTATACAGCACCTTTGTCAAATGGTGCTTGTATAAGCGTCATAAGAGAGCCCCTGCTTCGCTCTTAGATTTGATGTACGCCACTCTGTCATATGTTTGCTATGAATGGGAATTTACTACAATTGCAAAAGCAGTTTTGAATCACTTTTATGCTTTTCTGAGGTCAAAAAGTCTTGTGTGGGGGCCTGGAATATTTCCTTATTATGGGGGGGGGCCATTGGGGGGAGTAAAAAGGTTGAGAACCACATTTTATCTTCAGGAAATACACTGTATTTTAATGCCACTTTTTAATCTTTCCCCAACTAAACTGAGTGACTAGAGTTAGAGAACGCTTAAAGAACTACAGTATACAGGGGCGGCTTAACAGGTGCTATGTAGCAGCTCAACCACTCCGAAGGACCACTGAAGAAAATGTTTTTGTGTGCGTGTAGAAAAAATACTAATATATAATATATACACTAACGGTCAAAAGATTAGAATACTTAAGATTTTATGTCTTTGAAAGAAGTTTCTTACACTCACCAAGGCTACATTTATTTGATCAAAAATACAATATGACAGCAATATTGTGAAATATAATTACAATTTTAAAAAACTTTTTTTTTTTTTTCTGTGTGATGATACATACTGGGATTTAGAGGCAATATTAAATTCTTAAATTATGTATTTATTCATTATTTTAAACCTTAAAATATCCTAAGACAGTGAGCAATAAGAGAGGAACTGAATCCCAAGGCCTGCTTCACAGCTTCTTATCACAGCACATCTGCATTTAGACATACATGAGGAGCTCGACTTTGGGAGCTTCTGCGGGACTTAAGAAGATTACATAGATTTGAATAGAGTTAACTAAGATGGCGTTCCCCCGAGAACCCAGATGGAAGGAAGATGAGGAGGGGGGGGACCTCTCTGATGTTCTCGATCTGTGTGGCAGAAGGCAGCTGAGGGTGGCCTCGCATTGCTCTCTTTGTCTGTTGAAAGGGATCGGAGAACCTAGAGATTTGGTAATCGGGAGGCTATCAGTGCGGCTATCAAAATGAGGCTGACACCTGGTTGGTTGATGGAGGACAGATGTCTGCATGCATGACATAAAGGAACCCTCCCTCCGTCACTTGATTTTTACAACAGTCCAATGGAAATCGAATTAATTTTAAAAGGCAGATAACGACTAAAGCCAATTACAGAGTCAATCCCCATAAATATGACCAAAATCGAAGGATTTCAAAGGATGCTGAGCTAGTTCTGTAACAATGACATGACAGACTAATCTTTATTGAAATGACCTTTGACTGCAGTCTGAACCCAAGATAGAGCTGAAAGGCAAACAGATCTTATCTGATGTCCCAAGTTAGGCCTTCTGTTTTGGCTAAAAGAGAAATCGTACAATTCTCCAATCACTAAATGCCCATCCCTAGTACCGATTTCTTTTTAAAATTAGCCTGCTTTGTTTTTATGTTATAGATATATTTTATTTCATATTGGAAAACAAATACAGATTAATGCCATTTCGGAGCAGAGAATAAAATGACCTTCCTGTGGGTCACAAATAATAGTAACCACAACCCTATAATCATCCTGGCATCCAAGATTATTACTTTCCTTTCAACACCAACGCAAACAAACCCTCCGCAGATGACAATCTAACTTCCCTTCTGAGCAATGCCACTATATTCTTAACCTCAGATTGTGGTGGCAAAGAGAATCACGCTGGGGAAACCCAAACAAGCTGCCCAGGAAACATTTGACATGTTATGACTGTTAGTATTAGCACTGTGTGGAACAATCAGATATGAGTTGATAAAAATAACATAAGCGATACCAGCATCTGGATGACCTAAAAAGTGCACCTTAACAATAAATGGACCGGTCTAGTGGAAATCTAGAATTTTCATGTATTCATGTACAGGTGCATCTCAATAAATTAGAATGTCATGGAAAAGTTCATTTATTTCAGTAATTCAACTCCAATTGTGAAACTCGTGTATTAAATAAATTCAGATCGGAAGAGCACACGGACGTTTGGGCGAACGAAGTAGTTTAAGTCTTTGGTTCTTTTATTTTTTATGATTTTGGCTCACATTTAACAAAAAAAAAACAATTCACTATCTCAACAAATTAGAAAGCTTCATAAGATCGCAGACAAAAAAAACTTTTTATGAATTGTTTGGCCTTTGCCGGTAAAGTGATGTCATTTACTTCAGCTCATCTGCATTTTTTGGTCTCTTGTTTCTCATTTTCCTCTTGACAATACCCCATAGATTCTCTATGGGGTTCAGGTCTGGTGAATTTGCTGGCCAGTCAAGCACACTAACACCATGGTCATTTAACCAACTTTTTTTGGTGCTTTCGGCAGTGTGGGCAGGTGCCAAATCCTACTGAAAAATGAAATCAGCATCTCCATAAAGCAGAAGGAAGCATGAAGTGCTCCAAAATTTCTCGGTAAAAGGGTGGTGCAGTGACGTTGGTTTTCAAAAAACACAATTGGACCAACACCAGCAGATGACATTGGAACCCAAATTATCACAGACTGTGGCAACTTAACACTGGACTTCAAGCAACAAGATTCTCCACTCTTCCTACAGACTCTAGGACCTTGGTTTCCAAATGAAATACAACACTTGCTTTCATCTGAAAAGAGGACTTTGGACTACTGGGCAACAGTTCAGTTCTTCTTCTCCTTAGCCCAGGTCCTTTGATGTTGTCTGTGGTTCAGGAGTGGTTTAATAAGAGGAATACGACAACTGTATCCAAATTCCTTGACACGTCTGTGTGTGGTGGCTCTTGATGCCTTGACGCCATTCCTTGTGTCAATCCATTCCTTGTGAAGTTCACTCCAATTCCTGAATCGATTTTGCTTGACAAACCTCATAAGGCTGAGGTTCTCTCGGTTAGTTGTGCATCTTTTTCCTTCCACTCAACCTTCTGTTAAAATGCTTGGATACAGCACTCTGTAAACAGACAGCTTCTTTGGCAATGAATGTTTGTGGCTTACCCTCGCTTGTGACGGGTGTCTGATTGTCTTCTGGACACTGTCAGATCAGCAGCTTCCCGCCCTGATTGTGTAGCCTAGTGGAAAAACCAAACTGAGAGACTGCATTTTAGAAGGCTGGCAGGAAACCTTTGCTAGGTTTTGAGTTGATTATCTGATTTGGGGCATGTCACCATATTTCTAGATTTGTTGATATAGTGAACTTGTTGGGTTTTTGTTAAATGTGAGCCAAAATCATCACAATTTAAAAGAACCAAAGACTTAAACTACTAGAGGTCTGTTTGGGGGGCATTGACTTTATTTAATACACGAGTTTCACACTTTGAGTTGAATTACTGAAATAAATGAGCTTTCCACGACATTCTAATTTATTGAGATGCACCTGTATATATAAAGAAACTTTAGTTTTTGAATGGCCAAAACTATCAGATATAAGACTCATTTGACACTCACTTATATGAAAGGATGCATTATATTATCCCATCTATAAATTAATTACAAGTCAATAAATATGGATGATAAATACTGATTTGCATCTCTTTTATTATGTAAGAAACTACCACGGCAATAAGGAAATTGGTATGGGTCAAAGACGAGACGTCCCATTTTGGAGACTGTATCAAATAAAATTTACAAAAGCGATTGATACACACAGAAATGCAAGCTTGCAAGTGTCTACATTAATATTTCAAACAAATTTTGTTTATATAAAATGTCAAAATATGGGAGAAATTATGTTCCACTGTCATTCAGCGTAACATTTTTATGTAAAAATGAAACGACACACTTATTCTGACCTGTACTTATTAAAATACAAATATATATAGGCTTCTCTGATGAATAGAAAGCTCAAAAGAGCTTGATTTTTCAAATATACATATTTTGTAACACTGTAAATGTCTTTACTGTCACTTTTGATCAGTTTAATGCGTCCTTGCCAAATAAAATTATGTATTAATTTCTTTTCAAAATGAATACGCTTACAATGACAGCTTCAGTATTTACTCTGTCACTGGTTATGAAAGAAGCTCTGATCTGTTCACTACATTTGCTAAGTCTTGTCTAAAGTACAAGGGCATCATGATTTTTCTGTGTTATGGCTCAGGTGGGCCAGTTTCAACATCGATAGCAGGATATACATACATGATGTCCAGTGTGATGGAATTATAATAAACGCTAGTCATTTGTACACTAATCCTACCTGACTCGTGTCCATTCACAGCGCGATGTTTGTATTTCTTGATCACACCTTTTCTACGCAGCTGCAGTCAACCTTGAACTCCACTGCATCATCATCGCTAAACAAGTGTCCTTCTGATTGGCTAAGAGAGCAACAATTCAGTCTCTGATTGGCTGTAGAGTCATCGCTCTGCTGTCAACAACAGAAAAACATGGCGGCTCCCGTTAGAGGCATGGCTGGATCCATCAGCATAGGCAACACAACTAGTTTTCAGAAAAAAACCCGCAGCAAACTAGTTTCTATCCCTGGAACCAGACCGTCTGTACAGAACGGACAGCTCTTAGTGTCATCTGGCGTCAGCTCGCTTGACTACGTGATTGGTTAGTACAATTCAGTCGGCTGAAGCTTAATGTTAAGTCAAAGTGCACTATATTTATATTTTGACATGGCATTCTATCGTCTTCATATTTATTAATAAATCTAGAAAAATTCCGCATTAATAGACTTTTGTCTGCACTCCTGTCACACGTATAATGTATGCAATTAAAATGTTTTAACCTCACTGAGAAATCCCATCAATCAAAATATCAGGGTAATTTTCTGTTCATTAAGGATATTATCTTTGCATTACAAGAAAATTAATAGTATTAAATGAACTATTTTTGTATTTTAGGTCCTGTAAGGTATTGATTAGATAATGATTACTTTGTATAGGCTTGTATGTATTGTAAAAGTGACAAAGAAGTCCCTGAGAAATAAGAGTTATGTATTATAATCATCATTAATCTTGTGATTCTTCTTTGTATTTATAATACAACACTCAAAAATAATACACTATATACTATGTATATTATATAAGATATATTACTATATTTCTATGTATTTCTCTATTTCATTTTGCATACCCACAGTACTGATTGATTCTAGTTTAAAAGTTAACCTTAGTAATAGTAGCCATTTTAATAATAATGCAGAATGGTATCTTGTACAATATGAGTCCAAAGAAATGTTTTCTTTCAAAGTATGTGTACTTGACCTTTTCTGATTAAGTTATAGAGATACCTTTGTCTTTTGAAGTGCATGATGTTGGTTGACAGGTAGATAAACCACATTATGTGTTCTGTCATTAAGACATATACACTTTTCCATAGGTGGTGGCCTGGCAGTTGGAACTCTGATTAACAGGCAAAACGCACAGGGGGGTGATACCACTTATAGATACTATTATATTATATAAGGATATATTACTATATTCCATACAATATAAATATATACGTGGCTACGTTCATTTTGGCATAGCGCGGGCGGGGGTACTGACTTTGGGTTCAGTTTAAAAGTTAAACACATAAAACAAAATAAGGATTGCCTTTTCATAATAATGCAGAATGGTGATATCAGGTGTGCCACAATATAAAAAAAACACAAGAAATGTTTCTTCAAAGTAGTGTACTTACCTTTTCTGTTAATTTAAGGGGTGAGGTAGGCTGATAGGGAACCGTTGTCTTTTGAAGTGCATGTGTGTTGGTTGACGAGGTAGATAACCAAACGAAAAAAAAAAAAATAAAAAAAAGGAAAAAAAAAAAAAAAAAAAAAAAAAAAAAAAAAAAAAGACATTATGTGTTCTGTCATTAGCCATAACATTTTCCATAGTGGTGCCTGCAGTTGGAACTCTGCTGCGTGTAGTAAGAAATGAATCCCTGTCTTGTAATTACTGCATGTCTTGTCATAAGTTGTGAAGCTATTATTATTTCTGGCTATTATGTTTGCACTAAGCCAATTGTTTGCATGTCATAATATGTAGAAAAAATATGGATTAGGTATTATAAGGTTATTTAGTCAGATTGATTAGATTAGATTCAACTTTATTGTGCAGAGTACAAAACCAAAGCCAATGAAAAAATACAAAAGCATTTAACCAGAACTGCAAATAGCAATAGTGTGTGTGTGTGTGTGTGTGGTGTGGTGTTATTTAATTTCTTTGCATTTAAGATGCAGATAATAATGTAGTTGCTTCTGATTCTACGATTCAGTAGGCTGATAGCTCATTAGATATGATGATAACTCTGATTAAACAACCCCAATTCCAGAAAATGCCATAAAATCAAGAATAAAAGTGTTCATTCTCTTTAACATTTATTTAATTGACTAAAGTACAAAGAAAACAAATTCCAATGTATTCACTGGCCAACTTAATTTTATTTTGTAAATATGAACAAATTTTGTTTTTGATGGCTGCAACACACTCCAAAGAAGTTTGGACAGAGGCATGTTTAACACTGTGTCAACATCAACTTTCCTTTTGTTTAATTGTTTTGGAATTGAGGATACTGATTGTTAAAGTTTTGCAAGCAACATTTTTGTGCAATCTCGCTTGATACAAGATTTCAGATGCTCAGCAGTCTGTGATGATCATTGTCGAAACCACGCTGTTGTAGCACATGCAGAATGAGACCTGGCATTGTCTTGATCTAATAACCATGGACTTCCCATGAAAGATGTCATCTGAATGGCAGTATATATCTCCAATATATGCCTCCATGTCAATGCTACCTTCACACATATGCAAGTCACCCATGCTGTTTGCTCTGCTGCACCCCCATAACAAGGGGACCAGGGAAAGAGAAAGAAGCATTTTGCTTTTGCATCTGTCGCTGGTGAAAATCTGGATGGTCCCTTTGGTCTTTGGGACAGAGAACTCGAAATCCATTTTTCCCAGAAACAAGTGTGGACTCATCTGACCACAGCACACGTTTCCACTGTCTTTTTGACTATCTGAGATGAGCTCTGGCCCAGAGAACCCCACAGCATCACTGCATAGAGTTGATGTACAGCTTTCTCCTTGAGTAACAGAGATTCAAGGTTGCATTTACTGATGCAGTGGCAACTGTTTAACTGACAGAGGTTTTCCAAGTACTCCTTAGCCCCACGTGGTTATATTTACCACAGCAGCATAAGGTTTCTTATCAAATGCCACATGAGGACGTCAAATGCAGGGCACATTCACTGAGTTTCCATGCCATTTCTATTTTCACTATAGTAGTATAATTGTTGGTGAAAGCGATTTTGCATTGAGAAATGTAATTTTTGATTTGCTATGACACTTCTCTCATGAAATTTGGCACCAAATGCTGAGCCATGATCCAGCTTTGCTTTGCAAAGACAGGATGCTCTGTATAACCCCCTTACCTTATTATCCAATTACACGCTGCTACTGTGAACTGTTTCAAACGTGATTTAATTTGGATATGTCTATACCTTTTTCACTTGTATGTTGCCTGTGGTCCCCAACATTTTTGGAGTGTGTTGCAACTATCAAAATCAAAATTTGTTTATATACAAAATACATTAAAGTTGGTCAGTGAAAACTTTGGAAATGTTTTCTTTGTACATTTGTCAATTAAATAAAAGTTAAATAGAATTAACAAATCACAGATTCTTGATTTTATTGCATTTTACAAAACGTCCCAACTTTTCTGGAGCTCTGTCAGGGTTTATAGAGCTAAAGTTATGTTTTTTGTGAGAAATACTGAAAGGAGTTTGAAGGGCAGTGTGTATAGCGCCTGAAGATAGTTTGCCATATTAATGTTGTGAGGAATCTTTCTGTTGCTGTAGGTCGCATCATCATTAGTAGTTCTTTTTTTTTGGACATTTGGTTAAGAAGTTGACACTTTACCTCTGGTCAGTATGGGGTGACCTAGGCCATACATCAGTTGTTTTTGTGTTGAATAGTGGATCAAAAAAAATTGTCTGAGTCTGTATGTCATTATTGTCAAAACATATATTCATGAGGATCTTATATATTTATGGCCTAATTTCTATTCTTTGCATTCTTTTTCATGTTGAAGTAATTCTTTCACTTCATTGGAAGTTTATTGGTCATGGTCCTTTATGATGTTGAGTCCTGTCTAGGTCACTCATGTCCCCCAACACGTGACCCACATGAAAGAGACCACAGCTGTGAATATGAGACACATAGATGTTTATACTTTCTAAATGGGAAATAAATTATCTGCTTAATTTGTGTGCTGTAGCTTTATCTAATATACAACAAAAAATTACATCCTTTTTTTCAGATGTTATAAGTGAAGTGTGTAATTTTTGTGTTACAAGTAGCACCAAAGGAAATAGTAAAAAAAAAAGAATACAAAAGATACAGAAATATTTTGTAGTGCCAAAGTGTTTACATTTTGGTTAAATCGGTTTCATTTTCTGCATATTAAACTGCTATAGAACAAAGTATTTTAATATTGAAAAATACACACTTCACATTTAGGATTAGGGTCAAATTTGTAAGCCATTTATGTGGAGTTGAAAATTGAGCTGTTATTATTTGATGCAACAGTGATCAAAATAAATGATGGAAGCGTCCCCAGAGGTTGCACATTTAATTCCCATTTGTATTACCGGTGCCATTGTGAATCAGTGGGACTCAGACGGCAAACATATGGAACCAGGAGGGCAGAAGGTGTTGACCCAAATTTCCCCTGCAGCTGCTTTTACTGTTGTCTTCCTCACAGTCGGCATCGCTGCAATCCACACCACTCCTGACTGGTGCCTTCCACACATGGCGCAGGTACGGCTTGCAGGTGTATTCTTTGTGTTATCCAAGAGACGGACCCTCTCATTGTCTGCATCCGCAAGATAGGAAAGGTTACTCAATAAATGTCCCAGCGGCGTCAGTTGGGGGTGATTACTGCATCGTGATGCCAGAGTTTGTGTTGGAGTTCGACAGCAGAGTGATAGGCGCACGCCCGCAAGCGTGCATACTCGTCCAAAGCCCCCCGAACCCCGGGAGCCATGCGCCCGCGTAGGTCCTAATCTGCACCACTGCATTGTTTATTTTGTACTTGGGGCACCATAGAAACGCCACCACAATAGGCTCCATCTCGAGTGGGCCCATCTGGGTGTCTTTGTCGGGTCCGCTGAAAGCCACAAAGGCCTGCTGACCTAGAAACACATAAATAAGGGAGAGGGGAGTTCTTCCAATGACAAATTGAAGAGTTGAGGAATTGTTTTTTCCTTTCATTGGTGATGGGAGATGAGAGGCATCCAGGTAATCCCTCATTCTCTCCTGCTGATGGAGGAATCCTTCAGAGGTCACACAGTGGCTTTAGACCTGTGTGGGTTTGAGGGTGTTTGTCGAAAAGAATAGAAGGTTGAAACTGTCAGTGTGTGTGTGTGTTTTTGTGCTGGAGAGGGGAAAAAAGCAGACAGTGAGTGTTTCTGAGCTGGCCATTGCTCAACTCTTTTACAAGAAGTCAGATCTTCTTGTAAGCACTAAAGCAATTGGGGCAGTTCCTTTAAAGGGGTCATATGATGTGATTTAAATTTTTCCTTTCTCTTTGGCGTGCTACAAGCTCTTGGTGCATAAAGAAGATCTGTAAAGTTGCAAAGACTAAAGTCTCAAATCCAAAGAGATATTCTTTATAAAAAATAAGAGTCAACGTTTGTATTCTCCGCTGTAGTTTTTTGTCTGCGTAGCTTCCGGCCGGACAGGCACACGTATTGGGGTAAAGGGGGAAAGAGGGCGTCAAGCTCGTGCCGTCACACGCTTGAGGTATTCGGCCAATCACAACGCTCTGGATAGCTGGCCAATCAGAGCACACCTCACTTTTCAGGCCGATGAGCTTTGTAAAAATCGATGTGTTTCAGAAAGGCGGGGCATAGAGGCGGAAACAGCAGCATCTATGCACCCGCGTATTAAAATTTTATTTTAATAAAAAAAGACTAAATATACAAGATGTTGCTCAAAACTGCAGGGTCATTACAATTTATTTTTAAATAAATCAGTAGTTTTATTCAACAATGATGCATTACATTGATCAGAAGTAACAGTAAATAATTTTATAAGGAACATTTCCACATGGCAGTTTACGTAATGTCTCGTTCCCTCCTCTCAGGGAACCACGGTTACATTGAGTAACCGGAGATGTTCCCTTATCGAGTTGGTCTCTCGACATTGCATTTGGGGAACGTGTAAAACCCTGCTGTGTGAAAACCAAGCTGGTCCCAACTCGAACAGAGCCGATACAGTAGACTAGACACATGCAGTAGCAAGCAAAGCAGTGGAGTGCTTGCCCTGCCCTTAGGTCGGGTACCGAACCTTGTTGAAGCACCTAAACACCCGTATCATAATAACCTGGGCTCTGAATGATGTTGAGAGCACTTAAGGCGTATAGCCATGCCTGGGCGTGAGTCTGACCATGCAATCTGCGGCACTATTTTGTGCCAAATGGTGCGGCACTATTTTGACTGGAGGGAATGCATAGTGGCCCGACAGTGGGAGCGGTCTTTAGCGAGAAGAATAACGGGCAGTGGGCATTCTCCTCTGAAGCAAAGAGGTCAATTTCCGTTTCCCCAAAGCGACTCCATATCATCTTCACTGTTTGAGGACGTAGTCTCCACTCTCCATGTATATTGCTCTCCAAGCTGCCCGGTACATGCACTGCTCAAATCGAGAGGAGTGTTTGATCCACCCGAAAGAGCAGGTGCTGTACCAAGCTTTGCAGGGCACGCGAGCGCACTCCTCCCTGGCTAACTTTAACACTTTGAATTGGTATGCAACACTTTAAATTGTAAATTGCTGGAAGCACATGAGATGAGATGCTATCCGAATATGAAAATAAGCATCTTTCTCAACTCTGTTAATAGCTGACCACCGCTTTGAGGCAGGGGGCTGCTTGTATCGAGGGAACAAGTGCATGATTGGAATTTTCCTGTGCTAGGTCTGGTTGCATCACTAGCAACCAGAATAAACATTTGTTTTCTTATTTCATCATCTGAGGTTAGTCTTGTATTTGTTCTCTGTGTTGGCATATTTACAGTATCTGATGTGATAGTGACTTTGACCATTCTTTTGTCACGAGGTGCGTCAAAAGGCTCACCACTCTATGTTTTGGTCTAGTTTGGGTTGATCTATGTGGCATTGATGGTGATTCCTGTTCACAGAGGAGGACCGCTATGACAGCTACTCCCGCATGCTGCTCAAGTACTTCCTGGCAGAGGGAGTTGTGTGTGGACATGAACTCTTCCTGGCATCCGCCCGAGATCACCCTGATCAGATCATGCAGGTATGAACAAAATCGAATCAAATGTTCACACTCTTCCTGTTTGACACTTTGGTCAAGTTTTTTGGTTCTGTGAACTCCAAGTACATAAAATCCATTATTTACCACCGTATTCTCTTTATATAACTACCTTGCCCTCAAAACAATAAACCTGGAGAAATCTGTGTGTCTTTATAAGTAAAACATTTTTTTGCCATTGGCCGGGAACAGTGTGACCGAGCATGACACAATGTCTGTATGTATTATTATGACTGTGCCATAGTCTGATTTCTGTATCTTCTTTTGGTCTAAGGTCACTTTGAAACTGTGTTGTGTCTTTTTGTTATTGGTTGTGTTTGGAATAGATTACCATACTAGTCAAAGTAGTCATACTATTATTTTTGCCCTGTATAGAATCTGTATAGTATGCAGTTTCAATGCAAGTATGAATTTCTTAATGCATAGGACATGCTTTGCACTTTCCAAATCTGCCCCATAATGCACACAAATTTATCTTGCATTGCTAGTACAATAAAGAAGTAACCAGAAGTAATATGTGCTGTAATTTTTAACTTATTTCACATTAAGACATTTATTTTATATGATTTTATTTTCTTGTCATTATTTGCATCTTGTCTTGCTTCATTATTTGAGCAGACATTTTATTTTATTATTTTTATTTTATTTCGACATAATTTACATCTGTTCTTGCTTCATTGTTTGATTAGACCTTTTATTTTATTTTTTTCATTTGACATCCTTCACATTCTTGCTTCATTATTTGATCAAACATTTTTATTTTATTATTTCATTGTATTTCATTTGCATCTTCTTGCTTGCTTCATTATTTGGTCAAACATTTTATTTTTATTTTCTTTATTTTGACATAATTTGCATCTTTTCTTACTTCATTATGTATGTATTTATTTAATATTAGTTGTTGTTGTTGTGATAGTAGTATATTTAATTTATTTTGAAATTTGTAACATCTTGCTTCATTATTTGATCAGACATTTTTTTTTTATTTGACATCATCCAAATCTTCTTGCTTTATTATTTAATCAGACATTTTATTTTACATCATTCACAGAGTAAGACTGTAAGGCAGCAATACATAATTCAACTGTTTAAAATGCATACTGTTTCTTGTACTGCATTAAAAAAGGTACAGTTCTAGGCAGTACTCGGTCTAGTGTGCTTTAAGCAGTACACTAATATTTCATTACGAGCATAGCCAGTGTTTTCTCTCTCGTCTCCTTCCCCATCTAAGCGTTCATAGACTGATACATGAATGCTTTTGTGTTTTGAGCATTAACGAGTCTCACCTTAATGACAGTGGACAGGAGTTCCTCTCTTGCCGGCCCCTGATTGGCCCCCAGTAAACACAAGCTTAATGAGAGCTTGTTGCTGCCTTTCAGACAGTTCCTGCATTGAGCTGTTATTTGTGGTTGTGGTCTCTTATTGCATGGTCTGTATGAATATTCCCCTAAGGGACACAGTTCCCACCTTCATTTTGGCATTTTTTGGCATTAATGTCAGCGTCAACCCTGTTGTTTAAACAACAGCTTTTAAAGTGCTAGCCTAGCACCATTTTGATGTGTTTATTCATATTTTTGCCCTTGTTAAAATGGGTCACTTGACATTCATTTCCCTTTTCACAGTGAGCTTTGGCCAAGAAACTGGTGTTAGTCTACCTAGATACAGTATAAAAATACCCACAAAAGGAAAAAAAAAAAAAAAGACTTGTAAAATATATTGTAAGCATGGTTCCAAATATGTGATAAAAGCTGTTCCAGTTTTAAACTCTTCTTTAAATCTTTTAGTTAGGTCAGGTTGAAAGTCTTTCCATATCCAGATTGAATTTATCGATATAAACAATTCAATTTCAGTAGGTGCAAAAAAGTCTGTAACTTTTGCATTAATTTTATTTTTTGTCTGTCTCTAAAATATATTTCAAAATTACTGTTCTTGTTGTTATTATTAGTAGTAGTATTTAAGTGAGCTATTCAATGTTCTGCCTTTCATATTTTTTAAAATAGGAACTCCCTTCTCCAATTGTGGATGACGTTGCCGGCATGAAAATCAGCGAGGGTCAATCTCAGCCAAGTGACCCAGAGAATCCAGACACAATGAAAATCGCCTGGCGCTACCAGAACCAACCCAAAGTTCAGGTAAAAGACCATCTGTATGGAAGTCGGTCATTTTATTCAGTACAACATTAAGAAATGAACCCCACATATTCACATAAATGTATAGATGGCATAAATGTATGTTTTAAATTGACAGCTGTGCTTACTCTATTACGCAGTGGTTCTCAACTGGTTTTGCTTTAGGACCTGGGTTACAGAGATCAAGTTTACTTGATAAAGTAAATAAATGCCCTTAAAATTGTCCATGCAAATATATTATAATTTTTACTTTGTATGTACTTTACTGTACAAATGCATTGTGGTTCGCACAAACAATACTTCATTGCTAGTGAATTTGCATCAGGGTTATTATAGTAAACTAAAACCATAAAAACATTTAGGTTTTTTAAAATAAAATAAATGTTAACCAATATAAAATATTAGAAAACTCAAACTGACTTATTTCAGATAGTTGTCAAGACGTCATTTCTCATTTTCGGTTTGAATATTACTGTCCATGTTAGCATCAGTCTTATTTGTCTAGCTTTAATGCCAAAATACCATGGCGTTTGATTGGACGTTGATTTGTGTTGATTTGCATCAACAGCAAAAGCTATGGGAAGAATTTTGTCTATCCTTTTAAAACTTGACAAGCCTCTTATTTTACTATGCTACGAGATTACATGTTAAATTAGTTGCGTTTTCTTATTTGCATTTAGCATTGTTTTATACCCGCTGTCCACATCTCTATCAGATCAGAAATGCGACCCATTTTGGGAATTGAGAACCACTTTTATACAGGCTAAGAAAGGGTGGTGGGAAAAATAGTGTACTATAATAAATATATCAATTCCTACCCACCCAGCGCTGTGAATTGGGATTTTGCTGCTCTCATTCACAGTTTAGGTGGATTACTCACGCTTAGCTGGTTATAGGTGGACTTAAAACCCAAGGAGACAGGAGGACATGGAGCTTCTATTCAACCTCAAGCCCTTTACAATGGAACAGAAGCCTCCAGCACCCCCAAATCCCTTCACAGTCCTCGCCGTGGCGTCCGTGCTCACCTCTTTCTTCCGTTTTGAGAAAAGACCCCTCCTGCCAGCCCATAATCCAGATTGCTATGGAGATTAGGGGGGACACCAAAGAGTCTGCATTTCGGACAACTTTCGCTCATTCTCTACCATTTTTTCCCCTTCCTTCTCATTGGATATTTTCAGTCTCGTTTCCTTATTTCATTCTCCCCCTTTCTCCCCCTCCCCCCCATTCCTGTCTCAGAGGGGATACTTATCCTCCTTAACCTTTATCATACCTCTGTCTCCTTCACAAAGCACCAGTAAATCTAGTAAGGGATTTGTATCCTAAACTCGTTTCTTTTTCTCAATGGAGACGCCAGATCAAAGTTCAGTCAGTCAAAACCCATGCCGTAATGTTAAAGGGGTCGACCCGACCTGCCCACTAAACGAGGATGAACGCCAACCTGTCAACCTCCAAAGGAGGTGCTGGAACACATAAGAGTTGCTGATCCAGATCAGGAGAAGATTAGGGGCTCATTAAAAAAAACTGGCACAAAAACCAGACCCCCTCACAACCTGAGGAAAACATCTGCCCATGTGCAAGTGTGTTTTTCTAAGACCAAGTGATCAGTCTCGTCAGAAAGTGATTATGTTCTCAATGGCTTAACGAATCACCTGGGTTTCTTACAGTTTAGCTGGAAGTTACAGAGTCTTTTGTATGCTTAACTTTTCTTGTTATTGTTAATGTATGTAAAGAATGCTCCACTATGACTCCAGTCATCAATTCACAGGTGATTCTCAATGTATACTGTTCAAAACTGTTCAAAAGTTGGTCAGTAAGATTTCTTTTTTTGAAAGGTATTAATACTTTTGTTTAGTAAGAATGCATTATTGTTCAATTGTTGTGTAAGATAAGAAATGTTTCTTGAGTGCCAAATATGAGCATTTTAGAATGATTCCTGAAGGATCAGGTGACTGAAGACTGGAGGAATGATGCTGAAAATTCAGCTTTGCATCACAGGAATAAATATTATTTTAAAATCTATTAAAGTAAAAACCTGTTATTTTAAATTGTAATAATATTTCACAATATTACTGTTTTTATTATTTACATTTTTTAACTTTAAAAAAAAAAAAATCTAATAAATGCTGCCTTGGTGAGCATTCTTAAAAAAACATTTAAAAAAATCGTACTGACCTCAAATTTTTGTACGCTAGTGTGTAAGTTATACATATTTATTTACTACAAAATAGTAAAAAATAGTTTTTTTTTTTTCAGTAAATAAAAATGTTCTTTCATATTTTTTTACATACTGTAACTATCACATGTCTATGGGTGTAAATAGGAACTAAAATTGACTTCATATTGCTTACATTAGCCATACCTTTGGCTATTATTCTTTCAGCTCAATTAAAAAAAACATGCTTTGCTGTTCCTAATGTGTACATATTTACTCTTACAATGCATTTGATTACATTTCCTTACTTAATGACAAGATACATCATCAGATTTGTCATTTGGTCAAGATTATGTTTGCTTATTGTGATTTGACTCATAATTATTTGAACAAATATATGGTTCAGACACAGAAGTAGCTGTAGTGACAATTAAACATGTTCATGCAGGAAGTAGATTGAGGATGTATATTTTTACAACTGAAAATAGGGCAGTAATTGTTTTGGTGTAGTAATTCAAAATTAATGATTAAATTCTGTATTTTGTGCATTTTACACCCCTAGAGAATATAGTTTCTGTTATATTTGTTTTTTTTTTACTTGTAGACTGCTTTGGCATCATCAGTGAGGTTTGGCCATTACTATGACGTGTCCAAGATCATGGAGCCTGAGCTACGGCAAGCAGCCAAATGCCACAGTTTTTATCAGCTACAGGAAATACCAGTAACCACAGGATCAAGGTAACTGCTATTGTCCACTTGAATATCTGTTAGGAGTATCAAAATAAATGTTCAGTTACAGTGAATATTCAGAATAAGATGTTTACGTGCCCCAAAATTTGCATTGACATTTTGTTGTACACTACCATTCAAAAGTTTTGGGTTTGCAGGATTATTTTCAGTGCCACATGATCCTTCAGAAACCATTCTAATATGCTGATTTGCTGCTCAAGAAACATTTATTACTATTATCAAAGTTGAAAACAGTTGTGGTGCTTATTGTTTTTGTGGAAACTGTGATATATTTTTTCAACATTCTTAGATAAAATTCTGATTATTTACATTTATTTGAAATAGAAAACTTTAGAACATGTGAAAGCTATACTGTCATTTTTTAATCAATTTAATGCATCCTTTTGCTGAATACAATCATTTATTTAAAACAAACAAACAAAAAAAGTTTGAAGTCGGAAGTATCAAGTAGGAATATTCAACATCCAGCTTTAAATGGATCAGAGTATCTTGCGTAAATATCAATATTGCGGTGACAAGGCTTTTATTATTACTCATGGAAGTTCATAAAAGAATGCTGATGTTTAGAGACAGCTTAGCCAAACATTATAACCAAACACATGCATGGCCTTCTGCACTTATCTTTCATAAACGTCCTTACTTCTAGTATGATAAGTGCGCTAGGTATCGTCACATATCTCCAAGAAGAAAATGCTTTCTCAATGCTGATGTCATGTTTCTGAGGAACACATCTGCAATTTCGTTTTATGACTGGTGTCCAGCCTTATAAAGGTTTTCGTAAAAACGTCACTGTACTTCCAGGTCCTTGCCAGTGCTGTGAGAGTTGGGCTTGAGTCTTCAATGGTGTTTGCGATGCGGTTGTTTTATGGTTGCGAGGGGTGCGCATGTAGAGGAGGCAGGAGCTTTGGTTGCATTAAAATCTACGGCACGGCCACAGTGCAAACAAATCAATCTGGAGCCCTTGGTTCATGGAGCCTCTCTCTGCTTTTTATGTCCGCAAACAAAAAGGTCTTCTAATTGTTTATCTGCATAACAGCACCATAGTGAAGGGTCCGTGTTCCCAAGCCTATGTTTACTCGCATCGGTAAATGTGTTCCTGTGTGGCGATGCTGTGTCCGCTGAACAGCTTGTGCCATGGCAGCAACGTGATGGATGCCGTGGCCTATGCAGGTGTTGCTTTTGGAATTTTGCCGTCATTCCTTCCTCTGCCTTCAGTTTATTATGATTTTATGACATGTTGTAATGGAATCATAAAGCTTTTAGCCATTAGCTGTTTAGCACATCTTTTAGATGTGTTTCCGTTTCATAGGAACACAAAGAGACTTTATTCCTAGTACGTATGTGTGGTCTCTAGTCGTCATGTAATTTCCAACCCAGGCTCATTGGAAATACATGGCAAGCAACATTTCCACAACTATTATACTATGTTGCCCATTTCGCAACATTTCAAAGCGAAGTGTTCAGTTGTATCTGAAAAAGATTAACCTGAATGTGGCAGAATTTCAATATGTTAATTGTTGTACATATCGCGGCAGTTTGGAAGTGAAGTGTTCAGTTTTATCCATTTTTCTTTTTCGAAACATTTGCGAAAAATTTCCAATACAGGCTCATTGGAAATACGTGAATTTTGTGTGCCTTATTGACACACTATTTTCCTGTTTAACACTGTATTGTATAAAGCACTATTTAAATAAAGGTGACTTGACTTGAAACAGATGAACATAAATGTGGCAAAATTGTATAATGTTGGTTGTTGTACTGTACGTTCAGAAATGATATCTCCAGAGATTGCTGCTAAAAGCTTGTTTAGTTTTATCCTAAACAGATGAAAGTGAGTTTGAAATTTTTTTAATATGTTGATTGTTATATGTATCTTGGCAGTTTGGAAATAAAATGTTCAGTTTTATTAGAAAACAGATGAAAGTGCATGTGGCAAAATTGTGTTACGGTGGTTGTGCATACTGTGGCAGAAATGAAATGTCAAGTTATTGGCAATAAAAGCTTTGATCAGTTTTATTCAAAACAGAAGTGCATGAATGTAGCAATTTGATGTTGGTTGTTGCACTATTGTAGCAGTTCAGAAATAAAATGTCAAGTCAAGTCACCTTTATTTATATAGCGCTTTTAACAATACAGATTGTGTCAAAGCAACTTTACAGCATTAAATAGGAAAATAGTTTGTCAATAATGCAAAATGACAATAGTAAACTCTCCATTTTCAGTTAAAGGCAGTTCATCATTGAATTTGGTGATGTCATCATCCAGCTCAGTTCAGTTTAAATAGTATCTGTGCAATCAAGTCGACAATATCGCTGGAAATAAAATATCCCCATCTAAGCAAGCCAGAGGCGACAGCGGCAAGGAACCAAAACTCCATCGGTGACAGAATGGAGAAAAAACCTTAGGAGAAACCAGGCTCAGTCGGGGGGCCAGTTCTCCTTTGGCCAGACGAAACCAAAAGTTCAATTCCAGGCTGCATCGAAGTCACATTGTGCAGAGGACTCAACTGTTTTTTTGTGGTTTTGTCCCGGTGGCCGTCTAGGAGACAAGGTCTTCACTGGGGATCTGTCTCTGGGGCTCATCTAGTTGACAAGGTCTCCGCTGACATTCAGGGCTGTGGGGTTATAGGGCTGCTCCACCATCTGGGCTGGATACGTACTGGATCCGGGAGACTGCAGTGACCCATCTGATCTGGATACAGACTGGATCTGGTGGTTACGGTGACCTCGGAATAAGAGAGAAACAGACTAATATAGCGTAGATGCCATTCTTCTAACGATGTAGCAAGTACATCGGGGTTATGGGAAGTGTTCCCGGTTCCAGTTGTCCTAATTAATGCAGCCCTTTAACGGATTTGAATATTAGAAATGTGTTATGTGTAAGCCAGGTTAAAGTGAGTGAGTGACGTGACATGTGGCCAAGTATGGTGACCCATACTCGGAATTAGTGCTCTGCATTTACCCATCCAAAGTGCACACACACAGCAGTGAACACACACAAACCCGTTGAACACACACACCCGGAGCAGGGGGCAGCCATTTATGCTGCGGCGCCCGGGGAGCAGTTGGGGTTCGGGGCCTTGCTCAAGGGCACCTCAGTCGTGGTATTGAAGGGGGAAGAGAGCGCTGTACATTCACTCCACCCCCACCTACAATCCCTGCGGGTACGAGACTCGAACCCACAACCTTAGGGTTATGAGTCCGACTCTCTAACCAGTAGGCCACAACTTCCCCAGAAGTGGGGAAGAGATGGGTCTTTAATCTAGATTTAAACTGACAGAGTATCTGCCTCCAGAACAAGTTAGGTAGGTAGTTCCAGAGTTTGGGCGCTAAATAGGAAAAGGATCTGCTGTTGATTTTGATATTCTAGGTATTTTCAAAATTGCTAGAGTTTTGAGAATGCAGCGGATGTGGAGGACTATAATGTAACAAGAGCTCGTTCAAGTACTGAGGTGTTAAACCATTCAGTGCTTTATAAGTAATAAGCAAGATTTTTTTTTAAATCTATACAATGTTTAATAGGTAGCTAGTGCAGTGTTGACAGAACCGGGCTAGTATGGTCATATTTCCTGGTTCTAGTACGAACTCTAGCTGCTGCATTTGGACCAGCTGGAGTTTGTTTATTAAGCACGCAAAGCAACCACCCAATAAAGCATTACAACAATCTAAACTTGAGGTCATGAATGCATGAATTAAAATTTCTGCATTTGACATTGAGAGCATAGGGCGTAATTTAGATATATTTTTAAGATGAAAAAATGTGGTTTTACAAATGCTAGAAACATGGCTTTCGAAGGAAAGATTGACTAGAAAATAGCACACCTAGGTTTCCAATGAGAAGAAGAATGGGGGGGGGGGGGACAGAGCAGCCATCAAGTGTTAGACGGTTTTCTAGGTTATTACTGTACATGCAGAGGTTTTTGGTCCAATAATTAACACCTCTGTTTTTTTTTCAGAATTTAGCAGTAAGAAATTACTCGTCATCCAGTTTTTTATATCGACTATGCATTCCGTTAGTTTTTCAAATTGGTATGTTTCGCCGGGAAAAGAAATTTAGAGCTGAGTATCATCAGCATAACATTGAAAGCTAACACCGTGTTTCCTGATGTTCTCCCAAGGATAACATGTAAAGTGTGAAAAGTAACGACCCTAGTACTGAGCCTTGACTGATACTGCACTTGTGATTGATATGATACCACTTAATTCACTGCTACGAATTGATGGCAGTCAGACAAGTACGATTTGAACCATGCTAATGCATTTCCACTAATGCCAACAAAGTTTTCTAGTCTATTCAAAAGAATGTTGTGGTCAATAGTGTCGAACGTAGCGCTAAAATCCAGTAGCACTGAGATACAACCACGATCAGATGTTAAGATCAGGTCATTTGTAGGGCTGGGCAATATTGCCAAAATTTATATCACGATATATTTATTAATTTCGGTCTATACGATATAATTCCGATATCGATAGAACAATTGTAAAAAAAAAAAGCCTCCGAAAAACTCCCACAACGGATGTCTGTACCTACAAACTTTTGAAAAATGAATTTGCCAAGTCTCTGAAACCTCCTCCTATAAAACTACACTACCAGTCAAGTTTTTTAACAGTAAGATTTTTAAATGTTTTTTTAAAGAAGTCTCTCCTGCTCACCAAAGTACAGCAAAAACAGTAAATTTTTTTACTATTTTTACTATTTAAAATAACAGTTATCTATTTTAATATATTTTAAAATGTAATTTATTTCTTGTGATGCAAAGCTGAATTTTAAGCAACATTACCGCACATGATCTTTAGACATCCATGCTATATTTGGTTTGCAGCTCAAAAACATTCATTATTATTATGTTGAATACAGCGGAGTATATATTTTTTCTGGTTTCTTTGATGAATAGAATGTTCAGAAGAACAGCATTTATCTGAAATAGAAATCCTTCGTAATATTATAAATATCTTTATCATCACTTTGATCAATTTAAAGCATACTTGCCAAATAAAAGTATCAGAATGATTTCTGAGGGATCATATGGCACTGAAGAATGAATTGCTGCTATAAATTCAGCTTTGCATCACCGGAATAAATTACATTATCAAATATATTCAAATAGAAGACAGTTATTTTAAATAGTAAAAATATTTAACAATATTACTGCTTTTGCTGTATTTCGGATCAAATAAATGCAGGCTTCCTTCAAAACATTAAAAATGTTACTGTTCAAAAACTTTTGATTAGTATACATAATATTTTAGAAAAAAAACGGCACTAATAAATTAATGTTCAACTTTTACTAGTATTTAGCCTTCATACAAACAAGAAATATGAAATCACTGTCAAATAAATATAAGACTCAGGCTCGCCTTAATAATATTAATATCTTTAACTTTAAACTATAACGTAGGCTGATTATTCTTATAGATTGAAACAAATGTGCTTCAGCAAGGATAAAGAATATGAAAAGTGCTCAGAGTTGCTTGCAGAAAACGGAAACAGAGTGAGCAACAACAAAAACATGTTACTGGAGACGAGCCAGCAGGAGGCGCTTTAGAGCGGCAGTAACAGCGGTTTCCCCGATAACGGCTGTACACAAAGCAGCGCCAGCCTCAGAAGTGGGCGGCGTGAAGAGATGAAAATGCCATCGAAACTTTTCTGAAGACAGTCGGTTCCCCTTCAAAGATACATTCATATAAAACACCCGTGCCACATTTTGATTTTGAAACGTGCAGTGCTCATGTTTATTCAAGGAAGTCAACCGCCACAAATAAATCAAGTATGAATGAGAAACACGGTAATGTTATGAACATCGGAAAATGTGTTAAAATCATATCACCTAGGGGTGTTCGGTTCCAGGTTTTTCGGAGTCGACTCCGACTCCCACCATCGGAGTCTATGGAATCGACTCCTCGACTCCATTTAGCGTGACTGTCCAAATTAGTCCAATTTAGAGGTGACATTACCTTTAAGTGAGCTATCACCGTTGTTTGCTGTTGCCGATACTTAATTTCACAGAGGGAAAAGTCACGAAAAACAGCCGTGGTGGAATATTCTCTCAGAATTAAATAAAAAAATAATATATTCTTTAATGAATTCGTCACATATTTGTTTCTCCTCTATGCCCCGCCTTTCTGAAACGCATCGATTTTACAAAGCTCATCGTTCTAAAAAGCGAGGTTGTGATTGGCCAGCTATCCAGTGCGTGTGATTGGCTGAATACCTCAAAGCGTAATTGCTGGGACGAAATGTTACGACCTTACCATATGTGATGCCTGTTCCGCCGGAGCGATGAGTGGAGGACAAAAAAACAGCAAACCCATTATAAACGAGGAACATGTTGCATCCAAGGGGGACCTAATTAGGACTAATGACTTATACTGTCTTGTTAGGGCGTGTTGTATGTGTGAAAAGATGATCACTATGTTGAGGGAGAAAAAATGTGAAATGAAATTGAAAATAAAAATAATGGTGGTAAATAGCCGCGGATCATAGCGCACTGAGCACACTAAATAAAGCACAGTGAGCCCATGCTGCTTCTGCACCGCATAGGTTACGCACCGCACAAAGACTGCACTGCAAACGGATCCTCGCTTAATTTCGTTCACTCTTTGCTGATATATAGCACTCAAGCCAGGCACTATATAGGAGTTGAGAACAGTAAACATCAGCGACATCCAGATTCCAGTGTGCAGGGGACTCCGACTATAGGCTATTCAGAGTCGAGGAATCGAATCTTTTGGAGTCGACTCCCCATCACTAATATCACTGTTTTTGAAAAAAAAAAAATATCGCAATATATATTGATATTGAATTATTGTCCATCCCTATTTGTAACTCTAATGAGAGCAGTCTCATTTCTATGATTGTTTACGGGGTGGGGGGGGGGGTCTTTTTTTTAAAAAAAAAAATTTTTCCCCCCCGGGGGGGTGGAAACATGGAAATCCTCACAGATACCCATTTTTCTCTAAGAAGGAATATAATTGTGAGGATAATACTTTTTCTAGTATCTTGGACAGAAAAGGGATATTTGAGATTGGTCTGTAATTAAATAGTTCTTTGGGGTCAAGTTGTGTTTTTTAAATGAGAAGCTTAATAACAGCCAGTTTGAAGGTGTGGGGGACCTATACTAAAAGATATAAAATGCATTGTTGAAGAACTCTGCCAGTTAGCTGGTTTTCATAAGTAATTGATTTGTTATTGAGTGTCTTGACTAGTGGGAATCGTACCCGAATGCTCGGCATTGCAGTGCTGTACCAGGTGAGCTACTGAGCAAGTTTACTATAAAAGAAACTATATGGGGCTGGTTTTGTGTTGCAGATGTCAAATGATTTGTAAATTAGTTTACAAATCATGCATTGTGTTTTGTGTTTTGTAAAGTGTTTTGAGGTCATAACACAGTATTGTGCAGGGAACCGCATGGAAATATGTTTTTAGTAACCATAATTTGTGAGAAGAGGAATAAAAGTTGTATAGGTAATTTTTTTTTTAGTTTTGGCCTAAATATTTTTTTTTTTCGTTGAGCCTATTTTGGTGATTTTGCTATAAAGAACAAATTGGGGCAGAATCAGATGTAGAAAAAGGCTTCCTATCCCTTTCAAAGGAATCAATTAATCAGCAAGCTTAGTCGACAACCAAATGTCTTGAGATACAAAAAAACCCCTCATTGTCTTTCTGCGTTTCACAGCTCATAGAATAAAAAGCCCCATGCCGTTTCTAGACTGTTAAATTTCTCCGTTTCACTACATGGCGTAATTGGCACAAATTGCTCTCCAGGTGAAAGCGGAGCCTGTTGTTTAAGATGGATGCTACCTCCATGCGCCCCTCTGGTCCCCCTCTCGCTCGCATCACTGTGATCTTAATTAGCTCACCTGTCGGCCATTATCCTCTACGGACGGCACCTTAAGCGATCACGCTCTGTTAGGCTGCTGCGGTCTCTGTCTCGGACACAATGGGGGCGTGTCCTCTTTGATTGCCGCCACCCCCACCTCCCCAGGTCTTAATCAAAAGAGGGAAACACGTGTTTCACCCCATTAAGGAGCAAATCAGTGCGGTGGGTTCAGAGCGTGAAATTACACTACTGTTCAAATGGGGGTCAATAATATATTTTATTTAAGAAATGAATACTTTTGTTCAACAAGGATGCATTAAATATTAATCAAATGTGACAGTAAAGACATTTATAATGTTACAAAATATTTCTATTTCAAATAAATGCTGTTCTTTTAAACTTTCTGTTCATCATGTGACACTGAAGACTGGAGTAATGGCTGCTGAAAATTCTGTTTTTCAGGAAGAAATTACGTTTTAAAATATATTAAAACAGTTAGTTATTTTAAATTTGTATAATTTTTTACAATGTTATGGTTTTTACTGTGTTTTTGACCAAATAAATGCAGCTCTGAAAGGCTGTGGCACGCCCGGAGGTTGCTGTTCGTCATGCTTTAAATTCAGTTCTCAATCTTTGAGTAATTGGTGGCTGTCATAGCTACATGCAGAGTGGCACAGTGTGGCCATTACAACATGTTGTGAGCCAGAATGAGAGGGAAGGACTGTAGTGACAGAATGAAAGCCTTTACAAAACCCCTGAGGTGTGATATATATTTTTAAATGAGCAATGAGAACTCTTTGTAGCAGGTTAATCTCAGTAGTCTGCTTGGTCATTGTCAGTATTTCAAGTCTTATTTCAAGTCTTATGCTCATCATGGTTGCATTTATTTGATCAAAAACAGAAAAAAACAGCAATATTGTAAAATATCATTACAATTTAAAAATAACTGTTTTCTAATTAAATATATTTTAAAATCTAAATTATTCATGTGATGCAAAGCTGAATTTTCAGCATCATTACTCCAGTGTCACATGATCCTTCAGAAATAATTCATTATGCTGATTTGCTACTCAAGAAACATTTCTTATTATTAATAATGTTGAAAACAGTTGTGATGCTGTGGTTTGTGGAAGCCGTGATACACTTTAATTAATTGAAAGTTCAAAAGAAATTTGAATTTGAAATAGTAAAGACTTTCAAAATGTTACAAAAGATTAGTCACTTTTGATCAAATTAATGCATCTTACGGAATGAAAGAAAGAAAAAAAATCTTACTGAGCCCAAACTTTTGAATAGTAGTGTTTCTATTGTTGAATAATGTTTAACTTAATATACTTATTTTTGTAGCATATTACACTTGAAATGTGTGCTTGTGCCAACCTTCTGTAAAATAAATGGCATGGTTTGGTATTTCCTCATCTAATGCAGTTTTGGGGTCTAAATACGTTTTGAGGACACTGTATAATATTCTCGGATTTTAGGGAAAAAAAAGAAAGAGACTTACTTAAAGCTGCAGTCCGTAAATTTAGCCTCTTTGTCGCCATCTCTGTTTGAAAACCTGGAATTGCAGCTGTGTGCGGAATTATCTAGCTTGCGTGGGTTGTCAGTCGGCACGGCTCCAGCGCGTATGAATCTAATGTTCTGAAGAGTATGCGTATGTGGCAGTCAGTCACGATATTTACTGACTTCGCAATCACAGATTCTAGCCTACGTCTTGGAATATGACCCAATAAGAATTCTTCAACAATAGATGACCAAGTCTGCCACGTTTGTTCTGACCAACTGAGGAAAAAAGCATTACAATAAATCTCGCTACCAATGGTGATTAAATATAAAGATCGGTTAGCTCATATCAAATTATTATTATTGTTATACTTTTATTCTCAAATTGTTAATGTTAACTACATCAGCATTGCGTGACTATGAGTAGCCTATTGTGTGTGTGTGTGTAGATTTCAATTTCTGTACAGTTTAATATCTAATTGTCATACCATTCGAATTTTTATTTCATATTAAGAAATTCTTTTAACTTAAAAAGCTAACTATGCTCCCTTCGAACTGGTTTTCTTAAAAATACAAATCTTTGTAATCCCAGGCCATCTGTAATCAGAAGCACAATTATAACTGTAATATAATTTAATTTAATTCACATGTGTTTCATAAACGCCTAATCCTTTCTGGATTACAATCCGCCATCAAAATGATACATTTAATTATTCCAGCTGCTGTGAGAAAAAGGGGGGGGGGGGGGGGTGGGGACCTATAAAGACGGCCCCGCATGCAGGATCCTCACATGCGATAGCCTAGAAGCCGGGACAACTTCTTTATGTTTACAGATGTGACATAATGACGCAGTGCCATGCTCGAATTTCCCACAAAAACCTACCCGTACCACTCAAATTAGAAAACATTATTATAATCTAAGCGTTGTGAATCGGGCTAAAATAAGGCGATAGTTTTGAACACTGGCTGGTTATGTACTTGCTCAAATATTGATTTCGGATCATTTTTTAACCAAAAAAAGTTACGTCTTTAAGTAAAGACAAAATGTGCAATGCAGAGCAGGTCAAGTGCTTTGACCTGCCTTGCTATGAGTTGCACATCTTACCCCTGATTTAACATAGAAGCGCTGTGTCACTGGGATCAGAAGTACTGTCCCGTTAACACGGTTTCAGCACACTCAGGCTCACCGCAGGCCTCAGGGGGAGCGCCCGGAGCTGACAGAGGTGCCAAAGTGTTTAATTAATTTCATTTCATTTGATTTAATTAGTGATGTATTTCCTTGCGTCTACATGCGTGGCTGAGTTGCCAGGGTTACTGCCGATGTCAACAGGCTTTTGTGATATCAAAGCAAATCCCACTTTATGACGGCAGCATATGCCACAACAATTAGTGGTTTTAATTGAAGTGTACTCGGATATCATCAGCTTTTGACCTGTTATGAAGCCATAATCATAATCGTCCACATTTAAGCACTTTCCTGAAACTGAACATTTGCATAAGAAAAACAAATAAACTTTAAATAAATGGTTTGAAGCTATCATTTGTTTGCACATTTGTGTTTCTACCGTTCTAAGTCAACTTTGAAACTTACAATTATGATTACAAATTGGTTAGATTAATTGCAATTCCATAATTGTTGTTTTAGATTAAACGTCTAATAAAAAAGAGAAATGTAAAATGTGATTATGTTTTACACTTACTTTACCCTTTAAAGAATTGGGGTCTGTACAATTTTTTACAAATATTTTTGAAAGAAGTCTCTTATGCTGTCCAAGGCTGCATTTATTTGACCAAAATTACTGTAATATTCTAAAATCTGCTAATGTCTGATTATCATTGAAAATAAAGAGATTAGTAGAAGTATATATAATATACACTACGGTTCAGAGTTTAGGGTTGGTACGATGGTTTAGTGTTTCTGAAAAAAGTCTCTTATGGTTACCAAAGCTGCAGTTTAGGCCGGATTTGATCAAACATACAGTAAAACAGTAACATTGTGAAATATTACAATTCAAAACAACTCTTTTCTATGTGAATATATTGTAAAATGTAATATATTCCTGTGATGTAAAGCTGAATTTTTCAGCATCATCACTCCAGTTTTCAATGTCACATGATCATTCAGAAAACATTCTAATATGATGATTTGATGCTCAAAATGCATTATTATTATCACTGAGAAAATGATTGTGATGCTTACATATTTTTTGTGGAATAAACGAATACGATTTTTCTGCAGGATCTTTGTTGATATGAAAGTTCAAAAATAACAGATAGAAATTTACTTTTAAATAGAATCTTTTGTAACATTGTAATTACTTTCACCAAAAATAAGACAAAAGACATCTTACTGACAAACTATTGATGTGGTAATGCACAGTGTTTACAGTGGCATGAATGGATTTTTGATCAAATAATTGTTTTAAATGTAACTAATCATCAAAGTGATTCCTAGGATTCTAGGTTTATGGGTGTGTGGTTGGTGGTTAGTTTTAACTAGCTTGTCGTCCCTTTCTCATACTTACAATCTCAATTTGCAATCTTTGCAGCCTCTCAGCATATTTGTTTATCCGCTTGCAAAATAAGTATATTTTGGTCTTCTCTCGTGTTTTCGTACGGTACCTTCACCCGTATCATGCTTGCTCTAAAGATCCAGTCAGCAGCAGGTCATCGCGATAAAAAGAAGGGATTAATGATCCATCACCACGGTGGTGTGACGCTCATTGGAGAGTGGTTTCGCGCAGCTGTCTCTTCTACCAACCTGAGTACGAGCTACTAATCACACCACCACTCCCTCTTCTGTTTTGGTGATTCGCGGTTGTGCACATTAAATGTGACTTTTATGTACCTTTACAGCCAACTTACAAAACACATGCATTGTTAAAAGACATTGTGGTCGCTACATGCTGCCCTCGAGTGTGGAAAAAATAATGGCAGAAGGGTTATAACGGTACTGGGGCGTGAGATATGCTAATTCAGGACAGTCTTGTCATGCGGGCAGTGTGGGCGGGGCTCTCCAAAAATGGTTGATTAGACTGGAGACGTTTAGATTTTTTGGGAATTAAAAAAAAGCGAGTGAATTGATTCTTATCATTGTAGCGTGGGTTGTGGCCACACACTTCTTAAGACACATGTATATGCAAAAGGAAATTTTGCTACGATGTCCCATGTAAAGAATATACACGGAAAATGAAAATACTGCCATCATGTACTCACTTTCGTGTCTTTCAATAATCAGCTGAATGTTCTTCTTTTGTAGAAGAAAAAAGGTGTTAATCGCACCAAAATGCCTTATTTCCATGAACAGTGACTTCAGTCATATGGCTTCAGAAGACATGAAATATATGAGTGTATGAGTCAACTTTTATCATACTTATGGTTATTTTTGTCCTTTTTTAGAGCTTGACAGCCCCTGGTCCCCATCCACTTTCATTGTATGAATAAAGAGCAGTTACTACAGACACTTTCCCAAACATCTTGTGCATTCCACAGAATTAAGTTAGTCATACCAGTTAGGAAGAACATGAGGGTGAATAAATGACCACAATAACAATTGTTGGGTGAACTATCCCTTTAAACTGGCCAAAAAGACTATAATGAAATGCACAGTTAACAGACACCCTGTCATTCACACCTCTGGAACAATGAAAGCGTTTTGCCGCAGGCAGTGTTTTTACAAGACCTTTAATTTGTTGTTTCATTGATTGGTCTCGGTTGGCTAATTGTTGCCTGATTTTGTCTGTGCTTTCACTTCCTTTGTAGTGTGGCTTTCGTAGCTTGTGATAATTAGGAAATGAAAAAGAGCTTCAAATATAAAGGCTTTATTTTTTTTCTTTTCCTTTCCACCTTTATTCCTCTTTTTCTCATCTCATCCTCAGTTGTCAGTTTCTCCATGTTGTGCTCGAATCGCTCTCAGGAGGGAGATGGGTTCCCTTGGGTTTCTCTTCCTTAAAGCTGAGTCCTATTAGTTTTGTGGTAAACAGGCCAAGACAGACACTGGGCAATATGCCCTCTGTCTGTTCATATTCATTAGCTCCTACTGAGAAGCCGGGGAGCTCGGCCCCTCTGGGGGCCCCTCTCAGAAACGGCCCCATGATAGCCTCTGTCTTGACTTCCACATCAGCACTGCATCTGCCGAGCCACTCTTGGGACCGGGCCGCTTGAGGATATACTCGCTATTTTTAATCAGTTTCCAACTTTATGTGGCTCTAATGTGGCTTCTGTCATGTGCTGAACTCCAGAGATGATCCCCTGGCCAAATTTGGTGTCAGCTTAAGTAAACAGGCCTATGAGTTTATTAAATTAAGTTTACTTCATTAAATGAAATCAATTTACTTCAGAGTCTTTAAACCCACTTTTATTACTTTATATTTTAGAGATGTATTTTCTATTTACACGTCTTTTAGTTTCACTGCAGGCTTATGTCAACTCAACAAGAAATTAATTAAAAAAAGAGAAATTGCTTGTTCTTGTGCTAAATTCTACTTATATAGGAAATGGTAATAAAACGAAATAATACATAAAATACTACTAAACAAAATTGTTAAATGGAGTTCTAGTTCAGTTAAAGACAAGAAAAGTATGTCAGTGTACAGTTTTGTTAGGTTGCCAGAAAAAAAAAATCATCTTACTGCAAAAATTTGCATCCAGGATGTATATGAATTTGTTTTTTTCTTCTGAACATATTTGGAGAAATGTTTAGCATTACATCACTTGCTCACCAATGGAATGGGTGCCGCTGATAAAGCAGCTGGATAAAAAGATAACTATGTTAGCGTCCACACCAATGGACCATTACTTTCAGGAGTAATGCAGATGAAGGTGTTGATTGTCACCTACATTCAGCATTTCAACAAAGTCTCTATATACGTCCAAGCATCTCAGATGATTGGACCCCTCCCTTTTTTTTTTTTTTTTTTTTTTTTGCGGGCCGCATTGATATTTTGCTTAAGTTTTTTATTGAAATCTAATCTTAGCATAGACCTTTCACTGACATAGTTTGACAACATATACAATTGAATTAACCTTTAGAATAATTTTGAATAACGGTGTTAAATGAAAATGTCGATTTTATTTCAAGTTCAACTGTTTCCAATGTTGTTCAACCGTTTTAAACTATAGTTTAAAGTTTGACCGAATCAAGTTCCCAATCAAATCTTATTCTGTTCTTGTTTGTGCTAGCTCTTTCTTGTTGATCGTTGCACTTTAGTGTTTTTCTTTTAATCCATGGCACTGATGGACACCTCATGCTCCTCACCCTGGAAGTCCTCAATCCACTGTCAGTCAACCGACAGATTAAGTGCTTACATCATCAAACAGTGCCATTCTGTTGGCAGAGGTCGCGGAATGTGATGAGGTTGAGAGAACATGGGCACAAAGGCAAGAATGCTCAGAATGAGAGCAAACAGGGCAACAGTGAGACTGACTAAAACGTTTGTCAGAATGGTGACTCAATTCTAGCTATGACTGCAATGCCCTATAAAGTTTGAATAAAATGCCATAACCTTTTTTTGGTCATGGTAGGTTTGGTAAAATCAGTAATGAACCTATATTTTTTGTTTTGAGTTGAGTTGAGTTGAGTTGAGTTGAGTTGAGTTGAGTTGAGTTGAGTTGAGTTGAGTTGAGTTGAGTTGAGTTGAGTTGAGTTGAGTTGAGTTGAGTTGAGTTGAGTTGAGTTGGGTTTTTTTTGGTTTGGTTTGGTTTGGTTTTTGGTTTGGTTTGGTTTTGTTTTTTTTGGTTTGGTTTGTTTTTGTTTTTTTTTGGTTTTTGGTTTGGTTTGGTTTGGTATGTTCAGGTTACCATCAGAAATGGTTATAAGCATATCATCTTTCTCATGCACACAGCGGGGAAAGAGTGTGAGGACTAAAAAGCTGGAGTGTGGCCGAAAGGAAGGAGGAAGCCGGTGAGTTAGGAACACCCTCTTTGTGGAAATGTCAAGCTCAACTCCCAAGAAACACTTTGGAAACACAGTCAAACAATGAGGTTTATTTAACTTGTGATTGTTGAACGGTGTAGAGGGTGTTAACGTTACTGTTTATTGTCAGTGGACGAAGGCTGATGTGAGGAGGACGACCAGGGCGGTAGACAATTCAACACCACGACTATTTTCAGCTGGTTTAAGATATCTAGCTTCCTTTTCTCTATTTCAAAGATGTGAGCAGGTTAATTTTTTTGTTTGTTTGTTTGTTTTTTGATATGTTCAAAGTTAATTTGACTGCTACACTAGCTAACTTGTGTTTGTAAGTCTGCAGCTTGTCCAAAAAGTGTATTTTTACTGAAAGGGAAAGGCTTCCTAAAGACTATAGGAACCTAGGTCTGAACTGAAAGTGCTGGTAAAATGAAGATCTAACTTTCTTTTCACATAAATATGCAAATATGAAGTTGTCCTGCATTTTTGAGACATCTGAAACTTGTATTGGTGTCACACCGTGCCAGTTGCCAGTTATCTAGTTGTTCTGGTCTGAGGTGTCCTCTCGATCTTTATTAAGCAGGTTCAGAATCAGCTCTTTGGTCTTTGATGGTTTGTGAATAAGGTTCAATTCTCTGTCAGACTTTGTGCACTGTAGAGGGCACATCTCTCACCCATGGCCCCTTAGCTTGGCTGATGTTGGCGAATAACATGCCAAGAATTTCCTGGCACTTGTTGGAAGCAGACATTTTGGCTCTTATGTTGACAGCCACATTGTGGTCATGTCAGGCAACTGTCCTGATTGGAAGATGTTGTCCAATCACTTTTGACCATCGTGTTCCGTTTGACCGTGCTGTTGAGTGGTCTTGGCTGGGCCGTTTGTTTCATTGATTCAAGTTGTTTGAGAGGTACATGACCCTCACTCCAACAGACAAAAGGCTTTTCACTACAGACAGGATTCCACTACTGACTTAGTTACACAAGTCATTGCACACTTATGTATGACATACTATTTGGGCACTGTTTTGTTTGCTTTTCACTATTCTCCCGCTCTCATTATGGAGAGCGTATAAATGTGAAATTGTACAATGGCTAATCATGTCCTGTTGAGAGTCTCTAATTGATTGATTAAGAAAATTGCTTGATTAAGTGTTGTTTGTGATTTAAGTGTACTTTCATTAATACAACAAGCACAGACAATGAGTACAGTTAAAGAAATAGTTCACCTCCTAAAACCAAAAAAATAAAAAAAGAGGCTTGATGTTATATAAGAAAAACATAGACAAAATCATCCACACCACTAAAGAGGCCAATCCAGGTCACACCTTGTGAAGTGAGAAGCTGTGTGTTTGTTAGAAACACCTCCATAATGAAAGTTTTTAACTTCAAAACACCGTTTTGGCTTCAGGAGAAAAAGTACCAGTCATCTTACATCATATTGCTTCTTCAGTTTATGAAAAAAAAGTTGTCCTTAAAAAAGATCGTCGTTGTCTGAATATAAGGGAGGTGGGTGGAGATATGAACAGATCAAGCAGCTTTGTACAAGCAAAAAAAAAAACGAGGTACAGAACAATAATAATCGTCAGTGGTTTTGTGTGATCTGAGCCCGGAGGACAACAGGAGATAGACTTTTTCATTGTGATTGGTTGTCTGTCTTGCATTTATATGAAATTTATTCCACCATTAATCTATCCATAGCTGTCTTTGCAGTGCAAAAGTATCACACAATTTATGTTATCTGTTGGTTTTAATGCACAGCAGACAGAAAAGACCATGCATGCCCAGTATCATGACAACAATAAAGATTAATGTGGTTCTGATGCAACGTTTTATACAGAATCAAATCCTGAATCTTAAACTTGCCTAAAACTTTAACACTGTTTAACACACATAGTGTTCTTATTTAGATGCAGAATTACTTGTTATAGAGTTATAAACACTGTAAGGAAAAATGTAAGTATCATTTGATGTATTACTGTAAATAAGTGTCATGCAACACTACAGGTTTCTCCTTGTTTCTCTTGTAAATTAAGGTGCGCTTATTAAAATACTGTTAAGATATTCATTCATGCATTTTTGAACACAAAGTTTGCCAAGGCAAGGCATTTATATAGCACATTTCATACACAGTGGTAATTCAAAGTGCTTTACATAAAATAAAATACAAGAATGAGATAAAAAAAAATAGTCAAACAATTACAACTGGAATTACTAAAACTTTGAAAATATGATTTCTCAAAGTCTTGATTTGTTTACAATGAACTGAACCGTTAAGAATAGAAAATGATTATACATCAAATATAATGCCAAGGTTTACCCTACAGTGCTTTAAAGAAATATCCATTGCACAAGCCAGATGTGTATTTGATCACATGTATTTACATACCAGGATTTGCTCGAAATGAATGCATTGTTGTTTGAAAATCAGATTTTTTTGTGATTGTCTCTTTTATTCAAAATGTTTGTTTTTGTTTTTTTTTTTGCATACGTCTGGTAGTTAAGGTTCGGAATGTCCTGCTAGGCGGCTGTCTTTCTCTGGGATCAGTGCTGTGGGGGGATGATGTGTGCTGTAAGGATAACCCCGCCCACTGCCACGCCCTCACAACTTTTCTCTACATCCTCCGAGGCCTGTTACGCACATCACTCTCAGTCGCCATGGTGACCGTACCATCCCACCTCATACAGGTATTATTAATCGGATAGTTTCTCAGTGTGTTCATATAAATCCTTTGTTCAGGTTTATTTTCGAGAGTTTGATGGTTGAAAAAGTCACCCTTAAATGTGCGGAGTTGATTTATTTGTTAGAATTTGCGTTATACATTTACAATACACTACTGTTTTGTTTTTTTTTTTTTTTTTATTAATTTTATTCCCCAGCAAGGATGCCATTTATTAAATTGATTAAAATTTCCTATATGTCTGTTCTGTCTGTCTGTCTATCTGGGCTGGTTTTGTACACAAATTTGTCACAATTGATAAGATTATCCTCACAAGCTTGCAGATTTCGATTCGATTCAGTATCGCATTGGTTGCGGCGCTCATAATTCAGTACGGACATGAAAATTTCTCAAGGAAAAAAAAAAAATCAACTAAGCTGTAAAGATAACCGAGAGTTTATTAATATGACAGGTTTGTGAGAAATCTGATGACTTTGTTGATATAAACACTAAAATTGAATACTCAAAAGTTTTTGTGACTAATTAAAGTTATAATACAACTTTAACTTTGAAATTGCTTAATTATATTTCGACGCCAATTCGTTTTTTGAACATAAAACATTAAATAGTGGATCTGTGTCACAAAAACCTCAAGGATATATATTTATTCAAACATAAATTAATATTGAGTAAAAAAAAAATATATAATGAAAATTTATAGGTTGCATATTAGGAAAATGTTCCTATATAGACCTAATATAGTGTGATAGTGAGCTCATGGATGTAGGCTGACACCCTCGAGTTGACCAAATGTTTCTTCTGTGGTAATAGTGGAGCTTAAGTGACATTGTTTATAAGAATTGTCGCACTTTTTCCGGGTTTGAAACACGATTGAGCGATTAAAATGAGACAGGCTTTTTCAGGATGGGATTTGCTAAGGTTGTACTCTTTCGTTTAACATACCTTCAGTTCTCATCGATGTGTATTGTGTGCTGTAAACTGATATTAAAGACAGAGGAGAAGTGCTGTTCACCGCTGCGCATTCAAACGAGGCGATACAGCGGATCCGTCACTTCCCTATAGTGGACAACCTTTCCGGTGGTCTCTCTCGTGAACCCAACACGGAAGTGACTTAAACTGGGAATAGCATCGATTGTCCGGGACGTACGAGACTGGCTCCAAAGGGTAGTCAATTCCCATGAACACCCACCCCAACCCATGTGAAAAGGCCAACTTTACAGCAGAAAACATTTTTTTTGTACAGCGCTTGGTAAAGAAGTGGTTTGCGTTTGACAACTGTGAGGGGGGATAGGGAGGATATGATCTGTGATATAATAAATCATCCATTTAAATTATATGTAGCCTACGGTCGCATGTTCATATAATTAAGGTCGTGGCCACTTTGAGTGACAGCTGAGTGGGATTTGCCAGCCTGCTGGAACCACCGTCGAGCTAGCCGGTGGGCATGGTTTCAGCAACCAAGCTGTGACCCAAAAGTCCGGCCTCTCGTTGCATTTTCGAATTATCCAGAAGTGCGGGGACGGGCTTTGGCCAGATGGCGTACGGCCACTTCCTCACGACCACTTTGGGCTTCAAAAAACTGCTCTTCAGAAACTACGGGTGATCTCGACGGACACTACGTCCATGTTTTTATACAGTCTATGGTCATTCCCCACATTAATACGCAGCGCCACCAAAACCACTCCAAAAACAGCATTTCATATTTGGAATCTTGTGATAAAATGGACAGAATTAAATTGACATCTTACTGTTCATATCAAAAGTAACAAAGTCACAAGCGATTATTGCAATTTATTGGAGGTCAGCCGCGCGCTTACAATGTTCACGTTATTCATTGACGGCTAGACTAATCGATTCTTGGGATTCATGAATCGATATCGTTTCATAAGAATGAGAATTGATTCAAATCTAGGGATTCATGAATCGATATCGTTTCATAAAAATTAAAATTGATTGATGATATCTATCTATCTATCTATTCTAAAATCAACCTACTGAACTGTGATTGGTTTTGTTCTGTATTGCATTTATTTGCATACATATTTTTCTTCAGCTACTGTATTGCAGTGCATCCCCTCCCCATTTTGTATCTGTGGTGTTTGTTAGGGATATTACTCATACTGAGGTTTAGGGATGTTAAAATCTTAACCCCAAGTATTAAACTAGGGATGCAAATGATACTTTAAATCATGCTGCTTTTTAAGGACAGATGAGCTCTATCTTTTCTAAACAATAAGATTCTCAGTTTTTGATGATCAAACCTGCTAAAATCCATAGACTTACACTGAAGGAAGAACACACAATATTGAGGCACAAGGATATTATAGAGACTTAGGGTTGTTCTAGCAACACCTTGGTATCCACTCACAACCGTATTTTGGCGACGGGTCTTGCACAGGCACTCTTCAAAAAAGGTATCTGTTGTAGTTTTGTTTTTTGCTATCATCATGCAAGATAGACTTTTCCACCATCGACTTCCAGAACTAATCCCACAGAACAGCCTTTTTAGATTTTTTTTTAACTTGACTGTCAGTCTCATGGACCAGCATTGAGGTCACCATAAGTTTGTCGACCCTGGCACACCATCATCGCCCCATGAGCCGGAGTCAAAGAGTCGACCCCCCTCCGTTGTGTGAATGAGGTTCCGCTTGGCTGGGGTTCAGGGGGCCTGTGTGTGTATCTGTTTGAGTACATGTATGTTTGGCCTTCAGAAGAGCATCTTCATTGGCGCGTGAACCCACATTCTTTGTCTGAGGCCCTCAACTTTGCATTCAGCCAGCCAATGGTCAGTCTCGAGTCGTTCTGGGCGCTTCTGTCTTTCAGCGTCTCTCGGTTCCTGAGAGGCCCTTTTCTTTGTGCCTCCATTAGCCAACGAGAGTCAGGCCACAGCCGCTGTGCTCTAAGAGCGCTTCAAAAGACAAGATCTCACTGTTCTTTGTCCGTTTGGAGACAAAGTGCTAAAACCCCTCTCAGGGAGGCTGGGGGGGCACACAGTGGTTTTCTGCGGTGGAGGTGATAGAGTAAATGTTGTGATTGGTTTGAATGTGGTTTTGCGGAACAGATGTGATGTAAACTAATATAGACCTTTCAGTAAATACAGAATGTTTTAAGGTGAAGATTTTTGCTTTAACTACTAAACTTGGGGTAAACTCTTGTGCTGTTGTGTTAAACCTCCATTATTTGCATTAGCACCTCATCTGAAGTCCATAGGATGTGACTTGAAATGAAAAGTCCTGTTATGTTTTTTTTTAAATCTCAACAGGAAAGGGACGGGCATTGAAAGCCTCCTCTGATGAGACTAAAGCCACAGTCTATCTGAATCTTTAATCAATCTCTGCTCAAATAGCCATAGTCCACTAGCACACACACCTACATGTATAGCCGCTGTTGGGTCAGGACCCTGGAGACCCGATCTGTCAGTCTGAAGAATGACAGCTTCGGAGACCTGAAGGAAGTTAAAGGAAGAGCTGAACAACTATCGTGGCTAAAGTTAGCCTTTCGATGTGGCTTGTAGAGCAGTTCAGTTAGTAGGCCTATACATTTGTGTCCAAATTGGCAGAAAGCAAGGACTCATTGTTCATAATGTTTACACATTCACTGTGTTTTCTTTATTAAATATTTTATTTCCTAATTTGATCATGCTTTGAGCCACCAACAAGACTGAAGTATGGACATACCTTTTGCCATATTAAACTCTATTAATTAGATTAATCTATTAATAAAGATTTTCCCATAAAATGTAATTGGTCTATACTTGTGTATCATTACACATTAGCAAAATACATTTCTACTTTTTTTTTTTAGCTTTGCACCTGTAATATTTACATTTTAAATGACCTTAAATGTATATTATTTATAAGTTTTTCTTTACATATGCAACTTTTTAAAATATTATTTTCAGAACATAGCTAAATCAAAGATTGATTCTCATTTTTTTTATGTCACAGAAGTATTGTTCCTTATATCCTTATATACATCTCTGTGTTGTGTTTTAAATTAGTTAATTAATTTATTTATTTATTACAATGGGCAAAATCATGTGTCAAGAAAACTAACCAATTCAACTACACACGGTGTTTCCTAGTATCTTTTTTAAATTATAAATAACACAAGCAGTAGATTTAAAACTGTCTCTTCCACTAACTTTCTTTAACCTGTTTGCTTTATTAAACCCCATCCTTGACTTGAGCCTTCAGTATGTTGGCTCAACTGTTGTAGTTGCATTTTTTGTTGTTTTGTTTACTTGCATTGGTGTGATGTTGTGTCACTAACGCAGTTGCTTGGGTTCCATTTTTTATGCTAGATTTGGGAAAAAGGTCACGGCTGCGTACACGAACATGCATGCTCTCAAAGTCCACTTTAGATGAGAGGAAGGGATGAAAAGAGAAAGAAAGAAAGAAAAAAAGAAAGGACACGGATGCATGAAAACTGCATTAGGCCTCGTCAACTGCTACAGAGAGGGAGCGTATGAAATATTGACGAGTGGTGTAGAGATGAATTTTTCACATCGGGCTTATCTTTCTGTCTTTCTCTGGAGTGTTCCCTCCTTTCTGAAGGCACTTTGTATTTGTCTGTGGCCAGGAGGTGGCGCTCTCAACAGATTTTTATGTGTTTGTGCATGTTTGCTCTTTAATATTTTAAACTGACTTCTTTTCTCATCTGTATTGGCCTGAGTGTCTTTGCAATTGTTGATTTGGGTTTGTTCAGTTTTACCCATGAGCTTCATATCGGTAAGGTCAGAGGGTTTCATGACTTCTTTTCCAAGCCCATTTTGTGTTTATTAAATATTTTGGCCCGTTCTATCATACTTTGATCTGTTTACCATGTTTTTACCACATTTTAATCTGTTTATCAGAATTAAACCAAATGTTTCCCATTAAAATCATCACCAAAAATGCATTACGAGCCAGTCCAAAACAGGCCATTTCAAAGAATGAAATGTAAACTTGTATAGTTCATATGTGACACAAAACCTTGATGAGCTGAAAGACATGTTTGAAATGCTTTAGATTTCTTTAGATTTTTAAACCATTTAACAGCAGATATTTTTGGAATGAAAGCATTAATAGGCGAGTTGATGTGGCTTTTTGTTTACATTCGTCCAGATTTGTGCCGTATGGTCACACTGCATGAGTCGTGCGATCAGAGAAAGAGAGACGGACAGATTTGGAGAGCATGTGTTTGAGCAGCAAACGTATGTTCTGCTCCGAGCCGATGGATTTAATGTTACACGACGCAACCAAAGGCAGCAGTTTACAGAGGTGCCATTATGTAGTACAGCTAATATCCTTATTAAAGACCATCTAATAATACCAGTTTGGATGCTATGATTGATGCAAGTGCTTATCCAAAATGTTAAAACATAATTTTGTTGCATTGAACATTGTTGATTTGCTAGGTGGTTGATTACTTGCCCAAGTCAAAAGAGCCCACCGTTTTTTTCACACCAAAGTTTTTAATTACACCTCAAGTAGACATCAATGATCTCTCAAATGCAAACAATCCTGTGCTAATCTAAAGATTTCAGTCATCTTAGAGAGTGGTATTGGTAAAATGAATACTGGAAAAATGGAAATTGCTGATATCTTGGGTAGTTTTGTAAGCTGAGGCTTTGTTGTAAGACCATGAATTCAGTCTCTGGAATACCCTGCTTAATTTTTTCTGAGATAATGACCTAATTCAGTTCTCACAGGAAAAGGAATATAACCCGTGCTCGGTAGGAGGGGTTTAATTAGCAAGAGATGCTCTCAGCATTGCTCTAGACTAGATGTTCCTACATGTGCTTGTACCCGGCACTTCTCATGTATTTCCTGTCTCTCTCATCCTCTCTCTCTTCCCGTCTCACTCTCTCAGAACAGAGCCGTAATGGGCCGAATAATCAGACTGAGTGACACTGCCATCGCTCTGGAATCATTCAAAGGCTCGGAGAAGGAGACCAACCCGCTTTACAAAGACTATCATGGTGAGAAGAAACATACATATGAGTTTGAATGCATTGACAAAAAAAAAAAAAACTTAAATCCTAAATATTAAACTTTTCCTTCTAACTTGCTCTGCAACACTTGATATCTAATTTATGCAATCAGATTTTTTTGTTGTTATTATTATTATTTTTGCATGGCGGACAATACAGCTGATTAAAAAATTGAAATAAATATATAAAAAAGTAAACAACAGATAAAACATTAGTAAATACTATATAGATGTATAAAAAAAAACTAATAAATGTCAAAAACACACAACAACATAACTAAAACTAACTCAAATTAAGGACAAAAATTTTTCAAATCTAACAAAACATAACAATCTATCAAGCATGCTAAGTTTGTTTATTTTTAGCAAAAACTAACTCGTAATTTAAATAAGGCTGTAATATATATTATTATTATATATTAAGTATATATAATATATGTATGTATACACACACAACATCTCTAATGTAGATATATATATAGTATATATATAACTATACAATATCTCTTATAATAATATATATACTATGTAACGAATAGAATGTATTGAAAACTTAAAATGTACAAACTAGAATGTTCCCGTGGCACTACGTAAAAGAAGTTTACGTTGAAGTACTAAAACTACTTAGGTCTAAAAGAATATTAAAAGATAAAAGTCACAAGCCCATACAAAATTATTAAAACTTAATCTAACCTGAACTGGATATTACAAAAGTAAAGCTGACGAATACTAGAATATATATAATAATACTAATACACTACCAGCATAGCAACCCCCTAGCACCATTCACAACCAAAATCATGGCGGAGCATTTTTACACGGACAAACACCCACCCCTCGCATTTGCTTCAGAAATGGATTTTTCAAGATATTTCATTGGTCCCTCGTCTTTTCGTGCCTTTGCTCCTTATTTCTCTCTCTCACTCACTCACGCGTCCACTCACTCACACCACACACACACACACACACACACACACACACACACACACACACCCACCACCACCATACACACACGACATCGCAGTAAGTGCATTAGTAGAGGGGCAGGCAGGGTGGACCTCTCTCTAGCTGTCAGCTCGTATTAGTGTGGCGTGTTCAATCAGACGTGCTCCTTGGCAGACAGGCCAGGGGGAGATTCAGCTGCCACGGCAAACGTCCACACACACACACACACAGATCCCCTCCGCCCCATCACAAGCACCCAGCACAGCCCTCAGGGGCCACAGAGTTGCAGAATCAATATTTTCATACTGGCTAAAACCTCTCTGTGGCCAGCCTGCAGATGAGGAAGATCTTTTGGGCTCACGCTCTTTCCGTTCTGTCCTTTTTCCTCTCATTCTGCCTCTTTATATTCTCCCTTGTTTTCATCTCTTCTTGTTGCATGCTTTATCTTTTCATCTCTTTTGTGTCCATCTTTCTGTAAAGGTCAGTTTGTTTACAAATCTCTCTCCTTGTTTCCGCCCCCTGCCCTGTTTCTTTCTTGCACTCATTTGCTCTGTGTACACGTAATGGCCAAGGGGGGTGTGGTTTAAAAACACTATTTGATTTATTTATTTTATCAATCATTTCTATAAGATGCTTCTCAGATGTTTATGAACAAATTAGATACTAATGATTTCAATTTCATGTTAGTTTATTAATTAATTTATTTGTTTTATAATATTATTTTATTGTGATGTTATTATTTTATTATTTTATTTAATTTATTTATTTAGCATTTAGCACACTCGTTTAAACACACCCAAAGCGACTTAGTGCATCAGGCTATACATTTTTACCAGTATGTGTGTTCCTGGGAATTGAACCCACAACCTTTTGTGCTGCGAACGCATGCTCTACCACTGAGCCCCCTGTTATGATTTTTATATGTTTTTATGTTTGGTAATTTCTTTATTAAGATGCTTATCAGAGGTTTATGAATAAATTAGATGATTTCAGTTTCATAAGTATTTTTTTTCTTTTTCATTAATGTGTGTATTTTTATGTATTTATTTATTAATGCATGTAATTTACATTTCAGATCGCAGTTACATTTGTCAAAGTATTATTTATTTTGTTTCATTATTTAAAATATTACTAAAAACTGCTAGGTCAGTCACTTTTGTCAAAGTGTCATTAATTTAGTTTTAGTTTATTACTTACTGTTCTTTGACAAAATAATACTTTTTTGTGTATTTATTCAGCAGTACATTTGCTAAAACATTACTTGCTGGATGAATATTTATGAACAAATTAATAATTAGTTCTTTTAAGAGGTGCAATGTAATAAGATATTTTTAAACAAAGATGCTACTGATTTCATTTATGTGTGAATTAGCTTGTTTTAGGATTTATCATGTTTTACAACAATGTGTAAAGATTGTTACTGAATTATGTTATCTGATTTGTATGTGATTACCTTTTGTGACGATGTTGTGTAAACTGATAAGATGCTTAAAGGGGTCATATGATGCTACATGCACTTTTACAAGTTGTTTGAACTGAAATGTGTTGGCAGTGTGTGTACACAACCACCCTAGATTGATAAAGATCCACCCAGTGTTTTTTTTAATACTGTTAAATCATTTCTCCTTTCTCATATCAAGCCATTTTCAGATGCTTGTCTGTGTGATGTCACACAGACAGGCTCCTCCCATGATAGTTTGATTGACAGTATAGCGTTTCAGCACAGACTGGACTGGACTTAGCTCCGCCCCTGAGTGACTGTCATCAGTCCACCATTGTTTCACAGCCGGAGCAGATGTAGACAAGAATGACTCCGATTAAGCGATTGAGGTGTTTTGTTGTTGGATGTAATAATGAACATTACATAGCAGTCATCATTTACTCCCGAAATCTGAGCCTCTGAAGACACAGTGGATTACTTTTTTTTTTGAAGGGAATGCTCCCCCGATCTACATAAATGAGTCTATGTTCGAGCGAATCATTCATGATCCAGCCTCATACAGAAGAAGTGAGTATAATGTTTTTTTCATGAATCTTTGCAAATCACCTTTCCTAATGATGTGCTAATTAGCAAGTTTCATGATGAATGCTGCTAAAGTAAACAGTTTCTCTGAGAGCAGCTCGGAAGAGAGGTGCGGGGTCAGCAGAGCTCATTAACATGTAAAGGAAAATGCTACAAAAACGGCTTGATCTGAAAGGAGCTGTTTTTGACAGGGTAAAAAATGTGTTTTTACACTACCATTGAGAAATTAAACTATGTTACAGACTTTTCATTAAAACCATAAAGAATCATATCAACTTGTGGAAAAATCCGATGACCCCTTTAAGACCTACTGTAATGCAAGTCTGCTTTACAGATTGTGGGACACACCTCACCCTGTGATGCCATACTTTTTTTGTGTTATTTTTTTTTATTTATGTTTTTGAAGTGTTTGAAAACAAATCAGGGGTTCAAGTAGGACTGTCACAATATTAAATAACTTTCGCAATCCGCGATATTTTAACTAACCGCGTTGTTTCAGACAACCATTATTGTGCTTTTTATACGGCACAAGGGGGAGTCACACCAAAAGAACAGAAGATGCACAATTTTGGTTTTCATGCACTTGTTAAATTCTTTAGCATATCTTAATGTGTGAGGGCAAATTGATTTACACTGTTAAATTTAAGTTTACAGAAATTGATCTTCCTTCTGCTGCAGCTGTCAGTTATTCTCCGCTCAGCATTCGAAACGACGTCATCCTGCTGCAATTCATTGCTCTCTCATTTCTCTTCTCTTTCTTTGTACCGTGTGGAGAGCAGTGCGCTGTGACTGATTTGGAATACTCTATGTAATCTTACACTGCAAAATAATAACTCAAAAAAATATTAAAAGACAACATAATTATTTACTGAACCCTTAAATTAATCACAGTTCTATAATGAAAGAAAGCCTAAAAACCTGATAATTAATCATATAATCGGCATAAAATCCCAAAGCCTAAAACAACAATTAATCGTCAGCCAAATTTCATAATCGTGACAGCCCTAGTTCAGAGAGTGTTGGCTCTTGCTATTGATTTTAGATTTTTACCTCGTTTCATGAATTAATGCTTTGCCATAAGGTCTTATAGACAATAGTGAATGTGAAGACATACATGAGGCCACTCTTTCTTTTCTGTGGTGCGTCCACTGCACGAAGCATGTTGGGATTCCTGTCACAGCGAATCAACTCGAGCAGAATCAACCTAGCGCACGGGTCCCTTTACAAGCAGGGCCTTTACACACACACACACACACACAACACACCCACACACACACATGCTCTTTCCGTCCTCTCATCCCCCTCATCCTGGTCTTCAGCGCTTCTTTGTAATGTCATATTTCTACTGGCCGCATAACAAAAAAAAATGGAGCTGGGAATTAAAGAGAGATAGAGGTCGAAAAAGCTTTCTCTCTTCCCAACATGCCCCTGTGCTGACTGACCTTGTTTTACCCCCATCCTCCACTCACCTCTCTTGCTTTCTCTCCCTCCCACCAACCTATTTCTCTCCTCCCTCCGTTGCACTTCTTCTCTCGTATGTTTTGATTTCTGCCCATTGGTGCAACTAATAAAATAATGGTTGATACAATGCTATGGTGGCCAGTGTGAAAGGTGATAGTGGCATGTGCCCACAGTAAAACTCAGCAGACAATGAAAAGCAGAGTCTGTTTAAATACGGAATAGGCATAACAAACCTGAGAAAAATATTTGCTAGCGAACTTGTTTATTAGCCTGTGTTATATTGTGAATGTAGTAAGAAACACCATGCTCACTGAAATGTAACGCATCAGATTTTTGAGAAAAATGAATTTTAAATGCAATTTCAGTCTAAAAACTTGTATTAAAACTTAATTGTTTGCAATATAGTGTCGCAGTGTTAGAAACCCATTCACACATATTGCACCTAATGCAAAACATGCACGTAGAAAAAGTTGTTGCTCACAACCTGTAAAACTATTTTTTTTAAAGAAATTAATAGTTTTAATCAGCAACAATGCATTAATTTGATCATCATATATCATATAATGCGTCATATAATAATTGCTGTTAATAGTGTTCATCGTCTGTTTGATTACATCTTTAATTGATTTTTCTGTACATTTGTGCCATATGTACAACTGACAGTCACCACTGATAAACTACCACTAAATATTGTAGAAACTTAATTTTCTGTAAAGTTGCTTTGCAACGATTTGTATCGTAAAAAGCGCTGTACAAATAAACTTGAATTTAATTGAATTGTATCAAAAGTGACAGTGTTACAAAAGATTTCTACTTCAAGTAAATGCCTTTTTTTTTTTTACTTTGTTCACCAAAGAAAATATATCATGGTTTCCACAAGAAATATTAAGCAGCAACTGTTTTAAACATTGTTAATAGGAAATGTTTCTTGAGCAGCAAATCAACATATTAGAATGATTTCTGAAGGATCATTTAACACTGAAGACTGATGCTGAAAATTCAGCATTACATCACAGAAATAAATAGCATTTTAAAATATATTCAAACAGAAAACTGTTTTATTTTGAATTGTAATAATATTTCACAATTTTAATGTATTTTCAGTCAGCTCAGTTCAAGAGATTTCTTTCAAAAAAAAAAACTTACCAAACCCAAGCTTTTGAAGTCTATACTGCACAATATATCTCATCCGTATGTATTTCCAGCACATTTACACAGTGATATGATTCACTTTTAATGTCTTTATTGTTTGTTCAGGTCTCCTGCATGTTCGTCAGTTGCCCCGTCTGAACTGCCTGTCATGTGAGGTACCTGATACAAAAGACTTGGCCTTCAAACTCAAGAGAAAGCAGTTCACAATTGAGGTGAGTTCACAATAATGATGTCACTAGAAAATGTACAGTCATGTCCTCTCATATGTTTCCTTTAATAATGTTCTCTTCAATTTATTCAGTTGTCTTTTCCAGTCGGAAGCACATTCACACAGCTTTTTTTTGTTCTTCAACTTCATTGGTTCTAACAATTACAGGTGGAGAGCAGTAAGAGTAGGTGCTAATATTACTCATTTTAATTGCTCATTTTAATTTCCTCCCCCTATGTCACTCGAACCACTGCACATATTAGGAGGTCATGATTATGAATTGATGTCCAGCTGTGCTTCACTAGTTCCTGTTTATCTTCCTGAGCTATTGAGTGTCAATTTGAAAGGTTGAAACAATTGATTTTAGACTGAACATGTTACACCTCTCCTCAGAATAACCTCAAACGCTTGAAATGTTTCTTTCTGAAGTCTCATATATACACTTATATTCTTTAATGTGTAACGTATGGTAGCTGGGGATTATATAGTACTCGGACAGGTCTGATCAGAAATTTAGCATAATGTATTCAAAAGTTTTGTTGTGTGTAGGGTCCAAAATAATTTTTTTTGCTACAGGTGGATTGTACGGGGCCACTAAAGTGACTTAAAAAAAAAAGTGTACACTTGCGTGTGTGTGTGTAGGGTTTCAGTATAATTAAAAAAAATTAAATATATTTTTTTTAGGGCTGGGCAAGTTAACGCATTGTCGCGTTTACGCATTGATTGATTAACGGCAACAATTATTTTATCGCGTGTTAATGCAGTTTTTTTATTATTATGAAAGTCCGTTGCTCACTTGCTCTGAATACACATACAGACAAACCGTATGGGTCACAGGAGGGGTGGGATGTTGATCAGTACTGGCTTGGGATGGGTGTCATCACGCGTCTCAAGATACCAATGAGCGCATTTAGGGAGGGCCAAGACTGCAGCAGCGCAGCGCTCACATGAAGAGCTTACGACTTCATAAGTGGGAAATAGGAAGTTTCCCGATAGCACGTGAAGGCAGCAGAGAAGCGCACTCGCTCAGCACAGTGGAGTGCATCGTTTTGTTAACTTTGTGGTTTATTATTTTGAGCCGTTTGGGACACGGTAACAGACAGCCCTCTCACAATATATTGCTTTTCAGATCTATCACTTTTGCCGCTCAGAAATGTTCACGCAATCATGCTGCACGTATCAGAGTTCCGCCGCTCCATCACTACATGCGTACCGCGCCCGAGCTCAAGTGAACCGTGCTCTGGCCCACCTCTTCCAACCGAGCCAGGGTCGGCTAAACGAACCGCGGCACGGAGCGATCACACTAGTCAAACGAACCGGGCTTTGGGGGTCAGACGCGCTCGGGCACGGTTAAGATTGCCTAGTGTGATACACCCTTTATTCTCCTCCCGCATCCCGCACACATGAGTCTCTACCCACCTGCACCTGCACTCGCCCATCTAGTGTTGTCCCGCACCGCACTCTGCTGCATTGGGTCCCGCGATACACTCTTAAAAATAAAGGTGCTTCACGATGCCATAGAATAACTTTTTTGTCTAAATGGTTCCATAAAAAACGTTTTTAACTTCTGAAGAACCTTTCTGTTTCACTAAAGGTTTGTTGTGGCGAAAGAAGGTTCTTCAGATAATAAAAGGTAAGAAAGAGAGGTTCTTTAAAGAACCTTTGCTTGAATGGTTCTTTGTGGAACCAAAAATGGTTCTTTTTTAGCATCGCTTGAAGAACCTTTTGAAGCACCTTTATTTTTAAGAGTATGCATCCTCTCCCGGAAGGTGCCTGTTATAATGTTTATTATCGAGGCTCTGGACTCTGAGCATAAGTTGTTTTTCTGTAACAAACTATAAAATATTTTCTATAAAAACGTTAATGCTCTGGCAGTGGCAAATAGTTTTGGTTTTATATTTAATTTGATTACATTGTTTAAGTTGAGATTTACAAGAAATATTTTAAACTGCACTATTAAAAGGAATCTGCTGTAAAAAAAGCACTTTAATTTGTTTAGTTGTTTGCAAACAAATGTTATTGCCTTTGTTCATGATAGCATTACTTTTTAAATGAAAACCACAACAATACACTACTTTTGAATTTATTATTGAATTTTGTGCATAACAATCTATTAATCGCTGAAACCATGCGATTAATTGCGATTAAAAAATAAATTTTTCGTTGCCCAGCACTAATTTTTTTTAATATTTTTTTTTACACTTTTTTTTATAATTTCTTTTATAATTTCAATATTTTTGTCCCTATGACAGGAATAATTTAGCTGTTTTTTGTAAAAATTTTGTAACTTACAGCAAAAACTAACATTTCTGTTTTGATGGCTTAAAGCTAGATATTGTTGATGAAAACTGTTGAGTTATAAACCTGGTGTCATGTTGATGATAATTTGTTGACTAGTACAACCTAGTCTTAAGTATTTATTTTCTTTATAATAACTATTTAATCTTATTTATAATAAGAGATATTTCATCCTCTTTGAGAAAAAAAGTAGTTCCAATTAACAGTTTAACAACTTGTCTACATTTTCTTGAGGTTAAACTTAATTTAATGAATTATTTTGCATTTATTTTCAGTTTTTCAGAAAAGTTTCGCTTGGTGTGAGTGTTCAATTTATGTTAAACTCTTCAGTAGACACACACACACACACACACACACACACACAAAATCCACTTCCAGCCAGTAAGTGCCTGCCCATCAAGTGGAGACAAATGAAAGGGCCCAGGCTTTTACTGAAGCCCCATAATTGGACCCTAATTAAGTTATCAGTGGTGAACCTGTTAATAGTTAATCAGGAAGTCTATTGTCTCAGAAGCACCAGCAGTCTTTGTCTTTAAACACTCTCTAAGGCAGAGACCTCTCATCCACTCCTCTCCTCTAGATTTATAGGGTCAATAAAAGTCAAGGTGGCTTCCCGCAATGGCTGTTTAATGAGCCGACTGCTTTGAGTTTGTGCAGGGGCTCAAATGTGAGTTTGTGTTGTAGCAGTGCTGAAAAATTGTGTGTATCTTTTTGGACAGCGTAATGTACCTTAACTTCTTTTCATCTGATCTTTCAATATGTCTCAGTATAATAATTTGTAAATCTAATTGAAGCATAGGATTAGCAACACCAAGGTCATGGGTTTGATTCCCAAGAAGTGCATGAGCTCATAAAATGCATACATTGAGTGCAATATAATTTCATTTGTGTCCGCCAAATCCATAAATGTAAATATCATATCATAAAAACAAAATATACATAGAGTAAAGTGGTTTAAAGGTCCTAATTCCTCAAACTAAAGCAATGAGGGACAATATTGCTTGAACAAAATATGCTTCAGCAAAAAAATGTTAACTCATGAAAATGTTGAAATAAGAAAACATACTTAAGATTTCACCTTGTGTTATATGGTAAAATGAAATTTTAACATTTCATTTTAACATATCGCACATCGTGTGCAAGCATATTGAAATCAGTTGTGCTGCTTAATGTGTTTGTGAAGATTGATTTATCATTTATTAAATACAATATTATACAGAATAGTCTATTTTATTATGTAGAATTTATAGTAAATGTAAAAGTCTTTACTGTCACTTTTGAGCTATTTAATGTCTCCTTGCCAAATAAAAGTATTAATTTCTTTTTTTTTTAAAAGCCCTACTGACCTAAATTTTTGAAAGGCAGTGTAGTTATTAATCCTAAATGTTATAGATCTGAATATATAGTGCTATTATACATTTCTGAAATACTGTATATGCTGATGATGTGTATTGTATTCAAGGCATTTATGCATTCACTGAGAATCGTACCCATGACATTGTCGCTGACATGAACACTACATTATATTTCACAAATGTATGTGTAAACCATTTTTATTACAACAGCACAATTCAAATGAGATCATATGAGAATGTGTTCTTGATTGAAGCTCCCAGTGTCAGGTGTGATAACATCACAATAAGATGTGGTGAATAAGAAAAAAGTGATGAAAAGAAAAGGAGATAGTGACTTGTTTTCATGAATTTCCTCATTCGATCTTACCATTCCAATCTAGCCAATGACCTACAGACAGGCCTTTGATAAATAGTGTTACACCAACAGCTTTGTCACGCACACAAACAAATGTGCCGTGCGGAGTTTATGCTGAGTGAAAAGAAAAAAGAAATTCATGTCAGTGAGTTTGCCCTGCGGGGCTGAAGGTAGCGTGCGTTCGCTTCAACCGCATGCCTCAATCATAATTCTACCCTAATTTTTTAAAGAATATTTGTGATGGGAAGGTTTTACAGAGAGCCACTAATTGTTTATGTATGGTCTCCACAGCAAGAATCAAATACACTTTACTTTAAAAAGGTCATATCATGATGAAACATCTCTTGATCTTTTGACTTTGAGAACTTGATGGACTTTCAGCACTCAGAACCTCTGAACTGACCGGAATTATGACTTTGACATGTAAAAGTAGGGGAATAAATTATGAAAGGACCATTTTAACACCTATTTTCTTTCTAGCATTGTTCTTTCTAGCCAGGCTATCATCCCAACCTTTATTCACACATGCAAAAAACATGTATCTTCGCCTTCCCTTTAAGATGAGTCGGTGTGAATCAGAGGTCTGATCTGTGTTCAGTGATTGTGTTTGAAATGTGATTGGCAGGACAAGTGTGTGTCAGTCAGGTCGCTCAGAGTGCACACGTCAATCAGAGATCAGCCACGTCATGGTAACATGAACACCGAAAGATGAGTTTTCTCACATAGAAACCATGCAGGACATCTGAAAACTGCAAAACTGAAATATTAGGTTGAATCATTCCTGACTTGCATGAAACTACTGTAGCTGTTCTTGTATATTGCTCATAAAATGTACAATTCATTTAGTATTTTTAGGGATACACAGATATAGAAACTTGGGGTCATGCTGATAATTATATTTGTTATGGCCGATAACCGATATGACATTGGTTTATTTTGAAGATTTTTTTTTAACTGCTTTAATAATGCTGAAGCTTCAGTCTTGCTTAAAGTGAAATTAGGCATCAGAAAGTATAATAAATTATACAAAACAACGAATTAACAAACTGTTGTGGTGTGTGTGTGTGTGTGTGTGTGGGGTGTGTGTGTGTAAATATATATATTATTAATCGTATATTATATATAGTATTATATAAATGCGCAAGTACATGTTGCATACATAATTTAAGTAGTAATTTATATTACTATTTTTCAATTAGGCATGAGAAAATATAAATCAATAACTACATAATATTTATGAGAAATAAATATTACTATGTTATTGTTATTATATTAAATTATAAAGTATTATTTTAATTGGACCACACTAAATTACATTTTAATTTTTTAATTATTTTATAGTTTTTTATTTTATTTACTATTTATTATCTAAAACTAACTACATTTTATTTTATTGTTTTAGTTTTGGTTTTGGTTTTGTACCATACAGTGAAGGAAGGACACGCTGGAATCGAATCAACAGAAGAAGCTGAAGTCTGTCTTTTAATTTGTTTAACATTTTCATTTGTCGAACTTTTTGAGTGAATCCTGCATCCCAACTCCCGAATGCAAACACAGCCAAGCGTGAATTCTGAGTTTTTATGAATATTCTGCCTGTCTGTTGAAGCGAGTTGCTGTGCTGTAATGTAATTAATGCAGGCTGGGTCTACATGCTGTCACTCAGCTACCCAGAGGAGCATTTGGCTGCTTGTCTTTGACTGACTGGTAAAGTTCAGCTGGCGGTTGATGAGCAGTCAATTGCCTAGAATGCCCTGCGGTCAGAATTAACCTCTGTCCCTGTTCCGGCAGGTATAGAGAGAGAGGGGTTATGAGGAAAAGCGTGATTAGCAACCACTCACGCATACGCATACATGTCAGTTGAACACTCGACAACGAGTGAGGTGATCAGCTGAGGATTGAGACAGGAATGTGAGAGGTATGTGATTAAACTATACTTACCCTACCGTGACCTCTGACCCAAACTTGAGCTGAACACACCTTGAGGGAGTTGGGGATTCTGGAGGTGAGTTCAGATGATCTTCAACCCAGGATTTGGGTAAAATTAGCCATGGCTTACTGTGGTGCAATCAGCACTGGGTTGAGTGTCATCAGGTGTGAGTGTTTTAATTGCAATACCTACATTGTTTTCTTTTGAATGGTTGAACCATCAAATTTTTTTTGAGGGCATATTTAAGACTTGTGTGGGCATATTTATGGTGATATGTCAGAACATTGGTTTTATAATTCTCATAACCACACAAGCATTCCTTTAGTAATTGTTGTTTTGTTGTCCCATCTTAGTTTTGAAGGTTCTGCTCCTGCGGCAAGATCTTGATTTATTGGTTGTGTCTGGGCCAGCCTGGCCTGTTTAGGTCTTGTTGGTTGGGCCTTGCTGCTGTGATCCAACTATTAACCTGCGGACAGTTCATGAAGACGTGAAGTTGCTCAATGGTGTTGTTAGTTTTAGTGGTCGACCAGTATGAGTTTTGCTGTCGTTGATATAGAATGCAGTGGCATTCTAGTTTTATTTTTCTTCTTTTAAACCTTTCTAATGCAAGTTAGTGACATATCGTTGGTTTTGGATAGTTTTAAACTCCATTTAAGAGAAATTTTTACTATAATTAAAAATATAGTAAAACATTGTTGCCGAGTCATTTATAGTAGGTGATTGAACATGCAAATTAATTTTAATAATTTAATGTTATATCATTTGAGTGTTGATTTACACTACTATCCAAATGTTTGGGTTCAGTAAGATTTTTTTAATTGATATATTTATTCAGCAAGGATGCATTAAATTGATTAAAAGTGCCAGTAAATACTTTTTCATTGTTGCAAAAAAAAATCTATTTTAAATAATTGCTGTTCTTTTGAGCTTTCAGTTCTTCAAGGAATTCATAGAACATGTATCACTGTTTCCACAAAATATAATATTGAGATGAGAAAATGTTTGTTTTTAGCAAACATTCAGCATATAAAAATAATTTCTGAAGGATCATGTGACGCTGAAGACTGGAGTACTGATGCTGAAAATTCAGCTTTGCATCACAGCAATAGAAAATAATTATTTTAAATTGTAATAATATTTCACAATATTACAGTTATTACTGTATTTTCGATCAGCCTTGGTGAGTATAAAAGACCTCTTTCAGAGAGAAGATTTAAAAAATCTTACTGTTGTAATTCATAATCTCAAAATGGCCAAATATTGGCCAATTGCTTGGCTGTTGTATTGGTCCATCACTAGTTATTTAACAAATGCGGTATTTCAGCTTGTGACATTAATTAGCGAATTGCAGCACTCTTTAGCCTGAATCCCAGACTTTAAGTCCAAAGTGTTCCTACTAAAGACAGAGTTACAAATGTCACATTGGAGTTGTTGATTGTGAATTGTGAATAATTCTTTAAGAATGTTTCTGAACATGTATTTCTGTGCAGATAGTTTTGTGCCAGGGCTTTAGTGATCGGTCCACACATGCTCCATACTGAGTGCAACACTCTATACATAAGATCAGTATCTATAATTCATTTGACTCTATCTACAGTGGCCCACACAGTGGCTCTTGACTTTAGCCCAGACTCTTTGAAAGGTCTTTACATGTGCAGTGTGCAATCTAATATTAATGCACTTCCTCAACACAAACATGTTGAAAAATTCCAAAGAGACGCCAGGCTCACCTGAATCTGACGGTCGTCTTATAGGTATCTATCTCAGCCACTGTGTTGTGCTTTTGCTACTGTTTAAAACTTCAGGCATGTACAGTACTGTTTAAAAATGTTGAAAATAATTTAGAAATAAGTCTCTTATGCTTACAGGCTGCACTATAAAAATACATCACATAAAAATATTAAGAAGCATAACTGGTTTCAATAATTGATCATAATAAAAAATGTTTCTTGAGCAGCAAATCAGCATTTAGTCCACCCGAGTCCGTCCAAGTTTAAGTTAATTTACAATTGCAGTCCGAGTTCGAGTCCCGAGTCCAAGTACCCCAACTCTGATTCTGAATATACCCTGTTATGAAAATTCAGGCTATGAAAATAAAAGCAAGGATTGTGTATTTGAAGGATAATCAGATCAAAATATATTGATTTAAAAGTATGTTGCAGAGAAGGGGTAACAGTGAAATCATTTGTAGTTAGACTCATGTTTATTTTATTAGTTAAGTAGTTTATTTTTGATACTGTTTCACCTCTGCTCCTGGAATATTTGAGCAGATATGTTGCAATTATTGTATTGAAATAAAGCAAAAATACCCTCTTTCAAGGTGCTCTGCTTCACTTTAAATAGTGGCGATACCATTTGAGCTAAACTTGCCATCATCAGCAAAGTCGGCCTCACCCCCACCTGGTCCACTGTCGGCCGGTTCAAAGGTGGAATTTTGATCCGGAGCAAAAGATGGCTGAGTAGAAGTCTTTGTCGGTTCTGGCCTGGCTGCTAAAAATAACTTTCCCACACTCTTGAAATGCTCCAAGGGCTTTAGCAGTACTTTCTCTCAACTGACAGCCCTTTTCTAAACTCTGAGTAAAAATAGCTTTGTGCATCATAAAGGTTAAAGGAGATTTTTCAGGTGAGGGTTTTTGAGAATTGCAGTTGGTTTTAATAATGGTATATTTCCAACTTTTTAAGTAGTCTGTGACCGTTTACTTAACACCTAGTGATGATGCAGTGTTTTTTTAAAGATTTTTAATGTTTAAAGGAGATATTATTGGGCTGCTTTGACCTCTCTCCTTTTTTAATATGGATAGAAAGGGTTCTTTTAAAGGGTTGCATAAAACCTTTAAACGGAGTCATTGAATAACTGGCCATAAAAACTTGATGAATTTTATGACCATCTTTACCCCGACACCTTACAGCTGGCTGCTTTTCAATGGAACCTAAACAGATGACCGAGGTCACTGGAAATGCTCATTGAGTTCTCAAATGCACTTTAATATAGATTATTCATGAGTCAAAATGGGAGGGTCCTGATCCATATTAAAGAATGTTTTTGAGACCAAAAGCCCAGAGTGTGTTGGCAGAGTTTTGTGTAGTGTTAATTTCGTTAACGAAAAGTATGACGAAAAATGTTCGTTGACGAGCTTTTTTTCCATAACTAACATGAGACGATGACGAGACAACAATAAGGTCAATAAACGATAACTGTGACTATATCAACGTAATATCGTTGACGATAAAAGATGAAACTAAAATGTATTTTTTTTAAAAACTATACCAAAAATGTTTTTTTTTGTCAAAAAAAAGGAGATAAAATATTATTGCGGACTGCTGTACACGCCTCTATTAAACGAGCTTTCATGTTTGCAGTTGCCAGATATCAAGAGTTCAAATTCACAAATCAGAGCTTCTCTGTTAAAAGGATACATTTGCTGTCCGGTGTTTTGCTTATTTTTTGCAATCTGGCAACCATGCCCATTTGCTCATGCTTCATTGCGGAAGCACCGACGATGATCTGAAAACACCGACTAACAAGTAAGCTGAAGTTCAGCTAAAATGAAAGTGTCATTCAGTCAGTCTGTGTTCTGTCGTGAGATCTCGACTATTTTGTTTGCGTTTTTGTTTGCTGAATAAATGCACTTACTCAACCGCTGCTGTTTTAATAGAGAAATATTATTGCAATTTGGAATTATTGGAATTACTATTTGGACTTTCTCTGTTATAATATTTTTCGTTTGTTTTCATAATGTAGACAGAGAGAGTGCATGTCTTAGTCTTTGATATTAATTTATATATTAAATAGCCTATAATAAATCAGTACACTAGATGAGGTAAAATAAGCCATGTGTATGAGTCCACATTCTATTGATTTGTGCTTATTGGTGAAAGTGATTTCTCAAAATCGACATTTAGTCGACTAAAACTTGACTAAACAAAAACAGGGCAAGGTTGACTAAATATGATAATAACTAAAAGTTACATTTGACTCCAGACAACTAATTTAAAAGAGAAGACTAAATAAAAAAGCTGACAAAATTAACACTAATTTTGTGACCCCAGCTTTGTGAACTGTGAGCCGAACTGGGCTATTTCTGATTTAGACAAACTTTCCCATCATACTGTAGCTAATGAGGAGGAGTAATGCTGAGTGACAGCAGTGTTGGGACATTATGGGGGCGGGGCTACATTATGTCAGAGCCAATCACGTTTGAACTGATCAATTACATTCAAGCTCTGCTAAAGCCCACAAGTTCACAAACACAGTTTTGACTAAAATTTATATGATTGGAATATGATTATTTTTCCAATTATTTGCTCATTTCCCATCATAAAATTTAGATAAATGTAATATATATCTATAAATATATATATTATATTATATATAGTATATATATATTATATATAGATATATAATACTATAATATAATAAAGATAGGGATGTATTTGAATTTTTTTGTTGTTGTGTTACTATAAAGCCTATAAGTTTTGTAAACTTATAAATATAATGTATAATCAAAATTATCTAATAATAAGGAACAGAAAATATTGGCCTATTAAATGATTTTTTATATGATCTTTAGAATCGTTCTACTGGTATTGATATTAATATAATATGCTATTCAACATTCATCTTCTATTTGTGGTCAATTATTATAGTTCTCACTTTTTTACTCAATTATTCAATGAAGTTTTTATTATAATCAATGTTGAAAAAACATTTTAATATTTTAAAAGAAATCGTGATTTTTTTTTTCAGGATCCTTTAGATGAATAAAAGTTCAAGAGACAGCATATTTATTTTAAATAGGAAAATCGTATGTACCATTATTAATGTCTTGTCACTTTTATCAGTTATGCTCTTGCTGAATAAAGTTATTGCTTTTTTAAAAAAAAAAAAAAAAAAAACTACTGACCCCAAATTCTTTGAACGTTCGTTTAAAATCAACACTTAGTAAGTTATAAACATTAATTAATCATATATTTGTATGTATTAATATAAAGTATATGTTTAGATATGAATATATGAAATATGATTAGTCTTTACTGCATCAATTTAACCATATGCTTTTTTTATAGCTTGTTTTAAAATAGTACTTTGCTAAATTACAGCAAATCTGTTCATTTTCCGCCCTCAGTCACTCTGAATGCCTCGGCAGAATATGCATTTGTGTGTTTCTGTATTGGTGTGCATTCCCTTTGGCAATAGCAATTGAGATATAAGGTGTTTGCGTGCCAGGCTTTCCCATGAGACAACTGCCATGTGGCAATTCAGAAGAGTAGGAGAGCAAGTTTTCCATCACACTTACATTCTATGGGCAAAAAATCTCCGCCCACTTCCCCCAGCCTCCCCTGCTTCCTTGTATCGTGGCGGTGATGTTAATGACCAGTGACAGCTCACCTATCCCTGGCGTGCCTCCAGTTTGTCCCATCCCCCCGTCACATGCACACTGCTGCAATCACGCACATTTACTGTGAATTCTGCATTGTTAAACCGTTGCTAAAACCAAACACATCCAGTGTTTGTGTATATACACACATACATATGTATGCTTGAGTATTGGGATTATTAATTCTTCATAACCTATATATAATTAGAGATAAGCTACCTAACAAGTGTTCATGACATAATTATGCCAGACATGAGCATCTTATTAAGAATGTGGTCCTCCTTGCAGATTTTTGCAGATAACTCTTTATTGAAGCATTAGATTGGAAATAGGGGTGTATTAGTTCAGAATTCTCATAGTATTTGATTTTGGGGTCAGAAGTTCAGACAAAGTGGGAAGTTATAAGAGTTAAAAGTAGGTCAGTGTTTCATACTTTTCATAATTTCATGCTAGGGCTTAGGCAGAGATCTTTTTTTTCAATTTCCTTGGTTTCTTTGTTGTATGAACTATTATATTTGATTTTGTTTCGTTTCAGTCTGTTGTATTGCCTGCTGTTGTAAAACATGGACAGACGTTTAGCCTGTTGGCTGTTAGTGTCTGTGGAGATATAAAGTAGCAAAGATGTTTTGGATGTCAGAGTATTATCAGTATGTCTTCTCACCAGGGGTGTGAAGTAACGAATTACAAATACTCACGTTACAGTAATTAAGTAGTTTTTATCAGTATCAAATTGTACTTTTTTGAGTAGTTTAAAAATGGTGTACTTTTACTTGAGTACATTTTAAGTGATGTATCGGTACTTTTACTCCTCTATTTTCCTCCGTTTGTGGTCGTTACATGCTTATTTAAATTTTATTTTTATCCATCAACGTGATTGGATAGAGAGATAGTAATCGGTCTCGTGACTTTCGTCAAATCAAAATTGTGCATAGAAAAACTTTAACCGCCAACTGTTATCATGGTGATGGGAAGGCATTCTCAAGCATCGACTTCAGTCGCAATCTTCCTCTATACTTATGTCAAATGTAAATTCGGATTTTGCTTACTACTGATTTGTATATAGGCTATGCTGGTCCTATTAAACGGCCCTCGAAATTTGGTGTGAGGTTGCGGATTGCATACAGTGATTAATAACGCCGCAAGTGCCACGTTCGGTAAATTCCCACTCACTTATAAGACAGCTGCCTTGTCTCGCGCGCGGAGTGGTTTGCAGCGTCACTGTGGAATAAGTCGTTGTTGTTGCTTGTTGTACTTGTTGACTTTTGATGAGTTTGAGTGTGTGATGCGCGCTGTGAAAAAGTGTATTGGAAACACAACAAAAACAAAAAAAATGGAGGACCACTTTGCACCTTATTGATGACCCGTAGCGATAATATACTGCATCTGTGCCAGCGCATGATGTAATAAAACTGCAGCTCGTTAATAAACTTAAAAAAAAAATTAAAAAAATTCAATTTTATACAAGCCGCCTTCATTTAGCAAGTGCACTCGAGCAAATACAATTTTCAAGTTCAACACTTTTTGCTCCGTTCAGTTGTGGATGCTGCTGATTCACCGAGACCGCCGCGGCTCAGCAAAGAGACATGTGTGTGTTGTGTGTGTGTGTGTGTGTTTTCCTTTGAAAAAGTTTCCCCAGAAATACTTTGCTATTTAATGCATTTTTCCTTACAAATTGTATTATCAGCATAACAATTCGAGTAAATGTGTAAAAGGTATGTCATGATAATATCCTTCTAGAACAATGTGCATTTATGTTAAAATTGTAACATAAATTATCAAGTTTAGTTATTCTTATTTCTTTATTGCAAAACGCTAAAACTGGCACCGTTTTGGAGAGAAATGAGCTCTCATTTGAACCCATATCACGGGGAGATGTGTGATGTGAACTTCAGTTATAATGGTTCTAAACATTATTTTATGTGCAACAACAGCATATGCTGTCTTAGTGGCCTTACAAATGATTTTAAATCTATTTGTTCAAACTTTATGATTTAAATGGGGATGATTGTACTGAGAAAAACTTTCATCTTTTCTTCAACTGAATACTGTTTCCGTGTTTTTAAACGTTTTTAAAATTTTTATGAGGGGGTAGAATCCACAGCTCAGTACTCACTACTCAATACTCATGAGTACTTTTAAATAGGCTACTCTTTTACTCTTACTCAAGTAGTTTTTTGGACAAGTACATTTACTCTACTCACACTAAATTTTTTGGAAGGTAATGGTACTTTTAATTCAGTATATTTTTTCAGTACTCTTTCCACCATGAGTCTCACGTACAGAGGACAGGGGGCATTTCATAGTGATTTACTGTGGTGATGTTAGCGTTGTTGTGAAATGGGGTGCGGGCTGGGCCAAGTGGAAAAACAGAGCACAAATGCTGAGTCGGCGTGAATTGAGGCAGCATAGTCGTATCTGAGACAAGTCATACTCGCTCTCTTTTTTTTTTTCATGCTTGTACTAGTCCTTTCTCTGCTCAACACATTTGGTTGTATAAACCGGCTTCTCAGAGGGGATGTTCCCCTTTTTTTAATAAATAATCTAATTGTATAAAATACTATTTATAATGTTTTAATAATTATAAGAGAATTATTCATATACAAAAATTAATTCATTATAGACATGTAAAATAATTACAATAAAGAAAGTAAAAACGTTTAAATTTATCCACTCAAAACAACTTTTAGATTTTTCCTATAATATCAGCCATGTCTACTTTGTATCGGTAAATATTTTTCATTCATATTTATAACATATATACTATAACATTCAGTAATGGGTTGATTCTTCAGTTAAACTACGGTATATAGTCTAAAAAAAAAAACTTTTATTAATTTTTTCCTGAGAATCTTTGGCTCAACTGTGTTGTGGTTTTTGATTGCTTTTTGATTTATTTTTTTAATTTTAATTATTATTTTTATGAAGGTTTCCTCTTGCTAATCATCTGGGTTTTTTGCATTTTTACATCTTCTTTCATTAGGCACTTTTATTACTATTGCTTTGATTAAGGTGCTGGTAATGGCCATCAGTGAAGCAGGACTAACTCAGATACGTTCATTGGCCTTTATGTTTTAGTGTGGGCTCAGTGAAGGCGATAGAAAGATGTCACGAGGACACACTTCATTTACTCTGTGCAGTGTTGGGTGAGCTCTTTATATGATTTTTGTACAGAGAGGAGGTGCTTAATTTAGAAATTAATGAGAATAGTTTGAGCTTTAATATAGTGTCCAGAGATGTCAAATAAAAATTACTGGACAGTATTCATAATTGACCAAGTGAATGAAGACTAGAGCTGTTAAGTTTCAAATTGACTAAAAAGCACCATAAAACTAGTCTATAATACTCATAAGACTTTTATGAAACCATATACTAGCTGTGTGTTTTTTTTTTTTGGTTTTTTTTGAGCAGCAATTTTAGAGGCATTAATTAAAAAGTATTATCAGATCATGGCAGAGCGGCTGGCATCTATAGTTTCCGGTTGATGTGGCACAGTGGCCTTGGCGCTATTACTGCCAGTGCTAATGCTAACGGTGCACTGAGCACAAATACCTGATTAAGATGTAAATTTACCCATAATTGGAATGTAAATTCTTACATTTAGATGAAGATGTCAACTGTCACATTGCCATGTCATTAAATCCGTTTTTCTACCCTTTTGTGGCCAACCTACGTACACATCATAATTTCTTTTTGACGTTTCCCTTCATTTTTTGTATTTGTTTTTTTTTTTAATGAAGGTGCAACCCAACTATTCAATTATAATGTTCTCAGTTCATTTTGTGTACCTTTTGTTTTGTTTTGTATTTTTATTTCACCCACGTGCGATACGTTTACTCCTGTGGGATTCGGGAAAATTTCGTCTGAAAATTGCATTCATTGGCCAGTATTTTGATTGTGCATCCATTACTTCTGCTGAATATTCCTCAATGCAAATAAGACCAGACCCATGTATCTGAGATAATTAATTTCCCTTTGAAAGCCAGCAGAAAGCGAGAAACCCTGCCAGGAACAAGCAAAAAAATTAGTGCTCATTTAGGGTTTTTTTGGCAGTGGACAAATTAATAGTTTTTGCCCCAAACAATATGGCCACCTAGGGATATCTGCTTTATTCCTTGCTTTGAGTGGTTTTGGCCCGGGTGGACTGGTAATCAATTAAGCATGCCGACTGGCATTAGCATGCTAATGTTCCTGTAAGCGAGGGTCAGACTGGCTAGACTAAGGCCATAGAGCTTTTGCATGCATTTATGTCTTTATTGGTAGGGTGGGGTCTGCTGTTGAGATGCTGTCGATCATGGGAAAATCGACAGTTGTTTATTCTTTGAAATGTCTTTCATCTCTGTGTACTTCGGGGAATTTCAGAAGTGTCTAGATCACATTTTCCTCCATGTAAGAAAACAGGAAATTACATTTTACATAAAGTACATGTGTATTTTTAAGATTTTATTTAAAAATTGTGATTGTTTTGCGTTATGACAATTAAACATGTTATTTTCCCTCATTTTCACATTAGCATAATGTGATCAAATTCTGAAATAAAATGTGATATTACTTCATTCTTTTATGTTTTTATGCAGTACATCATTGTAGTATTTATTGTACTGCCTTTCATTGTTTTCTGAGTTATGGGGGGGGGGTAACAATATTGCTTAACTTTGTTATGGTTATTATAATTATCTTTGATAATAAGAAAACATTATGCTGATTAATGTTTTTTGTTGAAACCATGATACTTTTTTTTTTCTTTGAATAGAAAGTTCAAAGAACAGCATTTATTTGAAATGCTGGAAATCTGTTTTAATATTGTATAAGTCTTTACTGCCATATATATGTATATTTAAAATAAATAAATAAATCTTACTGACCCCAAACTTTTGAAACGATACTGTATATGTAAGAATATATCAATAGATATTTATTAGACATGAGAGCAGTGTGGTGTGTTTTGTAGAATGCATTTAAGTATATGTTCCTGTCTCTTATAAATAAAACTCATCTATGCATGCATTGACGTTAATCGTTAATGTCACTAATTGTATGCATTGATCTTGTGAAATGTTTACACGCAATGTTGTCCTGAGCAACAGGTAAAGATGCCACTGTTCATAGCTGCCATTCTTGATTTAGGTGTCCTACTCTCTCTCAGGAACCTAGTGTCACTTTGTTCCCTGAGACGAAAGCCCATTTGTAAGCTGGTGAAAATATGCGTCTCCCTCCCTCCTCCCTCCTCCCTCCGTGGGAACGACAGATCGAATGGCATGACAAATACTAACTGTATGCCCAGAGCCAAGGTGGTGTTTGTGTACAGGTGTGCAGGGATTCTTTTGAAAGGTGTTTCTTCTAGCATGGCAGAATTCTGACAATGCACTGGATGCATATTAAAACCCCCACCTCTCATGTAATACCTGTGATGGTTTCCAATTAGTTCCCAACCGTACAGGAATTTTGACGAGCCTGTTTCATTTTTGGTGTCAGTTCACATCTGTCAACGTCACTCAGCTGCACAGGATGCGTTTTCAACTGCCTTTCTCATCAAAATCATTAGCTTGGCCATGAGCGAACGCACGCCTCCTGCTTTGTGAATGGCTGTGTTCATTCATGCTCCTGTGAGTGTGATTGGTGTCTTGCTGAGCAGGACTTAAAAACTGGTGATGTGGGAACAGCCTTTTGGCAGGTGCTCATGTGCTCCAGCCTTATGATGATTATGATTTAGATCACTGATAGATAAACGCCCTTTTGCCCCACATCTATCCATCTATACCTATGTCTGTAAATCTGTTAGTCTGTTGAACTTTCAGTCTATTTATATGTAGGGCCCTATGAAACCCGTTTTATTTTTCTCCAAATTCCATTTTCGCGGTTAAATCTTTAATGGTTGAATTAAAGTGTATCAATCAAAAAGCATGTCTAATTAATTGAAATCATGAAGCGTATACAAGATAACAGCAATTTATTAAAAGTTTAACAAAAATCAAGTTTTTTTAGGCATTTTATTTTTCGCTCAAACTGTATTAGTATTATTTAATTCCCACAGCTGTGTTTTATTTTTATTGTTAAATTTTTATGGATTCTATTTGAATTTGTTACATGTGAATCCAAGGTTATAATAAAAACTTTTTTTTAACAATAATAGGGCCCTATGTAATGTTTAGTGTGTTTTTCCAGAAATTGTGTGTTAGTACTGTAATTTTCATAACAAATGATGTATAAGATGATCTGTAATTTATCGTTTAATCAAATGAAAATTAAACAAACCCTTTCTTTGTTTATTTTTTCTTTTTTGTGCAAACAAAGGGTTACGGTTCAAATTAAAAGCATGGACGAAAATTTAATGAAAATAAAGCTTAATAAATATGTTATTAGTAGTAGTAGAGACCTTTACTGTACAATGTAATAATTTTCTTTTAGCCATATTCTAGTTAAACCAAACTTTTATTTTGACAGGTTGCTGTGAAGAGTTTTGTTTGTGTGGGTATATGATATGACGGTAGTTTTTCTCAAATGAAGTGGTCAGATGCTCATGAAGTGACTCTCAGAGCAGTTCTGGAGATGTTGTTCATGTATTTATATCCTCATGTAGTGAGACGACAGAAGCTAAAAAACATTCGAGTGTCACGTGCACTTAGGTGAAACTGCGCGTCTGCGCCACTCATTCACACAGAGACACACAGAACATGCAGAATTCATATTTAAGTAGTCTTTTTGCGGCTTAATATTTACAGACACTAGTCCATATCGCCATTTGATTTAAGTGAATTGACCTACTTTTGATTTATTCATTCAAAATTTGACAAATTCCATGACATTCCGTGTTATACAGTAAATTCAATTTTTATGACTGGATTGCACAATTCTGTCTGTGTTTTCCACATCGTGAAAATCATAGGGCCTTATATATCTCTAGAATATCTGTCTTTTTCAATGTGTTTGTATCTATCTATCTATCCATCTATCAATCCATCTATCTGTCTGTCTGTCTCTCTGCATCTGTAAGTCTGTCTGTCTCTAAATCTATCTGTCTACCTATCTAGCGGCCTGTCTATAAATCTCTGTCTGCCCGTTTATCTGCACGTCCACCTGTTCTGCTACATGCAAAGAAATGCAATTTTCCTTTAGTGCAATTAAAAATTACCCATCATATTACCCAATGCAATGCATCAATAGATCTATAGTATCTTTTGCATTTTCTCTGCAGTCTCTTTACACTGACCCTCTTTATCTTTAAAATATGTAGATCGCGTCTGATATTATTTCTATGTGTGCGTATCTCTCTTTGTCCCTGGTCATTATCCAGAAACACTCATATATGCATACGAATTGCGTTGGATACGCTCTCCTTTCATTCTCTTTTCGGGCTATATGTCATTGTTGTTGCCAGTAGGCTGTGTGTATTTATTTAGGGGTAATTGGAGGGAGAATCTTGGGGGTAATGAAGTGTATCCACTCATGGCTGCTCCCCTCCGCGCAGGACTCAGCAGCACAGCAAGCCAGCATCTCATTGCCAGAATGCTTATTTTATACCCAGGTGGACAAACACAATTACAGGCCTCGTCCTCATTGTGGTGGCCCAGAGTCTGAAGCAACCGTTTGTGTGTGTGTGTGCCAGATTGGCTGTTCAGTGGAGCTCGAGGAAGACCTTTCAGTGTCTCGGAGCCCTCTGCACCCCTGCTGTTCTCTTGCCTGGTCCTCCGGAGTGGCCGTATGATTTCTCTAACACCTCCGGTATTTAACTCTGTTGTGGAAAAGCAAGCCCGACGCTGTTCATGATTTACATGTCATTTGCTGCCTCATATTGTGTGAAATTCAATTGCACAGCACAAACTGTAGCCAAGCACCCGCGCGTCTCTCTCTACCTCTTTCTCTCATTCTCACTCACACTCTTCCTTTCGCTGCTGTTTCTTCATATCAGCGAAAGTTTGCTATCTGAAAAAGTGGCCAGTTGGTTACCAGTCCTCTCTGTAGTTGTTGTAATTTTGATGTAGTTATTGTAACAGAACTGCACACAAGCATTATTGCGCTTTTTCTAGCACAACCAAGCTGAATTCTCCGGGAATTTAAACTATAGACAGTTATTGGCAAGTTATTTATAGGATGAATGGACAGACATTTCTCAGTGGACAGTGTCTTCCTCATACCTTTTCAAAACATCAGTTGGCATAGTAATTATAGTAAGGGGTTGTAAAATTGATTACAAAGTAATTTTTGTAAATTCACCTTGTTTAAGGATGTTTTGTTGTTTTTACTGGAAACATCGATTGAAAATGACAGTGATTCTGAAAAATGTTTACACAAAGATCGATAGATATATTTTGATTTCTGTATTTCATCATACCTCAAGTGTCCAGAGGTAGATTTTTACTTCAGTCTTTTAGAGTAGGCTTTCTCTTCCAGCAGATGTGAATGCTGTGTATATAGTGTAACAGAGGTACGGTGCTGTTGTTTCTCTGGTATGTCTGCTGGGCTAAACCGGTTGTGACAGGAGAGGAGTTGCTGGAGTGTTGTTGTCTCTCCCCTCTCTGTCCTTCAGTGACCTTCAGATCTCTCACAATTACAAATTTGCATTATCCACTCGAGTCTTATATACATGTAGCTGTAGTTTGAGACTATTTGACAGGGATGGGATGGATAGAACAATTTTTGGAAAGAAATTGAACTTTGGAACTTTTATTCAGTGAGGATGCATTTAGTTGGTCAAAACTATTATAAAAGACATTCATAGACATTGGTATTTAATATTTTAAATAAATGCTGTTCTTATGACCTTTCTAGAATCCTAAAAATCCTGAATCTTGTCCTAAAATGGAAAACAGAAGAGACGAGAGAGAGAGAGATACTGTGTATATATATTCATGCATAAAAATATATATCCATACATAATATTCCTGTCATTATGGGGACACATTATGGTTTTTATACTCTACAAACTGTATTTTCTGTCCCCTTCGTCTAAACTTGCCCATTCTTTTCTATATATAATATTTGATATATATATATATATATATCTTAGATATTTGTATATTATATAAGTCGGGTGCAACAATATTCAATTAATTTATTCATGTTCAATAGATACCACGGTTTTCGGTTCTGATGCTTGGCACATCAGAGTGTTTTTTTTGCAATTTAAAATGTGTTTTTTTTTTTTTTTAACAAATTAACAACAAAAAACTCCTGTAAACTTCTGTACACTGGAAAAAGACATGAATTATTATAGGTCTATTTAAAATTTGTTTTGATGGAGGTATTATTTTTCCTATTTTTACCCAAAATAGGATGGATTGGCCGTTTGGCTCTGAAACGCATGTAATGTCGTTCATGTATTAATCGGGACCATGCCAGCGGGCGCCCGAGTGTAGAAACTCACATATGACTCATAGAAGTAATAACTTGTGAGGTGCCAGGAAAGCCCTAATATGGACAAAGGCATCCAGCTCTCGCTGTGACTGAATAAAAAAAGGATGTATCGAATGGTTCAGTATTATATTGAGAATTGTGGCATCTCTTATAAAGTGGATATAAAAAGTCTACACACCCCTGTTAAAGTGCCAGGTTTCTGTGATGTAAAAAATTAGACCAAGATGTGAATTTCAGAACTTTTTACACCTTTAAGGTAAACTATAACCTGTACAACTCAATTAAAAGACAAACTGAAATCTTTTAGGAAAGGATGAGTAAAAATAAAAAACTAAAATGTGGTTGCATAAGTGTGCACACCCTCTTAGAACTAAGGATGTGGCTGTGTTCAGAATTAAGCAATCACATTCAAACTCATGCTAAATAGGAGTGAGTACACACCTGCCATAATTTAAAGTGCCTCTGATTAAACCCAAATTAAGTTTAGCTGTTCTAGTAAGCTTTTCCTGACATTTTCTTAGGCGCATCTTACAGCAAAACCCATGGTCCACAGAGAGCTTCCAAAGCATCAGGGGGATCTCATTGTTAAAAGGTATCAGTCAGGAGAAGGGTACAAAAGAAAAAGAAGGCATTAGATATACCATGGAACACAGTTAAGACAGTTATCATCAAGTAGAGAAAATATGGCTCAACAGTGATATTACCAAGCACTGGATGTCCCTCCAAAATTGAGAAGAATCTGGTCAGGGAGGCTGCCAAGAGACCTACAGCAGCATTAAAGGAGCTGCAGGAATTTCTGGCAAGCACTGGCTGTGTAGTACATGTGACAACAATCTCCCACATTCTTCATATGTCTGGGTTATGGGGTAGGGTGGCAGAAAACTTCTAGCCTCAGGGCTAAATGTAGTCAAGTCAAGTCACCTTTATTTATATAGTGCTTTTAACAATACAGATTGTGTCAAAGCAATGATAAGCTAATTAGGAAAATAATGTGGCAATAATGCAAAATGACAATCGTAAACACTCATTTTTTCAGTTAAAGGCAGTTCATCATTGATTTAGTGCTGTCATCATCCAGCTCAGTTCAGTTTAACTAGTATCGTGAATCAAGTCAACGATATCGCTGGAAATGAAGTGTCCCCAACTAAGCCAAGCCAGAGGCGACAGCGGCAAGGAAAACAAAACTCCATCGGTGACAGAAATGGAGAAAAAACCTTGTGAGAAACAAGGCTCAGTCGGGGGGCCAGTTCTCCTCTGACCAGACGAAACCAGCAGTTCAATTCCAGGCTGCAGCAATGTCACATTGTGCAGAGGACTCATCTGGTTCCTGTGGTCTTGTCCCGGTGGTCGTCTGAGACCAGGTCTTTACAGGGGATCTGTATCTGGGGCTCATCTAGTTGTCCTGGTCTCCGCTGTCTGTCAGGGCTGTGGAGGTCCTTTCTAGGTGATGATCCACCATCTGGTCTGAATACGTAATGGATCCGGGTGACTGCAATGACCATCTGATCAGGATACAGACTGGATCTGGTGGCTACAATGACCTTGGAATAAGAAAGAAACAGACAAATATTAGCGTAGATGCCATTCTTCTAACAATGTAGCAAGTACATCGGGTGTTATTACACCCATTTTGCAAAAACACATTTAAGTTTCCCAAAAAGGCATGTGGGAAAATGTGTATGGTCTGGATGAAACCAAGCGTTGAACTTCTTGGTCATATTTCTAAAGGGTATGCCTTTGCCGAATAAAAAAAAACAACACTGCACATCACCAAAGGAACACCATACCCCAAGAACACCATCCCCACCGTGAAGCATGGGGGTGGAGGCATCATGCTTTGGGGCTGTTTTTCTTCAGCTGGAACTGGGGCCTTATTCAAGGTGGAGGGAATTATGAACAGTTCCAAATACCAGTCAATATTGGCACAAAACCTTCAGGCTTCTAGACAGCTGAAGATGAAGAGGAACTTTATCTTTCAGCACAACAACAACCCAAAGCATACATCCAAATCAACAAAAGAATTGCTTCACCAGAAGAAGATTGAAGTTTTGGAATAGCCCAGCCAGAGCCCAGACCTGAATCCAATTGAAAATCTGTGGGGTGATCTGAAGAGGGCTGTGCACAGGAGATGCTCTCGCAATCTGACAGATTAGGAGCATTTTTGCAAAGAAGAGTGGGCAAATATTGTAAGTCCAGATGTGCCATGCTGATAGGATTATACACAAAATGAGGAGTGGTTGTAAAATAAAAATCAAAAGGGCGTCAACAAAGTATCGTTAAGTGTGGCACCTTATGAAACCACATTATTTAGTTTTAGTCTTTTACTCTCCTTTCCTAAGATTTCAGTTTGTTTTTGAGTGATGAGTGACAGGTTATCGTTTACATAAGGTGGGGAAAAGGTTGAATCTATTTTTCTTGGTCTAATTTTATTACATCCCAGAAACCTGCATTGAAAAGGGTAGTGTAGACTTTTCTATCCCTGTATATATATATATGATGTATGTGTGTGTGTGTGTGTGTATATATGAATGCATGTATGTGTATATATCAAAAAGTGGTAATAATGGAACAAAGTGATTTTTCACTATTCACTAAAAAGTGATTTTTCACTATTATACACAACAGGATATGCATTTTCATGGGTTTAAAGAAATTATGTTTTATTTGTAAGACAATAAAAACACTTTTATGCATCAAAACCACTCTCTTTCTCTCTCTCTTTCTCAAAAGTCAACAAATTTGCGACAGCTAAATATAACATTTTTGACAAGCCAAACATGTCAGTCTCTGAGTAACATGTAATTTATTCTAAGCCGCAAAATAAACTTGAATTTTAACAATAGTTGGCCTAAAGTTGTCATTCTAGTCAGCTTGGTGTTGTTGGTTAAGGTCAGACTTGTGACTGCTAAAGTGCAGGTTATGGTTCAATGGGATGGGGTTACTAAGGGCAACACCTTTTCAGCTCTGCAGTATGAAGTCCACACTATGCCGGCCTTTGTCCCCACAAGTGCTGTCCTTTAGTTAAAGGGACTCTTTCTTGTGAAGAGTTACAACCTGTGATGGATTACACACCAATTCATTAACACACTGAGAAGCACTTAAACACACTCTTAGACTCTCTTTCGCCCACTTTTTCCCTCTCTCTGTGTCCAAGTTTCTCTCATACACCCAGTTCTCCTTTTGTCTCAGTTTGATCTGCAGCCTTGCGAAAGGCAAGTCGTCCATACAAAACCCCGTCTTTATCTGCCATTATACTTTTCCTCTCTCTCCCTACCTTCTCTTTTTTTCTTCTCTCGCTAGCGTTTCTCCTCCCATGTCGTCTTGATAGCTGAAAATACCTGCTGGCTCATTAGCTCCTTCCTCACGGTGCTGCACACGCATAAAGAGCAGCGATGGCTAACAGCAGAAGCCTTTAGCTCGCTGTCACACACACAAATGCACACACTCTCACGCACACTTCCCTTAAGCTTGTGGGTTGCTCTTATTGGGTTGAAGGATTGAGTCCCACACCTCCATTTGTAGTTGCATCAGACAGAGTTTCTTTTTTTGTGTTCTGCTAGACATTGAGGGGAAAAGCGCTAGCACACATGTAGCCTGGAGTGTGAGCCAGAGGACTGGCTCCACTGAGGGAACGACACAGTAACCATGGCCGACCTCGCCGCTGCTGCACGTAATGTGTTTAAACTGTGTTTGAACCCCACTTCTGGTTTGGGGGGAGGTGGGCAGGAGGAGGAGGAGAACAGGGGCTGGGTTTTGTTGGACAAGTGGAGCACAGACCGGAAGGGCTTCAGATTGTATTTGTTTGTGGTCCCTTTTGGGGAGTTTATCACTGATCGCTCAAAGTGCCTCCAGTCCTCAATGAGCAAGAAAGGTCAAAAAGGTCAACAAAATTATACAGGGTCCTTTCGTGTTGCTCTTTTCAATGTAAAATTGCAGAGGAAACCGTAAGGTGATGGGATGAACATTAGGGCTGGATTATATTACACCGATTTCAGCCTTTTTCTAGCCTGATTTTAGTATTTCTGTGGCCCTTCAAGTCCCGTCTGCATATTTTGCACAATTGGAGTTGTCAAATATCATGTAGTATTATGTGATATGTACAATTTCTTACCATCAGACTTTGATTCCATCTGTTTGATATATTAGAGCAGACTAAGATGGTAGTTTATAATAAACGATGACTCAAATCTGAATCTCAAGTGGATTGGCACATTTCTGTCTATTCTGTCGTTCAAGGTACAAAAGTCGAAAGTAATACATGACTTAAGTCGATTCCCCCATTGGCAACACAACCACAAATAAAAAAACACTTGGATGACTGAATTAAAATTAATTTAGTTACTTTAACCTGTGGTTGTTAGCCTTTAAACCATACTTTGGAGTCAGTACGATTTTTTTAAGGAAATTAATATTTTTATTCAGGAAGTATTAATTTGATTAAAAGTGACAGTAAAGATATTTATAATGTGTAGATTTTTATTTCAAATAAATGCTGTGCTTAGCAACCGTTCTATAATATCAAAGGAATTACTGAAAAAATGTATGATGTTTCCACAAAAAAGTATTTTTCTCTCTTTTTTTTACACTGATAAGTTAAATAAAAAATAAAAATGTTTCTTGAGTACCAAATCAGCACATTAAAATGATTTCTGAAGGACCATGTGACACTGAAGACTGGAGTCATGATGCTGAAAATCCAGCTTTGCCATCAAAGGAATAAAATACAGTTTAAAATGTTATACAATAGAAAGCATGTATTTTACATTGTAATAATATTTCACAATTTTACTCTATTTTAGATCAAATCAGTGAAAGATCAAATCAAGACTTCTTTCAAAAACATTTAAAAAAAATCTTTCCAACCCCAAACTTTTAAACAATAATGCATGTTGATTTTGAGTGAGAAAAAGATTTGCAGTAAGTATTCAGTTGCTGTTTTCTTATTTTATTAGTCATTTACATTTATATAAACACCAAAAAATGTTTGGATACACAAGCATCATGTTTTATAGTCACTTTTTGCTATATATGTATATAAGGATACATTCAGATTGATGTAGGACAGTGGCTTAGCAGTTCATCAGTGCTAACACACAGATTACTGCCACTTGTATGTAAAATGTTTGTTACTCTCCACACAAGGGTTAAAACAAGCATTTTGAGAAGCTAGCAGAAGCAGAGGTGGTGTTTCTCGTGTCATATCATATACTGCCTTCATTTCTCAGCTCAGCCAATCGTATATGAAAGCAGCACTTACACGTGTTTGTCCTCTGTGCCTTTTGCACCCCAGAGTAGCTTGAGGGCACCCGCCTCTGCATTCATATTCCGCAAGCGCCTTAAGCCCCCAACATACACCCAACACCCATCCGACAGCACTCAGGGTCCATTCGTATGGCACCTCTCCAAATCCGAACAAGCAGAGAGGAGTGAAAACTCCCCCTAGGTTCTTGACCTCTGCAGTCAGCAGCCTTAAGTCTTACAGCACAATGGACACAGCTGACCAGAGGGTGGGATGCAATGAGAACGATACTGATTATGGTACACAGTTGGGTTTTTTGTTATCTTGGTTACTTTTGCATGTCCTTGGGTGCTTGTCACTTGCATTGGGTTTTGAATAACGTGCAGAAAGAAGCAAATGAAAAAGAAAATTGTGATAATTTTAGGGCTAATGCCAGAAGTTATTACTTCACATTATTTCATGTCCAATGGTTCTGATTTTATATGGTACCCCAAATTGCATATTGAGAAACAAAGCTGTATTTAAGAGCACTAAGTCATGGTACTTGTTTAAACATGGTTAATTAAAAAACCCACCATGCAGAAATCACAATTGGAAGACTTTGCTGGGAAGTTTGTATGAATAAATACACATTTATTAATGTTTATATAAGAAGAGTTAATTTGCAAAAACCGATAAACGTCCCTTTAAAAAAAAATTTAACTGATTGCAGTGCATTATTCTCCACAATGCACGATCTGAACCCTAAACACGTTTTGTCAAAAAAAGCCGGTTTTGTCCACTTTCAAGGCATCGCGAGTTCACATTTAACTGCAGAAGCCGATAAGCGCCCTTGCTGTTTTTGAACAGAAACCGATAAATCCATTTTAGCGAATCAGCGCGCTGTATTCAGGTCAGGTGACAAGGCCACTTTCACTTTGAAAAGACGTGCTAGCTGAGAGGAGTTTCGTCAAAGCTGACCAAAAGTGATTGAGGATGGATCATTTCGACGAACTTGATGAACCTGTGATATATTCTTCAGGGCGAAAAAGGAAAATAAAAGCTGAAACGTTTTCACGGAAGCTTGCAAAAGCAGCGCGTTACAACGGTGAGGGAAAAGCTCAGTGTATTGCATGTAATCACATGAATACAGTTTATGATCACAACAACAACAACGTTTGTCAGACATCTACATTGTCACCTGAGGAGATTACAAAAATTAAGTGTTTTTTTAAACTCTAAAACATTAAATGTGGAGTTATCTGCTTTTGCCAAAAAACGAACTTTTAATATGTAAGAAAAAAAATAATAAATACTTTCAATGAACTTTAATTTTGTAAGTTACCTGTATTTTTTTTTTGTTATTATTACTTAATCAAAACAACCCGCCTGCAGTTTGATTTGATTTTACTTGGAATGCGCAATAAAAAAAAAGTGTGATTTCTGAAAATAAAAATAAAAATGGACTTATCTGTTTTTGCAAATTAACTCTTCATATTGCCCTTAGGGCAAGATTTCTTGTCATTGGCTTCAACGTTAAAAAAATATAGATTGTGAACAATTACCTAAATTTTTACATTGGTATGAATGAACTTGTTTTTTTTCAGGTGTACTTACCATATTATTATTTTAAATTATTATTTTGCTAAATGAAATCCAGTATGTTTGTTATTAAACAATTGTGGTTTTATGATTCCAAAAATAATGTTAGTTTTGCTCTAGCACATCACACATTTCATAGCATTCTTGCTTTAAACAACCATTTGTAAGGTGAAGTCTTGTATTATTCATTCATTATTATTCACACACAAAAAAAAAAAAAAACTGTCACCAGCATGGATTTGTACATTTCTCTGTGAGCCAGGGCGATATTTACAATCATTTGCTAAAAGAAGGCATTATTTTATGCCCTAATCCTGTGATTTTGTAAGTTCAATTTTGAATTTGTTAAGTCTTTTTGTTCATGGAAAACCCAAAATTTTTGACAGTTGACTTTATTTTGATTAGGCATCATAAAAAGCTGTGGCTAATAATAATGTTCATCTTATTTTGTATCAAAAAAACTATATGTGAGATTTTTTTTTTAGTATTAAGTACGCCTATATATTTATAAATTTAATTTTTGAACATTCCAAGACATAATCAAATCACGGTATTTGCAGGGGCAGTAGATAAATATAATATTCAATCAATTAGTTGTTTTCAGTTTATTGTAGATCGTTTTCACGATAAACTGTTGCAAAGCAACCTTTACAGCAAATTAAGAGGTTTCAATATTTAGTGTATAGCTTACTCAGTGGTGTGAATGCAGTTTAATGTCAATGGCAGCGATAGAAATGTTAAAGGGCAGAAAAAAAGAAATGCGGGGGGGGGAAAATCAATGTAAGACGTTATAAACAAGACAGAATCCTGAAACTTATTAACAGACAATTATTATATGATGAACCGTGCAATCAAATATATAGCAAAATTTGTGTAGTTCTTGTATGTTGTTTCAGGGTGGTGGGTCTGGAATATCTGATTGAATCTATACATTATAAAATTAAATATAAGTATATAAAATTATCAAGAGAATTGTATCTAGGTATCACCAGAATCCCTAAACATAAAAGTCGGACATGAGATTAAGCATTTTTGACCTCTTCTTGAGTCACCGTCATTGTATTTGATTGTTTGGGATGGTAAACACTTAAAGAGGGAATTGGTAAATGTTAAAAGAAGCCCAATTGGAATCCCTTTGTGTCCCTTAAAACTGACTTTTTGTATGAACAGCGTGTTTCTTTAAGAATCAAATAATGGCTATTTCCTGGGTTGCTCTTAATATATTGATGATAGGTAAAAACATAATGCTAGACTTTCAGGAGATGAAGGAAACACCAGAGAGTGGGGTGGTGGTCTACGTAGAATCATATTACTTGTCATTGTGATCAGTGTGAAAGAGGAAAATAACAGATAATGTTGGTTCCAATTACACTAAGCTGGTCTTCAGTAACTTCTCATGTTGCCCTTAAACATAGAAGTTTATCAGCATCAGCGGTTTAAACGTGAGGAGTATTTGCTCTGGACAATTTGTGCTTGTTTGTCAAACAAAAAGGTTTCTAGACATGTAGAGTGTTATTGCATGGTATTTTGAACAAGTTTAAACTACGGTTTGTGCTTCTATGCTTCATTAAACATTTTGGTTATTAAATGCAAAACTTGGTGAAAAATGAAGACATGCTGATACAGAAAACCCTGAAGGTTAGAGCCGGTTATTATTCCCAACCGGTTCCATTTAAAAATATCAGAACCAAATAATATTAATGATGTTCAGTTGTTAACTGATCTGTAACTACTTAATTCTATACCACATTGGTGATAACCTGATTAAGTTTTTGTTGTTTTATTTTTATTTTTTCAAGATTTACATATTATTTCATTATGTATTACAGATATTTTTTGTTGTCTGAACTTTAAAAGAATCTCATTGTTTGATAAGAGGCTGCCATGTGAATATATTAAGTTAATATATTGGGTTAAACATTACGTTTTGGTTTATGCTTTTTGAGTTAGGCTAAGTGAATTCAGGTAAGTTGGGCTACTTTTGTGTTACATCTTAACCTGTATTCACTACATGGAAAGTCTGTTACTTCAATCCAAACTCCTCTGATCCCAAAGTGTCTTGAAACACAATCTCCGGTGAGATTTGTGGTGATTCTTCACAAGTGCCAGTGCAACCAACGAGAAGTAGCTGGAGGGCTTTGTAGCTATTATCAGTGTGAGGTTTTGTTCAGAGTGGAGTGTTATTTGTAACCCTCTTAAGGAAAGCCACTCTTAAGGTTTCTCTTGAGAGCCTCTTGTAAATCACTTCAAGTGTTTTAAACTGATTTTGTTCAAGTGAGTTGCTGGCAGAAATTGTTGTTGCTGTTTGCATAAAGCACTTCATGACAATGATTGCCTCTTAATAATCCACTCATCCCTTTAATGATCCTAGAGGTTTCTGTGGACTCAGTTTGTTGTCTTTTCTGTTATGTTATAAGGGTGTCATCTTCCCCTATCCCAGTTTTATATGCAACTATAAAGAAGCCGTTATGGTTTTGTTTGTTTAAACATCCCAAAACTGCAGCATTGACTCAACCAATGAGTTTGAGGTGGCCTTTTCTGTTTGTCCGACCAGTGGAAGACAGTTGCAATTTTTTGGAAAATGTGTTTGAAAACAGTCTTTATTATTTTTGCAATTCCATTTTGTGATGTAAATGGTGCAGAAATGAAATCTAGCTATTTACTAAGACTTAATCTATACCAAATACATTATGGGAGCACAGTTCCTGCATTCCCTCATACAGTAGGACATTGTGTGATCAAGTATTGTGTCATGTTGAAGTCTTCTTAGTCACACTATCTAGTATAGATTGGTCTGGCCTGCCTTGAGCCTGGCTGAGAGTAGCATGTTTGATATTTCAAGTTGTATGCAGTAATGGGCTTTGAGGAGCCAAGTCAAATTGGTATGTTTTCTTTTTTTTAATTACACCTCAGTGACTTCAAGATGAGGGAATGTTGCATTCTTTACGAGATCAGTATGCTTAGCAAAGTAGTGATTGAGGCCCAGTTTTTCTTGTGGAAGCAATAGAGTAATAAATATTTAGCCACTTTTTAAATATTATAATATTTAATTAATAATAAAATATTTCTTATTATATTATATTATATTATTAGCGCCAAGTCAAAGTGTTTTCTTTTTGTGCACATATTTAGCCTTTCTAAAATATATAATATTCTACAATACTATTTATTTACTTTTAATATTATAATTGTATTATTAAGTTTATTATTTTATTTAAATGCCACAAAAAAAAGAAGAGCTTTGGAAAACTGCAAAGAAATAATCCTTCTCCCTGATAACATGGTCAGTTTTTCACTTGGAAACTCCATCTTTTAAAGAAAAGATTCAACCAAAAAAGTAAATAATGTCATACTCATCCTCATGTTGTTATCACTGTAAAAAAAAAAATCAAAAAAAATGTTTTTAGGTTTTACGATTTAACTTAAATTTACAGTTAAAATAGCGTAATTTATACTTATTAATATACCAACCTATTTAAGTACTGAAATCTGTTTTGCACCTTTGTAATGCACTGATAACCACCAAACATTGGTGGTGATGAGAAAGTTACATGATGAATCAAAGCCCATCACAAGCAGCTTTAAATAATAACATATATAGAAGGTTCACAGTGTCATTCACACAAACACCAAACCCCATCATGGTAACACACATGAAACTGAAATAATGCAATAAACATTCATTTAACAACATCAGGGGGAACACCCTAATATACAAAACTGACGAGAAAAAAAACTAAGAAACATAGTTATTTCAACAAGAAAACATCAAATTTGAAATTTAACACAGGGAATTTCGGGAAGTCATTTAACGGTTATTCACTTAAATTATAGTATTGTTCCCCAAAACGGTATACACCTGTAAAATTGCGTTAAATGTAATTACATTTATTCACCGATTATAGTATGGAAACTTACTGTTAACCTGGTTACAGGTTTTTACTGTAGCATTTTTACAGCCTTTTTTACCGTTAAATTCATCATTTTTTTTGTCATTTTTTACAGTACAGTACAAATATACTGCTACTTCTTTTCAGTGGAACTCTTTTAGATAAAATGACCGTGACCACATCCGTTAAGCTCCAAAAATTACAAAAACATTTGAAAAAGTTTTGAAATGACATGATGGTGAGTAAATAATGACAACATTTTCAAATTTGGGTGATTTTCCACTTATGGCCCTTTATTAGGCGTCCATTCCCTTATCAGATCTGTAGATCCCTTCTCATGTTCTTCAGGGTTCCTCCAGATAAGCTTAACATTTTGATCCTGGGTGTCTCCAGGTTGGGATGCATGGTAGCCTTGAGGGCTTCGGGGGAAAAGGATCTGAAGCTCTTAAAGGCGTGTGGAAGAGGCTCAGGGAAATTACAGATTGTCCTGAACTTTCGCCAGCCTACTCTTTTAGGAACATGACTTGCCTGCTGTTCAACAAACAATAGGAGCTTTAGAAGCCCATTGTTGGTAGGAGATAAACATCAACTTGAGGAATAAGGTCACCTGAAAAAATTCCCAAGTTGCCTCGCAGTTGCAGGTACTGTTTTAGCTGGTAACTGCCCTTGCTGTGACAGAAGTGTATATATCATGACCTCTATGACTACTCTTAACACTGTGTGTGTTGTTGTGTGTGTGTGTGTGTGTTTGTGTGTGTGTGTACCTTGCACTGAGCTCCCTCATTAGCCTCTTTAGCACAAGCTTTTGGCATAGCTCATTGCCTTGTCAGAGATTGTGCCCATGTGGGGCCAAGTTACCGTAATAAAACGCTTGATTCTAATGACTCTCCTCCAAGCCGTAGCTCTATGCACAAACCTTTCTCCTGAACCGCCAAAAAGCTCAAGCCTCCCTCAAGGGTTTTTAGCGGCACACTAACAGTTACACTTCTCGGACCATTTAAGGTGCATGACCAAGCGTCTAACGCGATTTGTGTTCACACACTCTGTTTGGTCTGTCTGCAAACACGGGCTAGGATGTTTTCTCACCTGTCTTAAGTCTACAGGTCTTCAGTGTGGAGCAAAGAAGCTGAAACAGGCATCTCTGGCTAAATGCGTTCATGAGCACTGCACTTATTCATTTAAACTGATCGCAGATTGTAAAGGTTCAGTTTGTTTTATTCAGCAATATACAGATGCTGTCTGTGGTACAAAAGTTAAATTAATGCAAGAATATGAAACTATAATACTAACTGATGGTAACAACTGTAGCTCTGTTCTAAAATCTTAGCTGCCCATCTAGATCAGTGTTATTTTAGTATTATTTGCCGTTTATAATTTTATAGTATTTATTAATATTTAGAATTCACTTTAGTTTTGGTTTTCAATTTAATTTTAGAGTAAGTTTTAGTCTTTTTTTTTTAATGTGATTTTGTAAATTTTTCAGCATGTCCATTTAATCTTATTTTTATTTAGTAATTGTATTACTTCCAAGACAACATTTCCAATTTTCATTTGTTTTTCTGTTTCTATTTTTCATCTTATATATACAGGTGCAGCTAAATAAATTAGAATGTCGTGGAAAAGTTCATTTATTTCAGTAATTCAACTCAAATTGTGAAACTCGTGTATTAAATAAATGAATTGCACACAGACTGAAGTAGTTTAAATTTTTGGTTCTTTTAATTGTGATGATTTTGGCTCAGCTTTAACAAAAACCCACCAATTCACTAATGCTGTCAGCTGGAAAATGAAATCACTGTGTTTTCTGAAGTCCACAGTCAACGCAGCATCTACCAGGAAATTTTAGATCACTTCATGCTTCCTTCTGCTGACAAACATTATGAGATGCTGATTTCATTTTCCAGCAGAACTTAGCCCCTGCCCACACTGCCAAAGGTACCAAAAACAGGTTCAATGACCATGGTGTTACTGTGCATGATTGGCCAGCAAACTCGCCTGACCTGAACCCCATATAGAATCTATGGGTGGGGTGTATGGCAAGAGAAGGATTAGAGACACCAGACCCCAACAATGCAGATAGCTGAAGGCCACTGTCAATCAACCGTGCTTCCATACCATACCTCAGGGCAGTGCCACAAGGCTGAATTGCCAGTCTCCTGCATAATCTGGCACTGATGTACAGTAATTCAATTCAAAGGATGCCCAAAACCAAGTATTGAGTACATGTACAGTAAATTAACATACTTTTCCAGAAGGCCAACAATTCACTAAAATGTTTTTTTTTATTGGTCTTATGTATTCTAATTTGTTGAGATAGTGAATTGGTTGGTTTTTGTTAAATGTGAGCCAAGATCATCACAATTAAAGAACCAAAGACTTACTACTTCAGTCTGTGTGCATTGAATTTTTTAATACACGAGTTTCACAATTTGAGTTGAATTACTGAAATAATGAACTTTTCCACGACATTATAATTTATTGAAATGCACCTGTATATATATATACACACACACACAAATATATATATATATATATACAGTGGTTACGGAAAGTATTCAGACCCCCTTAACATTTTCACTCTTTGTTAAATTGCAGCCATTTGCTAAAATCATTTAATTTAATTTTTTTTTCCTCATTACTGTACACACAGCACCCAATATTGACAGAAAAACACGGAATTGTTGAAATTTTTGCAGATTTATTAAAAAGAAAAACTGAAATATCACATGGTCCTAAGTATTCAGACCCTTTGCTCAGTATTTAGTAGAAGCACCCTTTTGATCTAATACAGCCATGAGTCTTTTTGGGAAAGATGCAACAAGTTTTTCACACCTGGATTTGGGGATCCTCTGCCCTTCCTCCTTGCAGATCCTCTCCACTTCTGTCAGGTTGGATGGTAAACGTTAGTAGACAGCCATTTTTAGGTCTCTCCAGAGATGCCCAATTGGGTTTAAGTCAGGGCCCTGGCTGGGCCATTCAAGAACAGTCACAGGTTGTTGTGAATCCACTCTTCCTTCGTTATTCTTGCTGTGTGCTTAGGTTCATTGTCTTGTTGGAATGTAAACCTTCGGCCCAGTCTGAGGTCCTGAGCACTCTGGAGAAGGTTTTCGTCCAGGATATCCCTGTACTTGGCCGCATTCATCTTTCCCTCGATTGCAACCAGTCGTCCTGTCCCTGCAGCTGAAAAACACCCCCACAGCATGATGCTGCCACCACCATGCTTCACTGTTGGGACTGTATTGGACAGGTGATGTGCAGTGCCTGGTTTTCTCCACACATATCGCTTAGAATTAAGGCCAAAAAAGTTCTCATCAGACCAGAGAATCTTTTTTCTCACCATCTTGGAGTCCTCCATGCGGACTTTCATGTGTCTTGCACTGAGGAGAGGCTTCCGTCGGGCCACTCTGCCATAAAGCCCCGACTGGTGGAGGGCTGCAGTGATGGTTGACTTTCTACAACTTTCTCCCATCTCCCGACTGCATCTCTGGAGCTCAGCCACAGTGATCATTGGGTTCTTCTTTACCTCTCTCACCAAGGCTGTTTTCCCCCGATAGCTCAGTTTGGCCGGACTGGCCAGCTCTAGGAAGGGTTCTGGTCATCCCAAACGTCTCCATTTAAGGACTATGGTGGCCACTGTGCTCTTAAGAACCTTAAGTGCAGCAGAATTTTTTTTTAACCTTGGCCAGATCTGTGCCTTGCCTTAATTCTGTCTCTGAGCTCTTCAGGCATTTCCTTTGACCTCATGATTCTCATTTGCTCTGCATACATGCACTGTGAGCTGTAAGGTCTTAAAAAGACAGGTGTGTGGCTTTCCTAATCAAAACCCAATCAGTATAATCAAACACAGCTGAACTCAAATGAAGGTGTAGAACCATCTCAAGATGATCAGAAGGAATGGACAGCACCTGAGTTAAATATATTTGTCACCGCAAAGGGTCTGAATACTTAGGTCCATGTGATATTTCATTTTTTCTTTTTTTAATAAATCTGCAAAATGTCAACAATTCTGTTTTTCTGTCAATATGGGGTGCTGTGTGTACTTTAATGAGGAAAAAAAATAACTTAAATGATTTTAGCAAAATGGCTGCAATATAACAAAGAGTAAAAATTTAAGGGGGTCTGAATACTTACCGTACCCACTGTATATATACAGTAGTATACAACCGATACCTTATCTATCTTCTGTCTATATATATATATATATTATCATATATATTTATTATATATATATATATATATTATAATCTATATTATATAGCTTCCAGCGAATTTGCAGAAATCATTGAAATATATAATATTTTTTGTGTGCTTTGTATTTTTGTGTTTATTAGATAATTGCACTATTAGTTGGCAACATGCTAACTATTAGCTATTTCTGTTGCAAATAAATCTGCTCTTTGGACTTCCTGTTTATCAAAGAAATAAAATGTATCACAGTTTCCTCAAAAATATTAAGCAACACAACTGTTTTTAACATTGACAATAATAAGAAATGTTGCTTGAGCAGCAAGTCAGCATATTAGAATGATTTCTGAAGGATCATGTGACACTGAAGACTGGAGTAATGATGCTGAAAATTCAGATTTACATCAGAAATAAATTATGTTTTAAAAATAAATTCAAATAGATTTAAATTGTAATACTATCTCACAAATGTCCTCTTTTTACTGTATTTTTGATCAAATAAATGCAGCTTTAGTGAGCATCATCTTAGCTGCTTGAATATAGTAATCGGACAGTATTATGGTTTACGCCAAAATACCATGGTATTACCATCTGATACCATCACTATACCAGTGTGCCTGTTTGTTTTGCATTTGTAGCTTTATCACTTGCCCTTCACATTATTCTTTCAGCCTTCCTCTTACATGCTCTTTCTCTCTCTTTCAGAGACTGCATTTGCCTCCAGACCTGTCAGAGACGGTGAGTCGAGTGAGTAAAACAGAACTGGCAGCAGGATGTGGCACCACTGCCACGGGCAACAAGCACCTAGATTTCTAGCGTATTCCCATTCCTCCTGCACCCTCTGCCCCCCAGTGATGTTCAAGGGCAGGAGAGCGCTGGAGCTGCACTACGCCAACACTAGGCTACAGTCACACCTGCACTGACACACTTGCTCTCATTATTAGTGAATGAGAGTAAGATGGTGCAACGTTTAGTAACTACACAACATGGGGAAACTTACAAGTGAATGTTCAGTGTCACAAAAACCTGACAAGTACCTGTTGCTATCTTTGGATAAAGCAAGGATGTGATGCAAATAACGATAACATAGTTTGGCTTCCAGTGTCATTTCAGTGTACTTCATGGCTTCCTGGTGTTTATTTGCTTAGTTAGCTAATAAATATTTGATGTCAATAAAGTTTCTACAAAAAAATTTAAAAACAAAATGTCATGTTTTTATTCACGTTCAAAACAAGCTTTCTGATGGATAATATTTTCAACCCTCAACTCCACTTCAGTCCAAAACTCTACAAGCTGTATGATTATTTCAGGTTCATAATGTCGGACTAGAGACATAGAGTTTCTCTCTCTCTCTCTCTCTCTCTCTCTCGCACTCTTTATTTATTTTTCATTTTATTTTATTATTTTGAACACTGTTTTCTGCAAATTACATAAAAAGTAACGTTTTACTTTACTGCCATTTTTATAACAACACAAAAAAAAGTGTCCCCAAAATGATCTGCAAAATGTTGTTCTCATTACTATACTATGTAACAAACAATATTTAAAATTAAACTGTTTGCATACATCATGGTAAGATTTGTTGTACTGCCTTTAATTAACGCTGTTTAATGTGTTTTTTAATTTTATTTATTTATTTACTTTGTTTACTGTAATTAATGCTGTTTTTTTGTTTTGTATTTTGGGGTAAAAGGTAACCTGTTTTCCATGTTTTACCACGTAATAATGACCCATATAATATAATATAATATCCTTTCACTATTTCTTAAACAGGCTTCACAATAAGATACTGCATTCATTTACAATTGAATTATAATATCATCCTTTTGCATTTATAATATTCCAACTTAAATTTCAGCTGATGTGACCCTGTTTGACTTAGCAGGGAAATGTATTTGTAATGTGAAAATGCATGCACAAATTATTAATTTCTGCTTCTGAATAAATCTGCTTGTGAAAGCATATGTGACCCTGGAGCACAAAAGCAGTCATAAGTAGCACAGGCACATTTGTAGCAATAGCCAAAAATACATTGTATGGGTCAAAATGATCTATTTTTCTTATATGCCAAAAAGGTCATTAGGATATTAAGTAAAGATCATGTTCCATAAAGATATTTTGTAAATTTCCTACTGTAAATATATCAAAAATGTTTTATCGTTAGTAATATGCATTGCTAAGAACTTCATTTGGACAACTTTAAAGGCGATTTTCTCAATATTTAGATATTTTTTAGATTCCAGATTTTTTTTAATAGTTGTATCTCGGCCAAATATTGTCCTATCCTAACAAACCATGATATATAAATATCAATTTTTTAAAAATTGACCCTTATTACTTACTGGTTTTGTGGTCCAGGGTCACACATATTCATGAGACAGGTATGTTTTATATACACACGTTAATGTTTCATAGCCTCATTTTCATTGCTCATAAATAGTTATCAGTGTTTACAGTTTTTTTAAATATATTGTATATTATATGCAGTCAACTTTTTGCCATTATAATTAAGTTTGGCCTATTAGAGTGATTAGTCTGCTCAAATAGTTACGTGGTGTGACATGAATATATTTTAAGAACAAACATAGTTTTTCAATTAATTTGAGCCCAAAACTGCACGCATAATAAGACGCTAGTTTTGTTAGAAGTGAAATATAACAAGTATAACTTTAGATGTGATTTGAGGTTTCTCCATTCTTTTCACTTCCACTGCCGTCTTTGTAGGTGTGTTTGAGCGAGACTAGAGCTGTCCTGAAGTCCCATAAGCCACTACCTGACCCAGCTAACATCAGGACCAACCTACCACCCCCAAAAAGCCTTCCACATGGACACTTTCCCTCGGCGTCCCTCCCGCTGAGACAGCAAGTGAAGCAAAATAACTCATTCTGCCACACAATCGCTTCATCTCACCCTCTGCTCGCTCGGACCGCTTTATTCTTCTCGTTTCTTTCCTCTCTCGCCTCCCCCCCACGCTCACTCGCTTTTTTCTTCCTTTTAGACCATCGTAACTCTACCAAAACAAGAGCTGGCAGTGTTGAATGGCATAGGCCTTTTCTATTGTGGTGTGTTTTTGTGATGTCTGAGTTGTGTGGAGTCGGCTGGTGCCTTTGTTCGCGAGTTCTTTGCTGGTTATGAGGTATGTGGAGAGAAGAGAGGGGTTTTGACATGCTGGTGTGTCTTTAAACGGGTAGTAATGTTTTTAATTACTGAGTGATTTTACCTGAAAATGATGTTCATTTTCAATAGGAGTCGTATTAAAAGTTTTGCATTTTGGAAAATCGTGAAGAAAGCGACGTGTAGGCTACTGTACAAAATGTTTTTAATAGTTTTCACAAAATACATTTAGAAAGCTTTTAAATAAAGTGAAATTGAAATATCTGCAAGACAGGGTAGACCTTCCGTTTTCCAAAGCATTGCTCTGACACAAAAACCATTACAAGTGTCCGTGTCTCAGGTACACAACAAAAACGCAGAGTTCAAGAGATGTCAACATGTTTTTAAAACCACAAATGGTTGTCGATCATAAATAAAGGACTGCGTGATTAAGCCGCAGCCATATATAGGCTACGCCAAGCCAGTGTACTAGAATGTAAAACAACTGTTTTCCTTTACAAAATGTATAGCAACACAAGACTAACGATAAAAAAAAAGAGAAGATTAAGATCGTTGTGTAATAGATGAAATACAAAGGCTTTGGTCTGTTTTTACAATCAACAATGGTTAAAGTCTGATATGTACTTGTAAACAACTGCCAAACACTTACGTTTTTTGTTTTTTTTTAACTCTGTCAAGCATTTTTAATCATAATTATTGGAATTAAATATTTCTAGTCTCACAAAATTATTTGACCATAGGACACTATAATACAGCTATACCTAATAGACAACTTGTACCTGACCTAAAGAAATTTTTTTTTTCCTTTTTTAACGATGCATGAAAATCTGTATAAAACATTTATAGATTTGTTTTTCTCGGGGACAGTAAATGTGAGAATAAATGTATGTTCCGCCATAATTCCAGGAGGAAATTTCTAGGGGAATCAAATACGTACAATTGGACAGTAGCAAAATGGATGAATGTTATTCTGATGGCAAAGTCTGCCGTATTATAACTTCCCATTCCTCTTGACGTCACAATTATAAATGATCAAGCACAAACAGCCTCAGAATCAGTCTACCCAGCTCCAAACCCTCATATACTGTATAATTATAAAGTACTCAGTCATTTACATAATGGCTGTTGTTCCTTTTGTAGATAAAATAGTGTCGTTAATTGAAGTCGTTGTGGGTTGATTTTCCTGTTGGTGTGTTTCTGCTTCACTTCTTTGATATGGGCCTGTATGAAGTCCGATCCGTAATCCTGATATTAGAAAACAGTCACAATGTATCGTGCTCCGCCATTTCAAATGGATGCGACACCAACATAGTTTTGGCTGTTGAATTGTCTTTTCATCTTTTCTTATAAATGCCAATGTACAAATACAACAAAAAATGGAGACCGAAAATGTGGATGTAGCAGAGGTTTGTTGTTTTTGTTCCTTTAAAGTCTCTCTAGCGTCTGGTTTTCCTCTTAAAGGTAGTGCCGCAAAGTTTCCAGACCGTGACAAGAGTCCACACGCTTCCTCGTCCTGGTATTTGTTTGTGTGTGTTTGTGGAAATACTGCTGCAGAGGTCCAGGTTCTCTCTTAGTCTCTGTGTGGAAAGGTCAAAGGGTGAAGTAACTCTTTTCTTTACTGTAATCTTGACCAGTACTGAGACATGTCTGGCTCAGTTCCGGGAACTTGGACAGGGACAGATACTCCAGGGGAGATGAGTCCTATAAATAGAGACAGAATATAGGTCAAAAACATGTCCGTTTGCAAACTTTAAGCTTTGGTGTTATGTATGAACCTGGATTGAGAAGTTTGTGTTGTCCGCTAAGTGTTATGATATTTTTTTATGCACTTTAACAAATGATTCAAGACATATTGAAGTTAAAATTAGACAATGAAAGGGATTTTCTTTTTCTTTTTTTTTTTCTTTCAAACTTGTTCTCTTTTGTCAACCCTCTTAAAAATCAAGGTTATTTATTGGCATTGATGGTTCCATGAAAAGCATATAATATCCATGGAATCTTTCCATTGCAAAAAAGGTTCTTTAAAATGGAAAAAAGGTTCTTTTGATTATTAAAATGTTCTTCACACTTAAAAAAAAAAGGTTCTTTTTTAAGAACTGTTCAGTGAAAGGTTCTTTGGAGAACCCAAAAATGTTCTTCTCTTGCATAGCTACAAAAAAAAAAAAAACTTTTGGAACCTTTATTTTTAAGAGTTAAGGAACAAAAACGGTACATAAAATGGATGAAAACAGAAACACAATTTAATATATACACAAAATCATGCATTTAAAATTAAACAGAATTTTACGGCAATGCATATTTAATGTGAACAGTAAATTGGTAAAAGAGCATATGCATATACCGGTCAAAACGGATCAAAGTTTCCGAGGATTTATTTTTTTTTAAATTAGTTTTTGAAATAAGCCTCTATGCCCCAAGGCTGCATTTATTTGACACATAAACACAGTAATATTGCGAGACATTATTACAAATTAAAATATGTCTACTATTTTAAAATATTTAAAAATGTAATTTATTCTTATTCCAACCGAAATGGTAAAGCTAAATATTCCGCATCATTATTCCAGTCTTCAGTGTCACATGATCCTTCAGAAATCATTCTGATTTTTCTGCTCAAGAAAAATTTTATTATTATCATTTTCACAAAACGGTTTCTGTGCTTTATATTTTTATGGAAACCGTTATGCAATTTTGTCAAATTCTTTGATAATATAAGTCAAAATACCAGCGTTTTATTTTGAATGTAAATCTTTTGTATCATATCATAAAGGTTTTTACTGTCACGTTTGATCAATTTAATGCATCCTCGCTGTTAGCGAATCAAAAATCGTTCTAACCCCAAACTTTTGAACGGTAGTATAAATGTGCATTTGATCCAGGGCGAGTTGGTTAAGCGCACAATGAACTTATTCTGCCTACCTGTTGAGGTGGTACCAGAAGTTGCCATTGTTTGGCTGTTCATGTGTGCCTGCATATGAGGGGGGGTGTATGTGTCGTAGCTTCGCCCATTCACGGACGGACTGGTGGGCAGCATGCAGGAATAGGAAGATGTCTGGCTTGGCTATAAAAAACAAGAATATATGTATATACTGTAAATGTATAGCTTTTTAGTATCTATAACACAGAGGAGTTTGAGTTAAATGATGGAATGGGAGACACTTAAGGAAGCATTATCAAGGGTAGAGGAGGAAACAAGTGTTCGTGACGCTACTCACTTGCATAGACAGGTTGTTGGCCATTGTGAAGCTGGGCATCGGAGGCAAACCTGTGTACATGTTGGTCAGAGCCGTGTCTGGTCGGCCTAGCATTGACCCTGTTGCGAAGGACACTGGTAAAAGACAAAAATAATCACACGGTTTACATATGGTTTATACATTTTATCGAGTAAATATAGGATTTTATACTCAAAACGTCATCTTTTGGTTATGGAATAAACCGATTATAATAGTTGGAGTGAATCTACCAAAATGTAAAGCCTCTGCACACCAAGTTGAATGCAGCTAAATGATTGTTCTTTAATAGTACACTCTTAAAAAATGCTGGGTTAAATACAACCCAGTGCTGGGTAAAATAGGGACAAACCCAGCAATTGGGCTGTTTTGACCCAGCGGTTGGCTTACTACCCAGAATGCCTGGGTTAAACATTTAACCCAACCTCTGGGTCAAAACAGCCCAATTGCTGGTTTTGTCCCTATTTTACCCAGCACTGGGTTGTATTTAACCCAGCATTTTTTAGAGTGTAGTTTGGATACTTTGACTTAATTGTTCTATATCCAACAGATGTTGAACAATATTTGTGTAACCAAAAGATGGAGTTTTGTATACTCAAAAAATTAATTTGGTTACGGAAAAACAGTTCATCATGGTTGAAGTGCTTTTTAAACTGATATTTATATTTTATTTCAACTTCGATTGCCACTTTTTTATAGTTTTGGTTTTAGTTAACAATGACAACACTGAGGCCCATGTGAATAGTTGACACAAAAGTGTTACACCTATTATTATTCAGACTTATTTCAGAAGGAAATTAATCTAACAAAAGATAACGCCTCTGCACGCCAAGTTTGATGCTACTAAATGACACAAGTATAGATAAAATTAGCATCAAAGCTATTTTCATTGTTCTTTAATAAAAGTTTGGATACTTTTAAGTAATCGTTCTACATCCGACATCTGTTATATGCAATATTTGTGTAAAAGAGATCTAAAATCTTGTTATACATGTTTGCATTGAAAATTTGGGTAACACTTTATTTTAAGGACCAATTCTCGCTATTAATTAGTTGCTTATTAGCATGCATTTTACTAGCATATTGGCTGTTTATTAGTACTTATAAAGCACATATTAATGCCTTATTCTGCATGACCGTATCCCTTAATCCACCCCGTACCTAAACTTAACAACTACCTTACTAAATTTTAATAAGCAGCAAATTGGAGTTTGTTCAGGGAAAACTCTTAGTTAATAGTGAATATGTGTTCCCTATTCAAAAGTGTTACCAAAATGTGGTCTTGGTGTCAAGACTTTATTGCATGCCTTATATGTTTAGGTTGTGGTGTGCCATTTACCAGGAGTGGTGGGTTGTGGGATTGCCTGGTAGACGCTTGTGTTGAAACTGCTGCTGATGGGAATGTGACTGGAGGAGTTGCTGGCTTGTCGTCGCTGGTTCCTCAGCTTCTCTTCCCTCCTCCATTTCGCTCTTCTGTTTGAGAACCATACCTGCAACACAGAGAAGGTCAGCAGATGTAAACAATAGTAACAGTGAACGTGCAGTAGTTGCCATGGTTTCAAATTTGCACTAATGTTCTCACCTGTATTCTAGCTTCTGGAAGGTCGATTTTTGCTGCAAGTCTCTCTCTTGCGAAAACATCTGGATAGTGGGTTCTTTCAAACTCTAAAAACCGATGTGAAAGCGTGTTATTCTGTGTACCTCAGCTGGGTATGAGAGACATTTGCTGTAAATGCTTACACGTGATGCTCACCTTTTTCCAGCGCTTCGATCTGCTCCTGAGTGAACGACGTTCTGTTTCTTTGCAGTTTTCTTTTCAATTGCAGGCGCATTTGAGTCTCATCTGAATCCTCACCGTTTGAACTAATGGAGTTAGTGTTCTCGCCTCCGTTGTCCTGTTGCTGGCAACCATCTGCAGAAAAAAAAATAAGAAAAAAAAATGAAATAATTGTAGAATCTGTGTAGATCACACAGACCACATTTTGCATAACCTTGGGTTTATTCACACCATGTTGCAGCAGTGTTATTTTATATGATATTATAGTATTTATTCATATTTTGATTTAGCTTTTATTTTTATATTTAGTTATTTAAATTTAGCTCAGATTTAGTAAATTATGTTATGTGCTTTAGTAACACTTTACAATACGGTTCCATTAGTTAATGTCAGTTAATGCATTAACTAACAATGAGCAATACAATTGTTACAGTATTTATTAATCTTTGTTAGCATCAGTTAATAAAAATAAAGCTATTCTTTGTTAGTTCATGTTAGATCAATGCCATTAAATAGTATTAACAGATACAACTTTTGATTTTAATAATGTATTAGTAAATTGCTTCATTAACCATTATCGAAGAATAATACTGGATTGAGATTTTTATTATAGTTTCATTTAAATCATATACAGTTCACTACTGTTAACAAATGAACCTTATTTTAAAGTGTTTTACCTTTGCTTTTGTCATTATTTTATTATTGTTTCAATTTTTCTATATACTTTATTTTTTATTTAAACCGTTATTTACAGCTATTTTAGTACTTCAACTAAAACGTATTTATTTCAGTTAGTTGCCAAGGCCATTTCTAAGTAGATTTTCATTCATTTATTTTTATTTTTTGCTTCAATTCATTGGCCAAATAATAATAATAATAGTTTATTTTACTTGCATAACTGAGTTGCATGAATAATTGACAAAAAAATATCAAACAAACAAAAAAACAATAAATAAAATATCAGAAAATAGATCAAATATTTTATTTTGTAATTTTATAATAGAATAGAATTAGTATTTGTTGTGAATACGCCTCTAGACTCAGGGCAGGAATTGTCAGCATCATCTGCATAGTTCCGTAACAAAGTACCAAAAGAAACACATTGAATCATCCTCAAGCTCTCTTGGGTGTTTTCAAACACAGCACATATAATGTATAGGGATTCTTAGTGCTATTCACCGTATGGGTGTCCAGGGACCTATTGAGGTGACCACCAACACTTGAATAGAGAGCTGCTTTTCTCTATGACACAATACCACCAGAAGAATGAGGAGAACCATTAAACTGTGCAGACAGAGATGGGCTGCCAGGCCTTTTTCGTCAGGCTCAAATTCTCCCGAGGGCACAATTGGAAAGGAACAACAAAAAGAGAGGCGTGCAGTGCTCAGCATTGTATAACACAAGGATCTAGTCAACAGAGCTTTCAGTTCAGTATGTTAACCTCTACACACCACTGTCATTAATCAAAGAACCCCAGGCCGGGCCTGTTAAACGCCAGTTAGGATTTATACGTTCAACAGGAGATGACCATTGAAAGACCTTTCTTTGCTTTAGGATGGGTTAGAGAAGTCTCTCCAATCAGAACAAGTCTATTCCAGACTGTTTCACCTGTAGTGACTAGCTGGTTGAAAGGAGCGTCGTTGCTGCCACAGAATATAAACATTTCAAAGATAATTGCGACTTTTTCTAAACTCACATGCAAGTTCCCATTCAGTCAGTCCCGTTCAACGTTACGTCATTGACTGACGAATTGGGATCTCGCCCGAGAGCCCAATCAACTTCGAGTGTTAACTAAACAAGCCAATGACAGTTGGCGTTCGTGTTTCGCCACACGCACCCTGCACCGCAGCGCGGGTATAAAAGGAGAGCAAAAGCAAACGCACATCAGCTTTTCGCTTCAGAGCCAAGCCTTCTACAGGACGAATATCCGCGAGTGTTCGAGAGAAACAGCTGACGTTGGTGTGACGGCGTATCAGCGGGGTTTGCCATCCAGTCTGCTGAAACCTCGGCGGGCTGCAGCTCTCATTCTGCGGTCTCGCCGCGACCTCCCCCCTTGGTTGCTTCAGCTCTTTCACTAAAGAGTGTGTTTCCTTCTAAAGAAGCAAATTCTAAAAGAGCTCCACGATCTTCACTGCGCATTTACGTGGACCGTACGCGGAGCTTTAGGACCTCAGACCAGCTCTTTGTCTGCTTTTGGAGGTCAGCAGAAGGGAAAGGCTGTCTCCAAACAAAGACTTGCCCACTGGTTAGTGGAGACTATAGTCTTGGCATACCAGGCCCAACGTTTACCATGCCCCCTCGGAGTGAGAGCTCACTCTACGAGAGGAGTGGCATCTTCTTGGGCATTGGCGCGGGGCGCCTCGATATCTGTAGAGCTGCCGGCTGGGTGACGCTTAACACGTTTGCGAGATTCTATAATCTTTGTGTAGAGCCCGTGTCCTCTCGTGTATTTGCCTCAGGTAGGCAGTAACACCGGATCTGCTCTGTGTCGATCACGCTTGCTGTGCCATTTCCCTCTACGGACCGGATACGTGCGCTCTTGTGCTCCTCATTCAGTTCCCCATGGCGAACCCTGGTGGAGTTCCTCCCGCACCCTCGGCGGTCAGGCGTGGCGGAGCGCCAGACGCCAGGCTCAGCACTCGTGTGCATGCCCAAGGTCAGCCCTTGTGCTGGGCTAGGTGTCCATATGGCTTGATTCCCTATGGGTAATCCCATGTGTGTATTCTTCCATGGTACGGCTCCCCTCTCGGTGAGCCCGTGTCTTTCCCTGGCAGTCGTTCACTGCCATCTCTGCAGTGTAGTGATCTCACCCCAGGTGGGTTGAGTCTACCGCAGAGACTTCCATATGTAGTACTGCCCTGGGCCATTCCATATGTGTAATTCCACATGATACCTCCTATGGATGTGGCTTCCGTAGCGTCCCAACTGGGTACGCTTTCCCAGTGTTATCCAATGTACCACTGTATGGAACAGCAGTGCGGACACCTCTGCCTAGCCGCTGTCCTTTCTTCCGCCCCAGCTGGTGTGGGGGGACTTGCCGGCTTCCACAGGGCACTGGAGGGGGTCAGCAATAGTGGCGTTTTCCATACGGATCCCAATTCGTCAGTCACTGACGTAACGTTGAACGTGACTGACTGAATGGGAACGTCTAGGTTACTTGTGTAACCCTCGTTCCCTGAAGGAGGGAACGGAGACGTTACGTCCCGTTGCCACAGTTGCTGTACCACCGCTGTACGGCCGGGGCACGTAGTCTCCGCTCCTCAGCGAAAAACTGATGTGCGTTTGCACGCGCTCTCCTTTTATACCCGCAATGCGGGGCGGGGTGCGCGTGGCGAAACACGCACACGCCAACTTTCATTGGCTTGTTTAGTTAACACTCTAAGGTGATTGGGCTTTCGGGCGAGATCCCAATTCGTCAGTCCCTGACGTAACGTCTCCGTTCCCTCCTTCAGGGAACGAGGGTTACACAGGTAACCTAGACGTCTAAAGTCCATTTCTGAGGAAAAATTCCATCTCACAATTCTGACATTTTCATACAACCGCGAGTTTATATCTCGCAATTCTGACTATAAGACACAATGGAAGTTTATATCGCACATTTCCCGTCTGTTTATATCTCGCAATTCTGGAAAAAAAAAAAAAAGAATTGAAGGTTAACTTATAAATTTTTGAATCACTTTTTCTCTTAATTTTTCTGTTTGAATTTTTTTTACATTTTAAAGTTAAGTAATTTAGTTGTGCAGTTTTGTCATTTTAGTAGTTTTTGTTTATATATAGGCCTATATATATATATGTGTGTTTGTATAATATATATAAATATATATATATATATATGTGTGTGTGTATATATATATACAGGTGCATCTCTATCATTAGAATGTCGTGGAAAAGTTCATTTATTTCATTAATTCAACTCACATTTGAAACTCGTGTATTAAATAAATTCAGTGCACACCGACTGAAGTAGTTTAAGTCTTTGGTTTTTAATTGTGATGATTTTGGCTCACATTTAACAAAAGCCACCAATTCACTATCTCAACAAATTTGAATATGGTGACATGCCAATCAGCTAATCAGTTCAAAACACCTGCAAAGGTTTCCTGAGCCTTCAAAATGGTCTCTCAGTTTGGTTCACTAGGCTACACAATCATGGGGAAGACTGCTGATCTGACAGTTGTCCAGAAGACAATCATTGACACCCTTCACAAGGATGGTAAGCCACAGACATTCATTGCCAAATAAGCTGGCTGTTTCACAGAGTGCTGTGTCCAAGCATGTTAACAGAAAGTTTAGTTGAAGGAAAAAGTGTGGAAGAAAAATATGTACCAACCGAGAGAACCGCAGCCTTATTAGGATTGTCAAGCAAAATCGATTCAAGGATTTGAGTGAACTTCACAAGGAATGGACTGAGGCTGGGTCAAGGCATCAAGAGCCACCACACACAGACGTGTCAATGAATTTGGCTACAGTTGTCGTATTCCTCTTGTTAAGCTACTCCCTGAACCACAGACAACGTCAGAGGCGTCTTACCTGGGATTAAGGAGAAGAGGAACTGGACTGTTGCAGTGGTCCAAAGTCCTCTTTTTTCAGATGAGAGCAAGTTTTGTATTTCATTTGGAAACCAAGGTACTAGTGTCTGGAGGAAGGGTGGAGAAGCTCATAAAGTTGCTTGAAGTCCAGTGTTAAGGTTCCACAGTCTGTGATGATTTGGGGTGGAATGTCATCTGCTGGGGGGGTAGCCTATTTTGTTTTATGGAAAAAACCACAACGGCGATACCCTGCACCCGAAGACTAAACCCAAAAGCAGACGACCCTCGCAAGTCTGCCGAAGGTCAAAAAAACGGATTAAAACAAAAAAACTTTTTGAGATGCTGATTTCATATTGCCAGCATGCTTGGGCACTAAATGGACCACACGGCCAAAAGTTGGATTAAATGAAGGCTAATAGAGTGGTGGTTGTACTTGACGTGGCCGCAACTCATCCAGACCTGAAACCCCATCAAGAACATGGGTGTGAAAAGTTGATCAAAGAATAATGGGAAACAAAATCAGAAAGCCACAAAAAAAAAAATGCAGATGAGCAATAAGAAGGACCTGTCAAGAATCTGGGCTTCCTACCCCTCAGCATGCCCGCGAAATGGCTCACTCCAGGCCGCGCCGACGTGAGCGTATAGCAAAAGGCCCTAGCCAATTATTTATACACAGTAACCTAAAGAACATACGGCCAGAAGCCAACACTTCGGACGTAAATAATTTTGTATTATTGGTCTTGATGAAGTATCTAATTTGGTTGAGGATAGGGATTGGGTGGTTTTGTGGTGTTTAAAGTGAGCCAAAGCATCACACTTAAAAGGTGCAAGACTAAACTACGTCAAGGTCCTGTGTGCATTGGCATTTATTTAATAAACGATTTCACAATTGGGAGTTGAGGATTCCGATGGAATAGATGAACTTTACCACAACATTCAATTTATGTAAGAATTCCCTTCTAAATGTGGTTGTTGTGGTGTGTAGAATATATATCTATCGTATATTTGTGTTTGTGGTTATTATATCATATATATATGTGTGTGTGTGTGTATAGTAAGACAGGGTACTGAAAGTATTCATACCCCCTTGACAGTTTTGCACTCTTTGGTTAGATTGCGCTCAGGTTGGTGCTAAAATCATTTAGGTTATTGGTTTTGTTGGGGTTGTTGTCCTCGATTAATTACACACAGGCACCGCAGTGCTTGGAACGAAAAACACAGAATGGTTTGACATTGCAGATTTATGAAAAAAGGAAAAAGGAAATAGCACAGTGGTCCTAAAAGTATTCAGACCCTATGTGTCGGTCGCGTATTATAGGAAAAGCACCCTTGTGATACTAATAGCAGTCCACGGAGTCTTTAGGTGGGGAAAATCAACAAGTTTTTTGCCACGGGGCTGTGAATTTGGGATCCTCTGCCACTTCCTCCTTGCAGATCCGTCTCCGTCTGGCACGGTGTTGATTGGATAAGTGTTTAGTGGGGACATCTTGTTTAGTATCTCCAGAATGGCTCAGAGTGGTGGGTTTAAGTCAGGGCTCGGGGCGGGCCATTCAAGAACAGTCACGAGTTTGTTGTGAACCACTCCGTTGTTATGTTAGCTGTGGCTTAGGTGGGCATTGCTTGTTGAGGTAAGACCTTCGAGAAGGGCCCAGTCTGAGGTCCCTAGCACTCTGGAGAAGGTTTTCGTCCAGGCTATCCCTGTACTTGGCCGCATTCATCATTCCCTCGATTGCAACCAGTCGTCCTTTCCCTGCAGCTGAAAAGCACCCCCACAGCATGATGCTGCCACCCCGATGCTTCACTGTTGGGACTGTATTGACAGGTGATGAGCAGTGCCTGGTTTAATCCACACATACCGCTTAGAATTAAGGCCACAAAGTTCTATCTTGGCCTCATCCGACAAGAGAATCTTATTTCTCACCATCTCAACCAAACTCCATGCGGGTTTTCATGTGTCTTGCACTGAAGAGAGGATTCCGTCGGGCCACTCTGCCATAAAACCCAGACTGGTGAAGGGCTGCAGTGATGGTTAACTTTCTACAACTTTCTCCCATCTCCCGACTGCATCTCTGAGCTCAGCCACAAGTGATCTTTGGGTTGCTTCTTTACTCTCCTCACCACGGCTCTTCCCCCGATAGCTCAGTTGGCCGAACGGCCAGCCTCTAGGAAGGTCGGTCCGTCCCAAACGTCTTCCATTGAAGGAGTATGGAGGCCAACTGTGCCTCGTAGGCAACCTTAATTCAGCAGAAATTTTTTGTAACCTTGGCCAGATCTGGGCCTTGCCACAATTCTGTCTCTGAGTGTCTTCAGGCAGTTCCTTTGACCTCATGATTCTCTTTTGCTCTGACATGCACTGTGAGCTGAAGGTCTTATATAGACGTTGTGTGAGCTTTCCTCACAAGTCCCAATCAGTATAATCAACCAGCTGGACTCAAATGAAAAGAGTAGAACCATCTCAAGGATGATAGAAGAATGAGATCACCTGAGGTTAAATATAATGAGTGTCCCCAGCCAAGAGTCTGAATACTTTAGGACCATTGATATTTAGTAAAAAAAATTCTTTTTAATAAATCTGCAAAAATGTCAACAATTTCTGTGTTTTTCTGTCAATATGTGGTGTTGTGTGTACATTAATGATGAAAAAAATGAACTTAAATGATTTTAGCAGATGGCTACAATATAACAAAGAGTGAAAAAATGTGGAAGGTGGGTCGTTGGGAAGCTTTCCGGGTCCCACTGTATAAGATATCGATATGTATGTGTGGTGTTTGTGTGTATATATATATATAGGTGGGTGTGTGTGTGGGTGTGTATAATATATACTGTCAGTCATTATAGGTGGGTGGGGGTGTGTTGTTTGGTGTGTGTGTGTGTTATAGCATATATTGGGTGGTAGTGATGTGTATTATAGGGGGTCGGTATTATATATAATTATCTATATCTAATATATATATATAATGTGTGTGGGGTTATGTGTTTGTGTCTATATCTATATATCTATATAATATACATGTGTGTTGTTGTGGTTGTGTTAATCTATACTATATATTTATATCAGTATAATATAGTAACAGTAAGGCATATATTTTATATGTTTGTTTTTATTTATTAAAAGTACCAAACATATTTTCAGTGGTTTCAGTTTTAGTTAACTATATAAAAACCTGTATGCTGTTATTTTTTAAATACATTTGTGTCTTTTCGTTTTTTTTTTTTTTTTTGGTTTGTTGTTTTTTCAGTGACAAAACCACATAAAGTAACTAATAAATAACACATTATAAAAGCACAATACCAATTGTTCATACAGTATGACTATGCACTATATTCCAAGTCTTTTGAACCTTATGAATGGGTCTTTTAAAGTCTCATTTTGGAATGACATAAGCGTGAATATTTTAACTTTAGGGGTGAATTATTCCTTTAAGCAACACATTATTGCACAAACATAAAGTAAATGATCATTTGAATTTTTCTTGTTTAATATTAATATTCTCATATAGTGTTTGTGATACTGTGAACATCCACACGCAGGATTCGGATTCATCAACCTGATTAGCAACGAACTATTCATCAGCTAAACTTTTTTTTCATTGTCTCCTATAACCAAAAGCCTGTGCATGTTCTCTCTCTCCCTCAAAAAAAAAGCAACCTCTAATGAGCAATTACAGAGAGACAGAGCTGTGCCTGTCACAAATTCTTGCATGTGACAGAAACATCTTTTGTCCCGGGATGCACAGTGCTTTTCTCTCACTCCCCATGGGGTGCAAATGATGTGGAGGGCAGTGGCAGGGGGAAGGGGCAGGTGGTAGGGCATGGACACCTCCGCCGAAAACTCTGTTCCTAGTTACACAAATCCAAGAGCCAGAAAGGAGCCGTATTGAAATGAGCGATTAATTAGCACTAACTCCTCAATTAATGAGTGGCCTTTTCCCATCTAAGTTTGCTAATGGCACGCTATTCTACATTCTGTATAATATTCTAATGTGTCTCCAGATGGATTGAGATATAGACCTAATCACTGCAAGATATTTTTTTAAATATATTTTCAAACACTTTTTCAAAACAAATAAAATAATTCTGTGAATTTATAATAAAATACAGTAACACTTTACAACAAGGTCCCATTAGTTAATATTGGTTAATGCATTAACTAACAATGAGCAATACATTTCTTACAGTATATATTCATCTTTGTTAATGTTATTTAATAAAAATGTAACTGTTCATTGTTAGTTGCTGTTAGCTCAGGTCCATTGCATAAAATTAACAAATATAACTTTTGACTTTAATAATGTATGAGTACATGTTGAAACCAACAATAAATAAGATTAATAAATGCTTTAGAAGTATTTTTCATTGTTAGATCATGTTAACCTTTGTAGTTAACTATTGTTAACAAATGAAACATTATTGTAAAGTGTTCCTTAAAATACCATAGTATTTATGCTAAATTAATAATAATGTATATATGTACATTATTGTATACTTTATATGGATATACTGTATAGTTTACTTTTTACTTAAAATAGTATAAATAATAGGATTGTACTTTATTATATTGAATATTGTCATATCAATTAATTCGTATTTATAGTACAATATGGGTGTAATAAATAATACAAATAATGATGCTATGATTATATGGATTATGTTGTTGTTAATTTCTATTTACTAAAACAAAGAATATTTTTAAAAAAATACGAAAATAAAAAACTGTTTTGCTGTGCCTGTTTGTGGGGTTGTTTAATATGTTGTTTATATATTATGTAAGAATTAGTTAAGTATGCCCTATAAAAAATATTTGTATTATTTTTTAAAATAGTTACAAATATGAAAAAAAATGATTTATTTATTTATGCAGTTGTTTTGTTGTTGCGGTTCCTTTTTGTAGTTTATATGATATTGTTATTCCAATTTTTGCTGCTGACAGTGATGCTCTTATTGCTTTTAGACTGTCTCACCTTGATTTGGTTGTCCTGGCACGGACGTACCAGGGTACCATCCCGGGCGTGTCCCCCACGTGCCGGTCTGTCCGTTGAGCATTCTCAGCTTGTCGTACATGCCATCTGCACCCATCTGTTGCTTTTCGCTAGCCAGGTTGCGTAGGACTCGATTTATCGACGACACCTGAAAGGTATAAAACAGGCCGTCAGTCAAGTGCTGTGTGTTCCAGCCTTAAAATGGCATATTGTTTTATTATAGCTCCCTCCATGAATGCTATTTGTATTTATGAACTGTAAATTCTTACAATGCAAAAAAATTATTCTATTTTGTCAATTAATTTTTTTTTATTGACCTAAGAATTGCACAGTTAAATGATGCAAATGAAGCATTATTTGCACTTACGCTCGGTATGTTATCGTTGGTGCACGCCCCGTCAGACAGCAGCCTGTCCCGAATTTCCCAGGCAAAGATCGAGGGACACTCCCTCTTGTACTGTGCTATTTTGTTGACCACTTCAGGCGTCGCTACCCTCGGTTTGCTGCCTCCGATGGCTCGCGGTCGGATGGAGCCGGTCTCATAATATCTCCCCAAAATCTTGCTCACACACCCATTGGACACCTGAATGGACAGCAATATACACAATTCACATACATTATTTAAGACTAAAGTGAAATAATGTAATGTACTGCAAACAGTTATACGCTTACGTTCTTATTGTCCAGTTGGACTTTTGCATCATCATGGGTCTATGAACACAGAAAATATGCCTTAAAATTGCTAGGATGATTTCATTGCGATGGGGGTCACACTTTACGTTAGTGCTTGTTTTTTTACTGCGCAATACAAATGCATAGCACATGCTTAATATTTGAATACATTATGTATGTATTGTTGTGATCAATTTTATTTACCTGTACTATTTGATTGTATGTGACCATGATTTGACTTGTAACTAAGTATAATTATTCCACTAGGACATATAAAGCTTGTAGATGTACAAATGGGCTTCACGGTCACCTGCAGAATCCTGGAGATATCGCAGGGTCGCGCTCCGCTGTGAGCGAGTTCGACGATCTTCTGTCTGGTGGACTCCGGTAACGGTCTGCCGTTCACAAACACCCCGCCGAGCTGGTTGACGCCACTGTGACCTGTGGCACATGGAGACATAACAAATTGGCTCGTCTTTCCCCTCGAAAACATTCCCTCAATAGGTGTCCCATTGTCCAGAATAAAGCACCACTTCTTGGAGCTTTTCTTTGATCAGTGTTACTGACGAGTGACGAGTCTTTTGTTGGATTTTCAATGTCCATGTTACATAATATACTATGTCAGTGTAATCAATAACTACAAAATAATTACACAAATAAGCGTAACCAACAAAAGAAGCTTGAATTTTTTAAATGAATAATAAAGAGCCTCTAAACTAAAAAATATCTTAAATATACAATGGAAAAAAGTTAAAATGTGCATTTGTTAAGCTATCTGATCTGACCCTTAAAAATTCAACGGTGATTCAGTCAAGGGATATATTTTGTGTGACCAACAAATTAAATTTTGTCATTATTTTTAAAAATAAATAATAAACTTTATCTAATCCAAGCCAAGTTTTGCATTTGTTAAACTGACAGTTTTGAATGCTGTTACACAAGTCGTTATGCCCTGTAAATCAACATTTGAATGTCATGCACTTGGCTTGAATCAATCGACGAACACAATCAGCTGATGAAATGACCTGAGTCTGAACATCTGAAATTTTCATAATCAAATTGTCCTCAAGAGAAAAGCTTTCCGCAAGTGTTTGGAAACTCTCGTTCACACCACACTAACAGATGCCTAATAAATAAGCACCCATTGCCATTCAAGTACAACAGACAGTCTGAAAGAGACCAAGCATACGGCAGCATACTTTCCATCATAATAGCAATGTGTGAAATATCTAGATATTAAAGCAAAGCAGGACCCGCAAAGCTCAGAAGAATTTGAAAAGCGCATACCAGTTCGGTGTATTTTGATGCGACGTGAAAGTCCAATGAGAAGTCAATTCAAAGCGAGCAAAAAAACTGAAACCTCCGAAAAGCCTCCCTGGAGTGTGTGTGTACTCTAGCGCTCTGCTCCTCTCTCATCTGACTGCAGGAGCCCGAGCTCCTAAGCAATAAATAAGCTCCAAATATAGAAGAAGAGGGGGGAAAATATGATGAGACTCTCTGACATTTGTCTTTAGAATAAAGCTAGCTGCATGTCAAGTTTGAGCTTAATTTCTGGAAATAGGCGGAGGTCGTCTCGGATCATGCATGGAAGGCTCATTGAAAAGATCAGCTGAAGTACTTGTGGCAGGACTGTCACTTTATATGACACTGCTCTGCTTTTGAAAAACGCATCGTCACGACAAATAGTAGCTTGATAAAACGACCCTTTCTGTCTGCATTTGGATATCAGACAAAATTGGATCCTGCTCTTGTTGCCTTCAAGGGAGGCTTCATTTTATTTCTAGCTATAGGGCAATGCACGGGCACGAGGACAGGGGCGTGCGTGTTTCTAAACATATTAAAACTGACAAAGCTTTTTTTTCTTTTCAGTCCGTCGTACTGTTTGTAACAAACCCCACACATCTGCTACTGTCCTGTTGTGGGAAATGCACCATTGAAAAAAGCCACTAAATGTTAAATATGTGGAAAAGGTGAAAATGTGCAGTTCTGAGCCATTGGTGATTAAGTCATGTCATGAATAAAGCCTGTTCATTTAAATACCACATCCAACTGGACTCATTTGAATGAACCTGATTTATTTAAGCACTGATGCTGCACAACAAACGTGTGATCATCTGTCCAAATCCAGTGGAATAATCCACCAATAATTCCAGGATTAGTTGGATTTAATAGACTCTTGAAGATAAGAAGGCGTGCATTTTTATCAAATGAATCCATTTGATTGATGACACCATCACAGAGAACCATGACCCGGCCTGTCATTTCACAGTTCAAAGGTTAAGTCTTAATAAACATATAATTCCCCAAAGTGTAGGACTGTAGATCTGGCCTGGTGGCAGTCATAATGAGACTTGTATTTTATTGCTCCCCTACTAATAGATAAACATATGTTGTGAATTTAGAACATCAATCCTAAACCTCCAGGCCAAATTGGAGATTTAAAACAAAAAAATTTGGTGCATAATGCATTTAAAAGCATATATATTCTATATATATATATATATATAAAAAAGACACATTTCTCACTTTATCTATACATATATTTTACTATTCATTATTTGAGTTCTGTCTTATATTTCACCAATCTATACATAATAATTGTAGAGTAATAATTCCAGAAGCATTTATCATATGTCAGACCTCTGATCCTACAGTAAGAGACAAATGCATGAACTAAGTGATGCTGTGCCGTTTACAGAACAACATAACTCCCTTTCCCCCCCTCAAGCAAGCACGGAAAATCCTGGAATCATCAAACTGTTTCATGTGTCCCGTTTCGTGCATTAGCTCTGTGGAAGTTGGCAACTATTTTCTGCATGAATCCAGCCAGAGCTGCATTTATTTGTTACCAACTCAAGCAGAAATAAACATCTCCTCCCCCATCAGCATGTCATTTATTTATGCACGACATAGGCCTATATGTAAAAGGCAGTTTGCATCCGTTCAGCTTTTCTTTTAAATATCAACACGGAATAATAGAAAAGTGTTGGAGTTTTCTCTGGAGGAAAATATTCGCCATTTAATAGGCCTGCCTCACAATTTTCCAAATTCAAACTTTCGCATATTTATATAAATATTTCCCCGTCAGAAACGCAATGCAATTAAAGTTGAATCGTAAATGAGAATAAAACAGTCAGCCATTGAATAAACAGCTATTATTAAAAAGAAAATACACATGAGGGGCTTAATAAGAATTGCACTTACTGTTTTGCATCATGGACGCCACTCCTGATTCCCACGTGGGTTGGTTATGGTATTCTATTAATGACAAAGAAAATAAATAGGGTTAGTGTTGAAATCCAGATTTTTTTTTTCTTTCTTTTTTTCAGTTTTGCAACAATTACGGCGTTGCATTTACGGCCGATGCATCTCAGCGCATAGAGTCAAAAGATGTATTTGGGAATAATCCTTTCTATGGGAATTTCAGCGTTAAAAACTTGCCTGGTAACAGAGTTGACTGTCCGATTAAAACAATTTAGCCCTTCATTTGCGTCTGACTATTTAGAGCATTCCTAGGATAGAGCAAAAGAGTCATATTAGTGCGAATGACTTGTATTCAGTTCTATTATAAATGCATATAATATGCATATTTTTAACTTTTAATCGTACTTTATACGCAGCCTTTTGCACCTGTCATTTGTTTATTAATTTTTTTTGCCACATAAAATAGAAAAACTTAATCTGCGCTATTAAATATAAAAGTAAAGTCAAATATACACTATAGAAATAGAATAGTGTTTCCCTCTCAATTTCTTGGTGGTCTGTAAAAAAAATGATGTTCAACCTTCCTCTTTAGATCTTCCCGTCAAAAGTGCACAGTGACACACGCTGTCTACTTCGCATCAGTGCTCTGAAAAGTGAGAACTGGAGGGGGTGAGAGGATTCTAACAAAGCCTGCTGGAGCTCAACAATGCGCCTCTTTTACCTTCTATACCCAAACCCAGCCAGCACAACTCGGCCTCTGCAACTAGCAACACAACCTCCCACCAAACGTACCAATACTTGCCCGAATACAAAGAGCCGAGGGTACCCTGCCCCCCAGACGACCATCCACACACACACACACACACACACACAACATCCACTGTCACTTTCCTGACGGCCATGACCCCGGTGCCCGAACCCCAATGCGTGCTTCTGTTTGTGGGGTTTGGGGAAATAGAAAAGTAATTTCGCGTTATAAATATCTGGAGGTGTTTGTGTAACGGGTGTGGGTTGTTAGGGGTTGTAAAAGGATGCAACAGCCCAGTAGGGTGCTCAATTGGAAAAAACAATTGCAATAAAGGATCTATTCAGTGACATTGCTAAAAAGGGGCCCAGGGAAGGAAAGTCTTTCGTTTCATTTTCTCTCCCGACGCTGAAATAACAAAACCGGTGTGTCCGTTTCCATTCGCCCTCTTCCCAAGATTGAAGAACTAGTGCCTCATAAAAAGAAAAGTGCATTTACCATTTAAACTTTACCTTAACAGTAAATTTAACTAACTTTGATAAGCATTGTTTTGCACTTAAATTAAGTGTTCTAACGTTTTTTTTTTCCTGCAACATTTTGCTGATTTGTTTCTTCAAATGTTATTTTCAGTATTAACGTTATACATTAACTCTTACATTTTCCTAGTTTACCACAAAATAGAAACATTTTCATATTTACATTTGCAAGTCAAATATGTTTTATAATTTTCTCAGTTTAATTTAATTTTTAAATAAAGAATTTGTCGAGAGGTTGCCAGTTATTAAACATGTCATTAGTACAAAATGTGCCTTCATCAATCGTATCATATCTTTAAAAAATATATATATATATATCTGGCAGTATAAGATATATAAGTATAAGGAAATGTTGTTTCCCCCCCATTTCACGCACACTTTTATATATATTATATTACACTAAAAAGGTGCGTGAAATGGAAACAACCCGCAATGCAAAATACCTTTAAAACCTAATGTGACGATTCAATCTCTTAATCACTCTTAATCACAGTAAAATGTTAATTATGTTGTGCTCTTTTAATTCGCGCTAGCTGTAAGTGCATTGAGACTCTGCGTGGTCCCGTTAATGATTTATCTAACGTCGTGTACGGGCTGTTGTTGTTGTTTATGAGGTTAACTGGGATCTCATCTGCATTTCTTTCGTTTGTGTAATCCTTAACTACAATAGCTTTAATTAAACATGCTTATTCAGGAAACAGTGTTCTCCATAAACATCATTCACATGCAGACATGCATCTGGATGTGTACAAAAGCGCAGTGGGAAGTTTTGAAAGATCTGACATTAACATGCCCTAATCATCTTATACTGCCATCGACGGGGAAATCTTTTGTTATTTGGAGCTACATTTATTTAGTGAATGTTTATAATGCCATAGAAACACCAGTAGAATAGGTAGGCCTGGTGAATATTTGCTGGATAAAATAAACGAGTCCGCTGTGATGGTTAGTTTTGAGTTAATAAAATGTAATAACTTACTAAATAATTTGATTTTGTTCATTTCATTCGGGCATTATATTGCTGTTTATCTTCAGACTACATATTTAACATGAAAGTGAAAAGCTTTAGTCTTGACGGCGCATTAGTCCAATATTCTGAACTTTATTATCTGGACTATTTTTATTTTTTTTAAATCGTTTGCAATTACAAAAACTCTAAATATGAATATTCTTACAATGCAAAGAATAAACAATATTAAACAAGCAGGTCCTCGTGAGATTCAGGCAAATCTTTAAGAAGGCACTCGGCTGATGAATCAAACTGACACCTTTCCTCAACGGGTCATTGCATTCCCGTGCTCCCCAAAAAAACACTGTTCGGGCCTAATGTGGCTTCTAACTCTTGCCTCTCACAGATACACGTTTACTGTCCGAACAGCAGTAGATTCTGTCTAAAAAGTAGACAGAAAAAATATAGCATCATCCGAGAGTGCTGCTCTAGTTTTTGAGTTAACATAAACTATTAATAAGGCGAGCACGTTTTTATTTTTATGACTTGGCAACACCACTAATAATAACCTTAATGTCATTAATAAACACAAATGTGATGGATCACTTCTGGATCCCAGACTAACAACTAACTTTAAGTTTGAACATGCGCACTCACCTTTTTGAGGCATTCTGCTCCACCGCCTGAGCCCTTCCGAGCAAACTGGTGAAACTGGGAAATAAACAACTGGTCTCCAATAGTAATTTCTTCTCAGAATATATGTTTTTTCCAGCGTTGCTCTATCTGGAAGGAAATTCCCTGCGAAGGAGACACAGATTGACAGTGAGCGGAGATGTCAGGACTGCTCAGGGACTGAGAGTGTGTGTGTGCTCGCATGTGAAGTGAGTGAGTGAGAGAGAATGAGAAAGTGAAGGCACATGCAGTGAGAGAGAGAGAGAGCGCGCGCGAAAGAGAGAGGCAGTGTTGAACACACCTATTCTGATTGGTGATAGTACTGATGTATTTAGTCGGTCTGTCCCCGCTTGCAGCGCTTTACCGGCCCATTAGAGAAGCACTGACCCTCTACCATCACAGAACAGAAAACAGGCCACTTTTGAACCAACTAATCAGTCCGCGCATGCAAATGCTGTGCGCCCCCTCTCAAACTCACTCAATATTGCTTTACGCAATTGGTGCAGGATTGCCTCAGTCTGTTTCTGTTAGATGCACTGCTTAAATCTCACCACTGGGCTTGAGTTCACTCAGTTTTGTAGTTTTTAGCTCTTTTGTCTTATGTGTTTTCACATTGCAATTTGGCCTGAAAAGTGTGATTAATAACTAAGGTCAAGTTTTACAGTACGCTACTTACATAAGTAGCTATATTAAATAATGCACATTATATTTGAATGAAATGAATTGGCTTTTACATTTGTTGTTATTTTACTATAGATTGTAATATATATATATATATATATATATATTATATATATATATATATATATATATATATATAATATATATATATATATATATTTCAAAGTTGTAAATAAAACAAACCGATTACTCGAGTAGGTTTTTCAAGAAATACTACTTAAGTTTTTCAATTTAAAACTTTCACGTTTAGCTCAATGTTACTTGCCGTTTTTTAAATTGAAATGTACTTGCAGTTTCTGAGTGAAAATGGTTTCTACACAATTTTTTCTCAGTCTACTTTATTATCTGAACATGTGATATGTGTAACATGGACACTGTTGTAAAATGTTACAGCAATTCTCCCACGAAAATCTGATTTTTTTTTAATCTATTTTAATTTTTTTACTGAATATTCCTGAGTGATTGTTTCCTGAGAGGTCCTGAGAGATCTGGCCCTCCGTGACACTGATACAAAACGCAACCTGTTGACAGCTATGAATTCAAAAGGAGAACATGTTTGCTCTGTGCATTAAGTGCACTTGCAAATGGTCCCTGGTGCAACTGGCTAAAACAAACGCAAACACTCTCCACGTGCTTTTGTTGACACTCACGAGCTTTTGCACCGTATCTGCGCGTGGAGGTTACCTCCGTGTCCACGTGGCCGGATTTTTTCACCCTAATTTCACTGTTCACTAATTTTACAGCTTGTTCCTATACGAGTCGCAAACAGTGAAGACCTGCAGCAGTAGGCTACTTTCTGTTTGCAACAGTAGGGGTGTGAGATTTTAAAGCGCAAATAAAATAAAATAATGAGGAATTTACAGGTCCCTTGGGTAAATTAGCTCAAGAAGGATAGTAGGCCTACATATTACGTTTTGATTTTAGCAAATGTAACTTCTAGTTGCTAAGCCACCATGTAGAAGTCTATCGACAAAAAATTATGTAACTCGGTGTTATTTGTATCTCAAACTTACTATACTATTCCCATATGTATATGCCTAAACTGTACAAATTAATGTCGAGTAGGTGCATTAATCTATCTATCTATCTATCTATCTATCTATCTATCTATCTATCTATCTATCTATCTAATCTATCTATCTATCTATCTATCTATCTATTCTGAGCCACATGAGCCCTTCCTCGCATATCGCACACTTGCCAACACCCAAAGCCACCTTCGCGCCTGCATGTACTCGGTTTACAATCGTAGCTTGAGTAGCGAGTGGGATTTTTTTTTAAAAGACACGGTAATCATTGCATTCACTTTCCCCGACGTATGCAAAGTTAGGAAATAGTCAAAGCTCATCAATAAACTATCTAGGAGGTGAATGAGAGACCCTGAGAACTATTGCGTCCCTGACTGTGTCACAAAAAGGAGACAAACGACACCGCCGAGGAGTAAAAAGAAGCCTTAATGGAAACGGATAATAAACAGCTCTGTCCCTGTATGGGCCCTGCAGAGGTTCTGTCTTTTTTTACTCCCCCGAATGTTTCCACAATTAGCTCTTCTTATCTGTGTTTTGGATTAATTTTTGAATGTACTCATATATCTATATATACACACACACACACACACACACACACACAGGTTTGTTTTTATGGTTTATGGGGACTCTCCATAGGCGTAATGGTTTTTATACTGTACAAACCGTATATTCTATTGCCCTACACCAACCTTACCCCTAAACCTACCCCTCACAGGAAACTTTCTGCATTTTTAGATTTTTATTTATAAGCCTTTTGAATTACGGGGTCACTGAAAATGTCCTCATAAATCACCCTCTCGTTGTAATACCTATGTCATACCCATGTTATTATACAAATTTGTGTCCTCATAAACCACATACACATGCACACACAAAGAATGCCCTAAGCTTTGTAATTGTGCCATAGCTGTTGATTCCTCCTTTAGATAACTTGTAAATCCTCTCCGTGTTAATGAGGTGTATTTAGGATGTGGTCTAATTCAGGGGGCATCACCCTCCAGGCCATACAAACCCATACATCACACGAACCCTGCAGATACCAATTTTACACACAAAGCAATTAGCCCAATTGGGATTAGTAACTGCTAATGCGAAATCGTGAAAAGTAATCCCTAATCTCGTAGCTGTTTCGCTCTTGGGCAAAGTGGTCACTGTGTCTTCTGAAAACTTTTTAGAAAAGGTGAACGAGGGGAGGGAATGGGACTGATGTCATACTTCAGAAGAACACGAACAAAAGAGTGAATCAATAAAAATAGGGAGAAAAACACCCCCCAAATCAGTAAAGTTCTGCGGCCAAAGAAGTTTACGCACCCATTTCAATTTTTTTTACTTAATCTTTTTCATGTAATACTTATTTATATTATTCACTCTATTATTTATTTTTGATAATAATTACAAAATGACTTAATATGACATAATAGAAAACGCCAAACCTAAAGTTATTATTATTATTATTAAGAAGAAGAAGAATGTTCAAACAAATTAGTAATTTTAATTGCTTTGAGAAAATGGAGACACCATTTTGACATTTCTACATTTCTTCTTTCACTTACTGAATTTCGTTAATTTGCGTTCCAAAGCAAAAGTCAAGCAAAACGTTTTTAAAAGCGAAATATGTTTTTAATCTAATAAAAAATATTAAAAAATATCTATATTTTAAGGGTGATGTATTTTTTTACTTGTACCTGCATTTATGAATTGACATAATTCATTACATTTTATGAAAATGTAGCTTATAACCATTCCAAATGCAGATTCATGTCTAACTTTGTCTATATTTGACATAAATGTAATTAATGAAATATCTTATGGCTACTTAAGTATGCTAAGATTTGTGGGAAAAGAGAGGAGAAATACTAAAATAAAAAATTAATATAAACAAACATGATAGTCCTGTCCAAACTATAGCTTCACTAGAAATTAAGAGCCAAACTAAATATTGTGTAAATACGTGAATGTATCACTTGTATCTTTTAGCTGGTTTGTGATATAGTATAATAACTGTTTTGTAACAGCTTTTCAAATAAAACATTCATAGTGAAATTGCAAAGTGCACATTTTAGACGCAATCAAACGTATTTTCCTAATGAAGACAGACCGTGCATTTGCTTTTTTCTGAGGACTGAGGGGAAAAACATGCAGTATTTGATCTTAACTTACCGGGATATTTCTGACTCTGATCAATATCCTGCTGTTTCAAGCCCTTTGCGACTGAATGATTTAAAACGATCTCATGAGTCCAGATTGTGTGTCACTTTTCAATCCCGTTCGGAGTGGAAATGTCAGTGAGAATGAAAAAAACGGTGTAACCCTCACTCACTGTAAACTTTCTCTTAATATCAGCCTCAGCTCGCCACCGATTGGTCAGATAACGCGCAACGTCACGCTGGAAAATAGTTCTCATATAGCCATGCATGCAACGCATCACGGGGAACTCCATGCGCTCACATTAGCCTCGATTTTCAACAGCTGGCGTGATTATTGCCCTACATCTCCAGTGAAGATTTCTGAGCTTCTGTTTTAAATCGGGGTGTTTCCTAAAGAAGACACTTCTGAGCTTTTCTATGATACCAAACGTGAAGCGATTGTATAATTTCAATATACATAAAATACCAAATATAAAATTGTATAATAAATAGCAATATATATTAACGTAACCTAAAAATATATAATAATATAATGATAATGAAGAATATGAATAAAATATATTTCAAATGCACTAACCACTATATTGGTTAAAAAACGACATCTGAAAATAATGTCATCACATATTTTTCCATATGCACAACAAGGCTTATTGAAAAATAACTATCTTTGTTATACTATAATTTCAGGAATACATTGTTTTGGTTTGAATATCCTATATAAATATTTTAAAAGAAAATTTCTAGCCTGTTTTTATAAAAACTTTAAATCGTCAAACGCTATTTTTTTCAGTCTCACTTTTTGATCCCAGGTTGCTATCCGTCTTTTAAGCAAATATTGGCCAAGGCGTCACGGAGATCTTATTTACCCTACTCATTCAGCTGGAAAATCAAATGGTTAACCGGTACAACAGCACGTTTAGTGAAAGTGTTTGTTTCCACATAGCTGGTTGTGTGAGTTTTTTTTTAGTGTCCATCACTGCTGTTCTTTACGACTGTTTTTGGACTATTTTGTCTTTAATGGAGAGCTGTTGCGCATTTAACTACATTTATGCAGTTAAAACATAGAAGCTCACAGTCCCTTAAAATATGAGTAAATGTGAAGAAACATAGTATTTACTCAATATGACGTGTCTACAGATGTCACTGTCCATAGTGCGTAAATGCGCATCAGTTCCGCGGTGTGTCTCTCAGGAAATGAATGGGTTGTGTTGGTTCTTTAGGACGTATGGAGCAGGACAGGTATGGGGCGCACGAGCAGTATTCAGCTCTTTGTTTGACGTAACCACAATTAAGGACCACAGAAACCGTGCAACGCTGCAGGGTTCTCCAGGTGATCGCTGGAAACCGCACGGCTTATCATGCTGTCAATAAAAGAAGACGCTGCGCAGCGGCCGGGCCAGGTGCCTCCGTTCCCTGCTCCACGACGCCCCACTCTCAAGAACCCGACCAGGCGTGAAGGAAAATCTGTTCAACCGGCCTCGCAGCATCATCTCTCTTCCCCCCCCCCTCTATCTCTCACATCTCACCACAACAAAAACACACGACCACACAACTACTGCTACTTCAATCAGCAAACAACAACCGTAAATTCCAAGCCGGGCTAGTGTGTTGTAAATGTTTCAGAAATAATCCGTTTTTGATATTGAAGCTAATAATGTTTGTGATTGGGGAATACATTACTTCAATGTTCTATTGGTTGTTTACACTCGCCTTGGTGTTATAGATGGAATAGATGGATGGATGAAAAAGATAGAGTAGGATAGAATGAAGGATAGTATAGATAGAATTAGGGAGAGTAGGATAGGTCAGGCTAAGGTCAGAATCGGATAGAATTAGGATAGATATAGGGGTAGTAGTAATAGGCAAAGGTTTTACAGTGCGGGTCGGACGAGGTGTTTTACGTAAGGAAAACAAAATGGGAGGGGGTTAGATGATACCCCAGGAAGTAATATAGAATCGTTTTGAAGTCAAAAATCATAAGGTAATTGGGCGACGGCGTTTGTGCCGATTTCTTGAAGGTAACATATTGGTTAATACATTCTTGAAAACGTTCTCACCGTTTTCTATAAATAAATAATTAAAATAACTCAGAAAACTGCTAATCACGTAAAAAGTAATACTTTCCTTGCACTTTACGTGAGTGTAAACTTCCAAATTATTTAAATTAAGTTTTTTAAACATATTTTAAGGTATTTTTATTTCAAGGTATTATTTTCAATATCATGAATTTTTGAATCACTAATAATCCAAAGTTAGTTGCAGGTAACCTCCAAAACGCGCCTTTTAAATCAAAATACTGGTAATATAAGGGAGGAAGATACAAAAGGAAGGGAAGTCCAAAAGTGTTTAGGATTTCATTTGGATTTATTAGCTTTTTAAAGAATACCTTCTGCTTTTTCAGGTCTCAACCAAAAAGGCAGAGGGGATGGGCACATTTCTTGCTTTTCAGGCAATGCCTTCTAGTCTGCTATTGGAATAACTACTCTAATAGCCGGCCTTAACTCGCAACTATCCACGCAGAAGAAGCACGTGAGCATGTGTCGGGGGACGGATCTTATTGTACTCATCCTGCTTATGCTGCTACAGGTCAGGTTTGACCATACCGTACCTGGATAGCAACTATGTTTGGGTTAGGCATGTTGGCGTCGGTGTTTGAATGAAATACCAAGTCTAACTCTTTTCTTCATCAGATTTACTCAAAGTGTTTTTTCTTGAAAACCCAATTGCTTGAACAATCCCTCAGCAATTTAACGCACTCCCTACTAATTTCTAATTTTTTCTAGCCCCCTAACGAGATTGATTTAAACAGATTAAGACTTGTTTTCACGCATTGCGTAAGTGTGTATATAAAATGAGGTCTAAAAGCTATCAAATCTCTCGTAGATTTTCTCTAGGAATGCTATCTGGCTTTGTCAAAAAGTAATATTAATAGTTATTTCGTGTGTATTCAGCATATGTGGAAGCTCTCCCGTCCGGTCTTATAAATAGTTACGCCGACTCACCCACCCCGCGGCCCCGGACAGAGACATTAGCAGAATTCCCTCAGGCTGATCGCAATCAACTTATCCGGCGCAGACAGCAAAGCCCTGAATGTTAGAAACTCACTTTACCTCAATGTGACAAGCCTGAGTACGACCCACAATCTGAAAACACGGCCAGAATAAAGATTCAGTGGCAAGCCTCGATTATAGAGTGCGCCCAAATCTCATAAAAATCTAGCATACATGGAAACTCTAATGATAAAAATGCAATATTTTTTTTTTAAATAGACAGATTTGTTGTACAGATCTACATCTGTACGGGAGTTTAGAGGGAAAATTGGGCTGGGGACTTTTACAAATCGGTAAAGCTGATGGTCGAGTTTCAAAGCGAACTACACTGGTATCTTCACAAGCAATCGTTGTAAAACGGTAGGTGGCGCTAGCATTGATTTCCCTTGTTCCAAGATGATGCCATAGTGGATGTTTGAAGTTAGTTCCTCTCAAATCCACACAGGTGTCAGCTGGTGGAGTATATGGACAGAAAACCTTTTATCCTAATTTGAAAAAAGTCTAGCATTCTAAAAGATTAATCGCCATTCGATGGAATAAATGCATTGGGACGCTTTAATGGTTATTATGGGGCATGTGCGGAAAAGACTACCGAAGTGATCGCGCAGGAAATTGGACGGCCCTGTGAATGATATTCGCCTGTAGAACGCAGGATGAAATTGATTGACAGACTGCCAGCGGACGCATGGTCGCCAGAAATTCATTGAAGCGGTGAGTCGGGCGGGAAGGTGCGTCCGCAAATACCAACTCGGTCAAGGAGAGGGGGAACGATTGGTCCGTGTGGGTGGCAAGCTGTTTGAGTCGACAGGGCGAAATGGAGAGCTAACAGGCTGCATATGCGCCTGACAAAAAAATAAAGCTCGTCACTCCGTCACGATTTAATACCAGTTTAAGGAAACGTATGCTACAAATTCAAAAATACAGGGCACCGAATTATATTCGGGTGTAACATTTCTGTTGTTAAGGCCATGATGTAAAACCTAGGAAATAATTTCCATGGCCATCCATCCGTGCGCGGTCCGTCCGTCAGTCCGTCAGTCAGTCCGTCAGTCCGTCAGTCAGTCAGTCAGTCCGTCAGTCAGTCAGTCAGTCAGTCAGTCAAAGATTCATTCATTCATTCAGTCAGTCAGTCATTCAGTCCGTCGTTAGTCGTCCGTCAGTCCCAGTCAGCTGTCAGTCTCCGTCCGTCCGTGTCCCCGTCGTGCCTGGGTCTGTCTGTCTGTCTGTCGCAAGAACAATATACAGTATATATAGTTCTTGTTCTGCTTCATGGTACTGCTTGTTCTGCTTGGCCCAGGAGTGACTTCCCTCTTTGCATCTTGTTATAGTAACAGGAAACTTGGTTGCTGTGACAATGAGCTAGTCAAAGTCATTCATAAATTATGTCTATTTTTACCCCCAGCCCACATTTAGAGCTGATATGGCTTTTACGCTGAGTGGTGCTTAACAAATGATGTTACCATGCCAGATTAGAGTTAAACAAAAGAACACTGAACTGTGCAGTGTTGACCTAAGGGATAGCTGGAAATATGTACAGTATGTAGATAATCAAGTGTTTGAAAACGAACAAGAAAACAATAAGGCAGGTTTGTTAGTGTACAAGTGTGGTTTGGCTTCAAAAATGTCCTCACAAAAAGAAACATGTCAAAAAATGAAATTTGAAGCAGTTCTCAATGTCAAAAAGGTTTCAAATGATGCTTTTGCTTCAAAAATGGTATCATCATCTTAGTGTGGAAATCATTGTGTCTGTGAGAATTCCTGTCCTGATGCGTTTCAGCACGATTTTCTGTTTCTATTTGGCGTGCTGTTTATATGCAGAAATTGAAAATTGGGCGTGCTATGCTGACGTGACAGTGTGGAGATCTTGGCAAGTGCATAATGAACAGATACCGAAGTTTTGTGTATCGTGAGACAAATTATTAAAAATCCTACAGGAGGAAACAAGCACCTTACTCTTACTCCCGAGACTTCCTCGAAACAACGCACTCTTCAAACCCACCAACGCCACAACACAACACCCCCTACCAACGCACTCACCCACCCCACACCCCTAATCCTAACCTTTGCGTAACATATGCACGCCAAAGTCCATTTCTGCGTATAAATAGAACGTCAAATAGAAACAGAAAATCATTGAGAGAAAAAAACCCTTCTTAGAATCACTCTCAGACTCAGTAATTAAAATGATTCATAAAGACTTAAGCAACTATGTAGTTTTGTGTATTTTTGCGACTTTAAAACCCCCTACAGTTAAGTGAGTGACATTCACTGTCGTAAATTTTATACCAATGTCTTAATTACAGCAGACAGCTTTACACGTGCACTGATTAAAGGGGTCATAATGATGCGATTTCAATTTTTCCTTTATCTTTTGAGTGTTACAAGCTCTTGGTACATAAAGAAGAGCTGTAAAGTTGCAAAGCGCTATAGTCTCAAATCCAAAGATATATTCTTTATAAAGGTTAAGAGTCATCCACGCCTACCTAAGACGGCTCATTCTAACACGCCCCCACAAACCTACGTCACTATGTGGGAAGATTTAGCATAATGCCGCCTAAATGTTCACGCAAAAAAAGACGACGTACATTTTTTATTCTCGCTGTATTGATTGTGGGTGGGCCTCGCCATGTCGTGACGGCGCTGTTGTGCTGCATTTGGTAGAAAGGCAAACTATTTGCAAAAAGCCTTCCTATACGTCGGAATCGCCGGCCACGCGTTCTCAAGCACCACACCTCTGCTCCTGCGTAGCCCGCTGGCCGTATCCTCACGTTATCCCCCGGCCTCGATGCCTACGTCGAGCCCGCTGTGTGTGACTCTGTGTGTTTTGTTGTGAAAGCTAAATTACTTTGTTTGGCCTTCCAAAAATAGAAATCAGTGTTTAAGTTTTATTTACAACACTGTTCCCGAACAGTTCAACCCAAATTTCAGATGTGTGCAGCACATTTTATGGAGGATTGTTTCCTGATCCTGGGATACTACAATTCTGGCTGTTCTGACTCACAGACTGTACGTACGGTTTTTATATTTAAAGAATTTTTATATTTTATATTTTTTATATTTAAAGACAGTTTTTTTGGGCAGTGTAAGTAGGTCTTGTTGTTTGTCATTTCTCCGATCACATATGCAGACATGGTTTTATGTTTATGCAACGCAACGCGTAAAAGACAGTATAAGTCATTATAATCCATAATTATGTCCTCACTGGATGCAACAAATGCTTTGTTTGTAATGGGTTTTCATGTTTTTGATTCATCGCTCCGGCCTGACAGGGCATCATCACAATTTGGTAAGGGGCGTAACATTTCCGTCAGATGCTTGAGGTATTCGGCCAATCCCAACACACTGGATAGCTGGCCAACCCAATCCCAGCACACCTTGCTTTTTCAGACCGGTGAGCTTTGTAAAAATCGACGCGTTTCGAAAAGGCGGGGCATAGAGGAGAAACAAAAATGTACATGAATTTGGAAAATAATGTGTTTTTTTTTACCTTAAACCGCATACACACATTTCATTACACCAAATAATGTTCTTTTTAGGCACTCATCATATGACCCCTTTAATTCAAAGGGAAAAAGTACATTCAGTTGCTTTAAATAATTCATTTTCCACCTCTGAAATGCAAAGAACTGTATTTTATAGTTATCTCATAAGTAACTTTATTGTAAAACTATATAAGTCTGATAAGTTCCCCAAGATATCGCGCTAAACATATGTGTTTGTTTGTTTACTGTTGCGTTCATATGTTCTTAGCACACATATCACTCCCAGCTGTGTTTATGTTTGTGGCCTAATGCTCTGTAGTCTTACGTGACATAAAACTGACATGAATGGCGAAGGCGAGCTGTAGAGTGCTTCACGAGGGACTCTCAATAATAAACTATTAATGAAATGTGGCAGAGTAAAGGCCTCACAAGAGTGTGCACATTTATAACGTGCCACGTGCCCAAACAGGGTCATTAAGGCGCACGGCACAGCATACTCTTGCTTGGGGCAAAAGCTTGGGCAGAACTAAGGAGCACCTAGCATAAGGAACTCAACGCAAATCTAAGTGATAGGTTTAAATGGATGTTGTGTTGCTAACCCTTTCCGTGTTCAACAGCTTACACTAAATCAGGCAATAACAACAGCAAACCATCTGGAAAATAGACTCTGGAGAGACCCCACTCATCCCATCTTACATCTTGCCTGACGCATTCTATCATGCAGTGTGTATTTTTAAGATAATCAAACCGATTGCTGGGTGCAAATTCCATCCTTGAATAGGCCAACGAGTGATGCAAAAGGGGGGGAAATAGGCCTCTTCTGCCTTTTGTACTTGTGTTTTAATGGGAATTCGAAGCATCAGTGAATCATGATGCAGAACATGTAGATTCTGAAATGCTTTTCTACTTAAATATGATGTTGTGGTGTTGTTTTGGCCTCAATTTGCAGACCGGGGCAGATCCAGACCTGTCATGTCTGTTCGGGAAGCTGTCTCATTCTGAGAATCTCATTTCAGTGAATGTGTGCACTGCTAATATCGCACTAAATGGGTCTGGATATCAGCATTTGTAAGGGAATATAACATGCATTTTCTAGTGTTCTTTTTATGTGTTCTTTTTTTAAAAATTAAATTTTTTATTTAGTAAGGATGCATTAAAATGGTCAAAAGCAACATTTATACTGATGTTAAAAAATATCTGTATTTCAAGTAAATGCTGTTCTTTATAACTTGAATCGTACGGTCAATCAAAAATGCCTATAAATAAATATAAGTAGTCAGCTCGTGATTTAGACTGTAATAAGAACGGAAATTGTTTCGTATAAAAATAAAATATTCGTAGAGCACCAAAAATCAGCCCTATGGGTCTAATTGGGGATTTCGTGAAAAGAGACAAAATCAATGTACACTGAAGACATGGAGGGTAATGTAGTGCGAAATGCACAGAAATAAAATGACATTACACAATATTATATAAAGAAGTTAATTAATACTTGTGCATTACTTTACCTATCAATAAATTAAAACAATTAAACTAATGCGTCAATTCTTATCACGATTAAAATAAATGTACTGGTGACTCAGAACGGTGTTTTAAATGGTTGTATGGCATTCATACATTCAAAATGTTTCATTTTGAGACACTTGCATGTTTTTTTCACCAGTTTTTTTTTAAGACAAAAATTAATCCCACTCATTTGCTTTCGAAGATGAGTTTAATGCAAGTTTACAAACCTGATCACCTGATCAACTCTGTTTAGCCTTATTGAAACTCACTAGGACAACAGTGCAATGCAGGCAATGAAGTCCTTCTTGACCTGTCATTGTACCATCTGCTCTTTGCATGAATCACTGCTGTAATTAAAGGCCGCAGAGCATAAAGACCAATAATGGAGAATTACACTCCCTGAAC
>JADLZN010003625.1:0-33041 GCA_018155175.1 Sinocyclocheilus anophthalmus | reverse complement strand
GAGAGAGCGTGAGAGTGAGAGTGTGAGTGTGTGTGACAGAGTGAGTGTTGTGGGTGTTGTTGTGTGTGTTGTGTTGTGTGTTGTGTGTGTGTGTTGTGTGTTGTGTGTATGTGTGTGTGTGTGTGTGTGTGTGGATGTGTTGTGTGTGGTGTTGTGTGGTGTGTGTGCGTGTGGTGGTGTGTGTGTGTGTAGGTGTGTGTGTGTATGGGGTGTGGGTGTGGGGTGTGTGTGTGGTGTTGTGTGTGTGGTGTGTGTGTGTGAGAGACAGAGAGAGTGTGTGTGTGTGTGTGTGTGTGTGTGTGTTGTTAGTGTGAGGTGTGTGTGAGTGTGTGTGTGTGAGTATTGTGTGAGTGTGTGTGTGTGTGTGTGTGGGTGTGTGTGGAGTGTGTGTGTGTGTGAGTGTGTGCATGTTGTTTTGGTGTCCGTGTGTGTGTGTGTTCTTGTGGTGTGTGTGTGTGTGTGTGTGTGTGTTAGGGTGTTGTAGTTGTGTGGTGTGTGTTGTGTGTGTGTGTGAGTGTGTGTGTGAGTTTGTGTGTGAGAGTGCGTGTGTGAGTGCGTTGTGAGTGTGTGAGTGTTGTGTGTGTGTGTGTGTGAGTGAAGGTTGTGTGTGTGTGTGTGTGTGTGTGTGTGAGAGTGTGAGTGTGTTGAGTGTGAGTGTGTTGTCTCTGGAGTTGTGTGTGTGTTGAGTTGTGTTTGGGATGTGTGTGGGACGTGTGTGTGTGTGTGAAGTGGGGGGGGGTTTGTGGTGTGTGTGTGGGTGTGTGTGTGAGAGTGTGAGTGTGGGAGTGTGTCGCTGAGTTTGTGTGTGTGTGTGAGTTTGTGTGTGAGTGTGTGTGTGAGTGTGTTTTGTGTGGGAGTGTGTGTGTGTGAGTGTTGAGTGTGTGTGTTGTGTGTGTGGTGTGTGTGGGTGGTGTCGGTGTGTGTGTGTGTGTGTGTTGTGGAGTGTTGTGAGGGTGTGTGTGTGTGTGTGGTGGTGTGTGTGGGGGGGATGCCATGGCAAACTGACTGTGTTCTGTCAGGTGTCTGTATTATGCACCTGCTGACGCTGATAAACATACCTTATAGGCGTGTTATTTACTGATGGAAGCATTTTAACACAGAGGCAGCACAATATTAGACAGACTACAAGGGACATTTTATTCTAATATTAGATTGCAGGATAAAAAACCTAAAATATACATGTATATTATATATCATATATCAGTGTATTTTGCGATTTTTAAGATAATGTTATATTTTTATTCCTAGTTTGAATTCGTTTGTTTTTTTAGATTGCCTTTTCATTTAACTGTAGAAATGTTGTTGTGTTTTTGCCATTTTAATTAGTTTATTTTTTTATTATGTCTATATAGTTTTTAATATATATTTTTTCATTTTAGTATCTTTGTCTATTTTAGTACATCAATGAAAATGAGAAACGTTTCCTTAGCAACAGCGAAATAAAATAATATAATTTACAATTTTCATTGAGTTAACCCGTATTAGTATGTGTTTTTTAACGTTATAAAACTAAAGATATAAAAAAATTAAATATAATTAAAATAAATAATTAACCCGGAATGATAATAGTATAATAATAACTATTATTATTCCTATAAACATTATTTATATTATATTATTTTATGAACAAAGTCTGTGCTTTGCAGCCAAGTTATGCACAAATAAAAGGAGAAAAATGACTGGCATATTTCAGTGAGGACAGTAAAATGACAATCAGTCTTGTGAACATCCAAACACAAATCAGACTCTGCAATTCTATAAAGGTAAAACACATGAAAATATTTAATATAGTAGACGAGGCGGGCCGGTCTGAAGTCAGAAGGCTCCGGGTCGTACCTCTCTGTCCCGCCGGCCACTTCCTGTCTGTGTTTTGGCGGGATTCTTCAGCTGCTGCTCCAGGTTGTGAATCTCCTGCTGAAAGACGTCTCGCTCGTGCTCGCGGTCCACCGCCTGCTCCTGATGGACAGAGGGACAGAAACACTCGGACGATTAGCACGCTGCCACACTAAACCAGATAAAAACATCTGCGGAGCTTCATCAGTTCAATACAATACTGTCTGCTGTGCGGTTAATGAACGTGGAAGTGATGAGATTAAACGCTTTTGCTTTTATCACATCATTATGGAAGCTTATTTCTGCGATGGAATAAAAAAAATTTAAATTAAAAAGGCAATTTTGACTTCTCACAACTCTGACTTTCCCCCTGCAATTCTGAGTTTATATTTCACAATTCAGACTGAGAAAAAAAGTCAAAATTGCAAGGTATAAACTCTGAATTATAAGAAAAAAGTCAGAATTGCAAGAAAAAAAAATCTGAATTGTGAAAAAAATCTGATTTACAAGAAAAAGTCAGAACTTTGAGAAAAAACAGAATTGCGGGAAAAAAGTCAGAATTGCGCAACAAACTCAGAATTGCGAGAAAAAAGTACGAATTGCAATAAATATTCAATTGCAAGATATAAACAAAGATTAAAGAGAAAAAATGTCAGAATTGCGGGAAAAAAAAGTCAGAATTATGAGAGAAAAGTCAAAACACGAGGAAAAAGTCAGAACTTTGAGAAAAAAACAGAATTGCGAGAAAAAAGTCTGAATTGTAGGAAAAAGTCAGAATTTTTTGAAAATTCAGAATTGTGACAAACTCAGAATTGCGAGAAAAAACTGAATTGCAAGAAATATTCAATTGCGAGATATAAACTCAATTATAAGCAAAAAGTAAAAATGGCAAGAAAAACGTCAATATCGCATGACAAAAACTCTAAATTGCAAAATATAATCTCAGAATCGCAAGAAAAATCAGAATTACGAGGAAAAAGTCAGAATTACGAGAAAAAAAAAGTCAGAATTTGCGAGAAAAATAAAAATTGTGAGATAAAAATGTAGAATTGCGAGAAAAAATAGGAATTACGCAACAAACTCAGAATTGCGAGGAAAAAACTGAATTGTAATAAATATTCAATTGCAAGATATAAACTCAGATTACAGAGAAAAAAAGTCAGAATTGCAAGAGAAAAGTAAAAATATGATTAAAAGGTCAGAACTTTGAGAAAAAACAGAATTGCGAGAAAAAAGTACGAATTGCAATAAATATTCAATTGCGAGATATAAACTCAGATTACAGAGAAAAAAGTCAGAATAGCAACAAATGACTGAGGAAAAAAAAGTGAGAATTGCGAGAAATAAAGGGTCACGTTGAAGAAGCATGCTGAAGCGACTCACGTCCATGAACTTGCGGTTCTTCTCCAGCTGCTTCTCTAAGGCCTGTATCTGCTGCCGCAGGTCTGCCGTCTCGGCGCTGTGCGTCTCCTGCAGCTCCTGCAGACGGCTCACCTGCTCCTCCAGCTCCGCCTCCAGCTGCTTCACCTGCTGCAGCAGCTCGCCGCTCTCCTTCTGCGCCTGACGCTGCACCTCCACCTTCTCCGCCATCAGCTTCTCCGTCTCCTCCAGCAGGTCTGAGCACAGCAGACGCTCGTTAGCAGAGCCACGCAGGACTGACTCGTTTGGCGGATGACAAAACGTGGAGCAGCTTCAGAGACTCGTTCACAGCTTTGAATTCAATGTCAAAGTCTCAAAAGCAATTAATGCCTTTAAGATCGACTTTAAAGAAAGATTATGTTCTCAGCACATAATACACTTAATTTATAGGAAGCAAACTGCTTGGTAAAAAGGAATCTCATGAAATGCGTCAACAACATGTTCGGATCATATTTAACCACAAAATCAAAAGAAACAGAGTAGATCACATTTTGACAGAACTGAATTTTTTTTTTTTAAAATTAAAATAATTTTAGCTGTTACGCTTAAACTATTAAAAGTTGTTTTTGATAATTGAAAAAAAAAGCTGAAATAAATAAAATATGGAATGAAAACTTACACTTAAATATTAATTATAAATGTTGCTAACTGAAATAAGCTGAAGTACTAAAATTACTAAACCAAAAAAATTGTCATTTAATAGAAACATTTTAAAAAGTTGACCATTTTAAACTTTAACTAAAATGAAAAATATAAAAACAAAAGCTAAAAAATTTGCCTTGTTATTGTTAACTAAAACTATTAAAAGTTGTTTTATTAAAATAAAATATAAATATTAGAGGAAATCTTTAACAGTAACATTAAAAACTTAAACTTCTGACTAAAATAGACAAGTAGAAAATACTAAAAATAGAAAAACTACAACTAAATAAAATAAATTTATTAAATATTTATCATTACCATTTAACATTAACACAACAATATGTTATTAACTTGTGTATTTATTTATTGATATTATTATCTTTTATTTTTAATAAGTAAGCTAAAACTAACAAGATAGCCATACATAAAACTATTATAAAACAATAAAATGCTAAAAAATATTACTTTAAAAAGACTATTCAAAATTTAATAAATACTCCAATAGAATAATATATTACTAGAAACACACTCTTATTTGTGTATAAATCCATAAACAATGTAAAACCGTGTGTAAATTTGTTTTAATTTAAATAAATAAAAAATGGAATGTGTCGTAATTTTTCAGCGAAATATCATTCTTTGTTTTGTTCTGTTGATTCGGTGATGATCGGACATGTTTTTGCACGCGTTTCCTTGCTTTTCTCCACGTTTGTCTCCGGCTGGCATACCGCACATCGTCGGGCACAGAGTCCATTTCCCCCAATCCGTCCCATTCCTGTACAAGATCCGTGATCACATATCCCGTCACACCCACCGAACCTACACCCAAAACATGTCAGGAGACGCCGAGGGCGAGCCATTGAAGGCGACGGGAGGGGAGGGGTTAAAGTGCAATGGCTAAAAAAGGACAAGAAAAGGGAAAAAACCCGTGCTTTTATTGCCAGCCATCATCTGAGGACAAATCACAGTCTAACCGACATCCCCGTTCACACTGTTTAGATTTCATTTAATGAGGTAATCACGTCTCAAATACTCATTGGCCATTACAAATCCTCACTGAAAAATTTTAACTATTTTATCATTACAATTTTTTAGCATTAACCCGCCATAGTGTTTTTTGACTTTGTGTATTTATGAACATGTTTCTTATCTTATATGTCGATATGTTCTCGTATAGCCACTCTGAGCTGACACAAAGTCTTTATAACTTAATTATATTTATTATTATTATTGTCCTGTTATTTTATTATAAATATTTTATTTTCAATAACTCGCCGAGATTTTAATTTCTATTTTTTATATTTTTTTTCCAATTTAATTTTAGTTAAATTGTGTGTTTTGTCCATTTCTTATCCTTATTAGTCTATTAATTGTTCCTAATTATATTTTATTAAAATTTTAGTTATTTAGTTTTGTTATTTTAGTACTTCAAAAATGAGAAATCAAAACGAGTCTTTTTATATCGTTAATTTTAATTTTAATTATTTTAGTAGTTAAACTAAAGAAAATGAGAAATGTTGCATTGAACTAGACAAAAGTTTTTATTTATTTCAGTCGATATTTATTATTTTTAGTTAAACTCAACTCATATCAAAATGTTACTTGGCCAACTAAATAAATTAAAATTAAACCTTAAACAATTAACAATATTAAAAGTAATAACATTTTCATGTTTTAAAGTTAACTATCATAACCCTGATTATTGTTTAGTTATTAATATTAGTACAATATTTATTTTATTATAATTATTATTATATTCCAGGTTAAACGCCACAGTCCTTAAGCACAATCCACCAGTATGTTACGTTGCTGTGGAGGATTGCGTTTTCATACTGCCAGCCGGGTTAACCCTGCTACGCAGATATCATGTGATGTGATGTTAATGAGCTCAAGCAGTGGTTAGTCCATCAGTGGAGCCAAAAGCAAGCAAAGCTCCAAGCTGCTGTTAAGTGTTCATTGATCAGTGCGTGCTGTCAATCAATCGATCGATCGATCAGAGACAGTGCTACAACAGCGTGCTGGCCATGCCACTCATGAACACACAACACACTCACACACACACACACACACTCTCACAACACACACAACCTGCTTCAGGTGCTGCTTAGAGCAGCTCAACCTCCTGAGGAACGATCAAGTGAAAACAACACCTTCATCATGCAAAGACAGGAGGAAAGAATGCAGAAACAGTGACACATGAAGAACGGAGCAGCGATCCGCATCTGCGCACTAGCGTGTGTGTGTTTGTGTGTGTGTGTGTGTGAGAGCGTGTGTGTGTGAGTGAAGAGGAGTGAGTGATTATGTGTGGTGTGTGTTGTTGTGTGTAGAGAGAGAAGTGTGTGTGTGTTGTGTATGTGTGTGTGGTGTGTGTGAGAGAGTGTGTGTGTGTGTTGTGTGTGTGTGTGTGTTTTGTGTGTTTTGTGTGTGTGTGTGTGGTGTGTGTGGTGATGTGTGGTGTGTGTGTGTGGTGTGTGTGTGTTTTGTGTGTGTGTTTTTGTGTGACAATGAGGACAGAAATTTTGTATAATGACAAAGGTATGACAGGTATTACAAGGTGAAGGTGACTTTTCAGGACATTACCCATGTCCCCACTTTTCAAAACGCTTATAAATCACACAGAATGGATTGTATTGAAAATCTGAAATAGCACAAAGTTTCATGTGAGGGGTAGGGTTAGGGGTAGGGTTGGTGTATGGCAATAGAATATACGGTCTGTACAGCATAAAAACCATTACGCCTATGGAAAGTCCCCACTTTTCACAAAAACAAACCGTGTGTGTGTGTGAGTGCAAGTGGTGTGAGTGTGTGCGAGGTGGTGTGTGTGAGTGCCAAGTGGTGTAGTGTGTGTGTGAGGCAAGTGTGTGTGTGTTGTGAGTGCAAGTTTTGTGATTGTGTGTGTGTGGTGTGCAGTGCAGCGTGTTGCAGTGTGGTCGTGAGGGTCGTTGTGTGTTATAAAAGTGTGTGGAGATCGTGTGTGTGTGTGAGAGCCGGTGTGTGTGTGGTGTGTTGTGTGTGTGTGTGTGTGTTTATATTTGTGTGTGTGTGTGTGAGTTTTTGTGACAAATGAGGACATAAATTTGGATAATGACAAGGGTATAACATAGGTATTACAAGGAGAAGGTTTTTCAGGACATTACCCCATGTCCCCACATTTCAAAACGCTTATAAATCACACAGAATGAGTGTATTGAAAATCTGAAATAGCACAAAGTCTCCTGTGAGGGGTAAGTTTAGGGGTAAGGTTGGTGTAGGGCAATAGAAAATACGGTCTGTAATATAAAAACCATTACCGCTATGGAGAGTCACCACTTTTCACAACCACAAACCCTGTGTGTGTGGGTGTGTGTGAGGTGTGTGTGTGCGTGTGAGGTGTGTGTGTGTGTGTGTGATTGCAAGTGTGTTGTAGTGTGTGTGTGATTGCAATGGTGGAGTGTGTGCAAGTGGGTGTGTTGTGCGGCAAGTGTTTTGTGAGTGTGTGTGTGTGTGTGTGATGCAATTGTGTGCGAGTGTGTGCGTGAGTGGTGTGATGGGTGTGTGTGTATTTGTGTGTGTGTGCTGTTAAAGCCTCTTCAGAGTTCTCCTGCGGGGAGTTTGGCACGTCATGCACTGGACCTGAAAACAGCTGGAATCACATCTGAAGGCCTGTTCACACCAAACGTGACGCCACAACGACACCGAAACTTGAATTTTAAGAGGCATTTGGAACGTAAACAACACAAATCACGTTTTAAAATTTTTTGGGGGGAAAAACACAGGGACTTAATGTGAGTGATGTTACCGTTACTAAACTAAAAACTCTTAAAAGTTGTTTTCAAAATTTAAATTAAATAAAAATAAATAATAAAAACTAAAATAACACATTACATTAACAAAAGTAGAAACTTAAAAAAACAAAATCAGAAATCGTCCTTGGTAACTAAAGTTTATACTAAAATTTCATGGAAAACCTCATAAAAATAACGCTAAAATACAATAAAATATCACATCATTTGATGAACACATTAACTTTAGAATTTAAATTAACTAAAAAATGCTTTCATTAGCAGCTAACTGAATAAATTACTGAGTACTAAAATTAGCAAAACTCATCTGACATAAAAATAAATTAAACAATTATTTTTTTTAAATTACACTAAATTGAAGACTAAAACTAAAACAGCTAAATAAATATTATCATATAAAATAAGTAAATACTTATATTATGATAGTATTCAATATGCTATGTTTAAATACTAAAAGTAAATTACAATACTAAAATATAAATACAAATATTTAATAAACAACTAAATTAAACGAAAATTCTAAAAACAAAAGCTATTAAATACTTTATAGTATATATACAACTTATTACTCTTATATATTTAATATACTAGCTTAATACTAAAATGTATATAACACTACTAAAAATCATGCAAAAAAATATCCAAACTAATAAGTTACATGTTTCTATATGCAAACAATAATGTGTTATTTTGTGCTGTTGATTTTGGCATGACAGGCCTTGAGAATGAATACCGATTCAACCTATAAATAAATAAATCATGAGTTAATCATACTGCAGCAGCTCTGGATTTGACCCATAAACGCATTCAGCTAATCAGTCGTTATAATGCAGCCATGATGTAAACCAATGGAGTTGCAGTGATTGAGTCATGTGACATACGCAGCTCTCGAGGCCCCGCCCCTTCTCTCATGGCGTCGTGCTGGCGTGACAGCAGCTCGCGCTCGTCCTGTATCTGCTGGCGCTCCTGCTCGAGTTCACGCAGACGGCTAGCGGTCGCCGTCAGCTCCTGCTCCAGATGCATCTGCAGCTCGGCGTGCTCGCGGATCTGCTGCTCCAGAGCCAGACGCTCGCCGGTGTAGCCGTCAATCAAACCTGCGGCACAAACACACGCCTCCGTTAACCACCACATCATAACTGCTCCATCACACGTCCAGATGAAGCTGAACAGCTCTGGGTGAACAAGTAAACTATTATTATTATTAGGGTTGTCAAAAGTACCAAAATTAAAAAAATGTGACGTTTCCGGCATTTCCCACTTGCATTAATTACACTAACAATTCAGCACTTTTGACAACCCTATTTATTATTATTATTATTAAATAATACAGGTTTAAAACAACATACAAATAAATACAATTATTATAAATAAATGACTAATACATAAAACATATATGGTAATATTACTACTAACTAAAATTAAAATAAATAATAATGTTTGGTAAAACACTCTGATTTTTGGTGAACACATAAAATTAAAAACATTATTAAATATTTAAATATATATGTTTTAAACAAAATGAGGGCGAGTAAATCATTTTTAGGTGGACAAATAAATAAACAAAACAAAGAATATATGTGTATTATACATCTAATTATTCCAAATTTTACTAGTTAAGCATTAATCATTATTATTTAAATAACACACTCTCCCTCTCTCGCAATACACCCACTCCTCCACACACACACAACACACAACAACGCGCACACACACACACACACGCACACACACCACCACCCACACACACTCTCCTCTCTCCTCTCTCACATACACACACCACACCTCACCACACCACACACACGCGCACACACAGCACACACTCCCACACACTCATCTCTCACACACACACGCGCACAACACACACACACACACACACCCAAAAACACACACACACACACACACTCACCCCACTCACACACACACCCCCTCCCACACACTCACTCTCCTCACACACACTCCTCTCTCACACACACACACACACACACAACACAGACACACACACACACACACTCTCCCTCTCCCTCATCACATACCCACCACACCCTCACACACACCCCACACACACACACACACCCACTCACACACACTCTCACACACACATACACGCGCACACACACACACACACGACACCACACAACACTCTCCCCCTCTCCCGCTCTCTCACATAAACACGCGCAACTAACGCGCACACCACGCACCCACCCCCACACTCCAACGCACACAACACGCTCACACAACACGCACTCTCCCCATCTCTACTCACAATCACACACACACACACTCACTCACACACACTATCTCACTCACACACACACTCACACACCCACGCACACAACACACTCACCTCACACACTCACACACACACACCACACACACTCTCCCTCTCTCTCCTCTCACACATACACACACACTCTTCCCTCTCTCTCCATGACACACACACACCACACACACCAACACACCCAAAGGCACACACCCGCACACCCCTCCACACACCCTCTCTCCCACACAACACCCCCTCTCACAACAAACCCTCTCTCACACGCACACTCACACACAATCACAAACCCTCCTCCTCTCACACACACACCACTCTCACACACTTCACACACCCTCTACTCACCACACTCACCTCACATCTCCACCTCTACATCTCACTCTCACTCTCTCTCTCTCACACACCCTCTCTCACACACACACACACACACACACACACACAACACACACACACCCACACACCTCACTCTCACACACACCCTCTCTCACACACTCTCTCTCTCACACACACAGACACACACAGACACACCCACACACACCCACACACACACTCCGCCCGCTCTCTCACATACACACACCTCTCACCCACCAACCACCACACACACACACACAACACACACCCCACACACACACACACGCCACACACACACCAGCGCCCACAACACCCTCTCTCACACCAAACTCACCTCTCCCACACACACTCCCTCATCTCACACACCACACCCACCCCACTCACACTCCCACACTGCTCTCACACACACTCACCTCTCTCACACCACACACACTCCCCGCGCTCTCTACATGACACACACACCCACTCTCACAACACACAGCTCACACACACAACGCGCACGAATACGACTCACAGATACCTCCACAACCCTCTCTCACACACACACACACACGACACACTCACACACCCTCGCTCACCAAAACAACTACTCTCACACAACACACACACACACTCTCTCCTCTCACACCACACCAAAACACACACCACACACTCTCTCCTCTCTCTCACACACACACTACACTCCTCTCTCTCACACACACACCACAAACACACACACACAACTCTCTCTCTCTCTCTCTCTCACAAACACAAACACACACACACACATTCTCTCACACACACACACACTCTCTCCTCTCTCTCAATCACCACAGGCACACACCACACCCTCTGCTCTCTCATCATCCTCACCCACAACACACACACGGAACACACCAACGACACTCTCTCTCACTCACCTCGCTCTTCACACAACCACTCACACACAACACACACTCACCACACTCTCTCGCACACACACTCTCATCACACACACTCTCTCACCACACCTCTCTCACACACACACTCTCACATACACTCTCTCTCACACACTCTCTCACACACCTCTCTCTCTCACTACACATCTCTCTCTCACACCCCTCTCTCTCACACACCTCTCTCTCACACACTCTCTCTCTCGCACACACACACACACAAACACACCACACGCGCTCTCTCTCACACACCAACACACTCTCTCTCACACACACACCCTCACACTCTCTCTCTCACACACACACACACACTCTCTTTCTTTCTCTCTCACACACACACACATACACTCTCTCTCTCACACACACACACACTCCTCTCTCACTCACACTCAAAAGAAAAAAGCCTTCCCACGACACACACACTCCTTCTCTACACATCACACACACTCTCACACACACACACTCTCTCACTCTCCACACACACTCTCTCTCTCACACACACACTCTCTCTTTCACACACACACACTCTCTCTCACACCCACACACTCCTCTCTCTCACACACACACACCCTCTCTCTCTCTCACACACACACTCTCTTTCTCTCTCACACACACCCACACACTCTCTCTCACACACACACACTCTCTCACACACTCTCACACACACACTCACATTCTCTCACACACACACTCACACTCACACACACTTTCTCTCTCTCACACACACTCACACATACTCACACATCACACACACACACACACTCTCTCTCTCTCACACACTCTCTCTCTCCCTCACACTCTCTCTCTCCTCACACACACCACACACACCCTTCTCTCTCTCTTTCTCTCTCTCTCACACACACGCTCTCTCACCCACACACACACACCTCACACACTCTTCCTTCTCTCCACACGACTCACACTCAAGCTCTCTCTCCCACACACACACCCACACCCTCTCTCTCTCTCTCTCTGTCTCTCTCTCTCTCCCTCACACACACACACGCACGTGATCTCCTTCACACACACACACGCACGCGCTCTCCCACACACACACACACACACACACTCACATTCTCTCTCTCTCTCTCACACACACTCCCACTCTCTCTCTCACACACACACACACACACTCCTCTTCTCTTCACTCACAACTCCCTCTCACATCTCTCTCTCTCACACCGACACTCTCTCTTCTCGCACAGCACACACACACACACACACACACACACACTCACACTCTGTCAGGCGGCAGTATTTGGTTTAACAGATCTTAAACCGACAAGTGCATTTTCTGCCCTGTCTGTTCCATGTCACTGATCCTCCTGCCATACAACTTCTCCCTCTTAAACTCTTCCCGTCACCCTTCCCACATTTTTGTTTAAACTAACTCTGAAGTATTATGGGAAAACACACTGTAGGTGAGACCGAGTCCTAAAACTCATTCCTTAGAGTTTTTAACTGTGACCTGTAAACAGGAACACACACCCACACACACACACACACACCCACAACCACAGGGTTTAGGTCAGTCACACGCACAATATATACTTTAGCTCCTGCATATAGAGATCCTGACCTGGTTAAGCTCATTTGCAAATGAAATGAGTCGCAGCGAGGAGCGCTCAGACTAACAAAAGGTATCTTCATACGGCACACATGGACAGAAACACGGCTCTAACAAAAACAAAAACCTGACGAACAGAAACCTTCAACATTACCTGCTAAAGCATGATCCTAAAAACACCAATATACAATCAACTGTATACACCAAAATTCGTGGATTAAACGCCTTTTAAAAACTGAAAAACACATATTTTAAAAAACAAAAAATTTTAAAACCAATATTTCCTAAAAATTTTATAAAATCATAAAAATTTCAAAATAAGTAAAATTATAAAAACACACTGTATTAAAATTTATATTATCGTAAAACTATAAAACATAGTATGATTCAATAAAAACAAAAGTAACAAAAACAGGAAAATTTAAAATACGAAAAATGTAAAATTAAAATAACCGATTACTTAAAAACAAATCAAAAACACCTTATCTTAAATAAAACTTATAAATTATTTTATATATTTAAAACGTAATAAATTTTTAAATGTCAGAATCATAAATTTTAAAATAAGTACATATTTTTGAAAAAATAAAACATTAAAATTATTAACAATCATAAAATGTAAAATGAAAATAAATTTTTTAAATGCAACCAAAATCAACTTAACTTGAATTAGTCAAATTAATAAATAGTAAAATGTAAAAACAAAAAAAAAAATTACTTTACCAATTGATAAAATAATAAATAAATAAAATAAAAAAGTTTTTAAAATGAACAAGAAAATGGAAAGTAAAATTAAATTATCAAAAATATAAAAATAAATCAATATTTTTACTATAAAAATCTAATAAACGATTTAGTAAATTTTTTGTTTCATTTTGTAATAGTTATTTTACAGTTTTATGATGTGTTTAATCTTGATTTTTATTTTCAAATTAATTTGCTTACTTTACATTTTAAATAAGTAAATAATTTTAAAATACAAACAATCAAAATAAAACACTTTAAACCCTGCAGTTTCATGTTGTTTTAAAATGTGTCTTGTGTTATTTCCCATTCCAGTGTCCTGCGCCTCGCGTTTGTTTAATGCAAAAACACATTCGCAACACAACTGTTGTGAATGTAAACGTATTTAAAGGTTTCAGTTGTAAAGCTGAATAAATGCATGTAAATGTAGGAGTGACAGTCATGTACAAACATCTAGATACCAAACCCGTCTGCTGTATTTGGACTGAACACACAGAATGAGCAGCCGAGTACAGGTGAAATAATGACATAAAGAGACGATCAAACCACAGACTCGCACAAAAACAGCAGCAAGGCTTTGAAAACGGCCTGTAGGGATTCTCACTGAAACACAAACACCACAGCTACTCGCTCATTCATGCGAGACATTACTATCAGATTACAGAGAAACATTCAGCTCATGACAATTTAAAGGATTAAATGTCATTAAAAACCTTCTGCACCTCAATAACCCAACAAACCTGTTTCATGGTGAATATGTTGCGCCTAATCATTTAGTAACAGATGATTGACAGTCACAAACCAGGTGAGATGTGGTGGAATTACAGTCAGCTGACCTTCATTATGACTGATTAGTGACAGCAGAGCAAACACTCGCAGGAAACACTCCCTAACAAACCATCAGCAGAGCATGTGACAGCAGAGAGTGTGTGTGTGGAGAGAGAGTGTGTTTGTGTTAATGTGTGTGTGTGAGAGGTGTGTGTGTGTGTGTGTGTGTGTGAGAGAGTGTGTGTGTGTGTGTGAGTGAGAGAGAGTGTGTGTGTGTGTGTGTGTGAAGAGTGGGTGGTGTGTGAGTGTGTGTGTTAGAGAGTGTGTGTGGGTTGTGAGTGAGAGAGAAGTTTGTGTTGTTTGTGTGTGTGTGTGTGTGTGAGAGAGAGTGTGTGTGTGTGTGTGTGTGTGAGAGAGAGAGTGTGTGTGTGTGTGTGTGTGTGTGTGTGTGTGTGTGTGTGAGAGAGAGTGTGTGTGTTGTGTGTTGTGTGTGTGGTCGAGGTTGCGAGAGAGAGTGTGTTGTGGGTGTGTGGGTGAGAGGAGAGATAGCGAGAGCAGTGGTTGTGTGTGTGTGTGGTATGTGAGAGGGAGTTGTGATGTGAGTGTGAGTGTGTGAGTGCGTGCGTGCGTTTAGTGCTCTGGACTCTGTCGTATCATCTTGTGACGTGACTATGGTAAATGTTTAGTGTTAAATAGCAAACTAAAGACAAGCTAATCAAACATTTACGATATTGAGAGAGAAGAGAGAGAAGAGCGAGAGAGCGAGAGAGAGAGAGAGAGATGTGTGTGTGTGTGAGAGAGAGAGATAGTGAGAGAGAGAGAGAGCGAAGCGAGAGAGAGAGAAAAGAGAGTGTGTGTGTGTGTGTTGGTTGTGTGTGTGTGAGAGCGAGGAGAGAGAGAGAAGAGAGAGATGTGTGTGTGTGTTTGTGTTTGTGTGAGAGAGAGAGAGAGAGGGGTGTGTGAGAGAGAGAGAGAGAGATAGTGTGTGTTTGTGTTTGAGGAGAGAGAGAGAGAGAGAGAGAGAGTGTGTGTGTGTGTCTGTGTTGTGTGTGTGTGAGAGAAGAGAGAGAGAGAGTGTGTGTGTGTGTGTTGTGTGAGTGAGTGAGTGAGTGAGCGAGAGTGTGTGTGTGTGAGAGAGAGAGAGTGAGAGAGAGAGAGAAGAGAGTGTGTGTGTGTGTGTGTGTGTGTTTGTGTGTGTGTGTGCGAGAGTGTGTGAGAGAGAGAGAGAGAAATGGAGTGTGTGTGTGTGTGTGGGCTGACGTACCAGCCACTGCTGTCACTAACTTCTCCAAAAAAACATCCAGCATAACACACACCCACACAACACACAAACCAGCATGAGATTGGCTGACAATCAAACAAGTCCTGTCTGTCCTAAACATCTTCAGAAGTGAAAGAGAAAACTGACCCTTGTTCTAGATCAGGGTTTCCCAAAGTGGGTTTTGTGAAGGAACTGCAGGTGGTGAAAATAACTATCATGTAATACATCTGTAATATTACAATAATAAAATAAAAACAAAATAAAACACTTAGTAAAAATTCATACAAGTAATAGAAATGTAAAATTAAAATAAATATATGATTTTAAAATTAAAATTAAAATACATAAACAATTTTAAAATAAAAGCAATCAAAATAAAACAGTAAAATCATAAGTGTAAAATTAAAACCATAAAAAATCTAAATCATAAGAACTAAATTGGTTAAAAAATAAAAAAAAACTTCACTAAAAAAACCTAATATTTATTTGCAACATCTGTGACCCCAACTGCATCAAGAACCTTGAACATACAAATGGTTTCATTAAATAAAATTATGGGGACTTAAGTAACACTTTCACTCAAAAGTGTTCGGGCGTGCACCGAACGTTTAGTGAATCCCTGATCTGATCAATCTCTGCTAGCACTGCTGTCCCCATCTCCAACAAATAGACTGTCTCATGTAAAGCCGATTAGCTAAAGTTAAGACACTGTACTGTCAAAACATTCAAGGGTATGATGCTGTTAACCACACACTCACCATCACTCACTCATTCACCCACTCTCACACTCTCCTCACACACACCACTCCACAAACCACACACACACACACACAACACACTCAACTCATTCACACACTCTCACCCTCAGCACAGTCACACACACACACACACACACACACACCAACACACACTCTCTCACTCAGTCACACACACACCCCAACACACTCACTTACACACACTCTCTCTCTCTCACTCACTCTCACTCACTCTCACACACACACTCACTCACTCTCACACACACAGTCACTCACACACACAGTCACACACACACCACTCACTCACACCCTCACTCACACACACTCACACACTCTCTCTCACACTCACTCACTCTCACACTCACATACACTCACTCACACACACACACACACCTCACACACACCTCACCTCACGCTTCACCTCACTCTCCCACGCACTCTCACACTCCTCCTCCCACTCTCACTCTCTCTCACACACACACACACAACCCCACACACACACACCCACACACCACACACCACACACACACACACACACACACACACACACACACCACACACACACAGACACACTAGGGCTGTGCAATTAATCGAAATAGTCATAAAATCGCAATTTGAGCACATGTGATTTCTAAATCGCTTTATAGTAGTGCTGGGAGGTATACCGGTTCATACTGAATACCGGTGTTTATTTTTGTTATGATATTAATTTTTTAAATACCGTAATACCGGTGTATGTCACTTAAACAACGTTGGGAACGCGACACTGTTTGAGAGGGGTCCCTTTTCACTGTTGCTCTGTGGTGAGGGAACAGCTGTTTGTGTTACTAAGCGTGAAAGTTCCGATACTGAAGTTGTAGAACTAATAGAACGTGATGACACGGAAGAACTCATCCACACGGACCGCCACAAATATCCACCGCTCCCTGCCATCAGCTACTGCATCTCACACACACGAGCGCAACTTTAGCACTAGACTTAGCAACTTTCAGACCCTTTTAGCTTTTTTCCATAGAATATTCATACTAACAAACCTAGCGACTTTTTTGGATAAACCTTAGCTATGTTTCAGTTGGAAGATTTCACCAGTGCTGTCCCGTGAGCGTGAGGTCTGACTTTCCCGGAGAAGTGCCACCTCTCTCGGCGTCTGTTCTGTTGAGCGGCAGAGAAGCAGCGCATTCATTTTCAATAAATGAGTACAAAACAGCGTTACCTAGCACCTGTCGCTTACTGATTGTAATTATAAATATGAGCGTAGTTCGTCTGTTAATATCACATGCACTTTGTTGTTTGTTGTTGTTTTTGGTTTGATACTCAGGCGCAGACAGTGCTGCATGAGACAAAAAAAAATGATATAGCCAAAACAACCGCTTAGCCGCTCTTTAGTGTAGATGCATGTTGATTTTATCATACGATGCCGCGATTATAAATGAGAGTGACTCCTGGTTAACATGTATTAAAAGGTCGTGTTTAGTCACTATTTAGTGTGGTAATTTTTGACAATATTCACTCATCATGAAAGTAAAATAGGGCATTCTAAGTCAATAAACAGCAGTATTTCTTCTCTCAATCAGTAGAAAATATAGTTAACACCCAGTCATGCATGAAAAAAAAAAAAAACGTCTTGTACCGTGAAACCGGTATAATTTAGAAAAATACTGCGCTAAACCTTTGGTCCTACCGCCCAGCACTACTTTATAGCACGATTTTCGGAGGCCCCGACCTCCCGCAGTATGCTATCCGAACAAATCAGAATGCAGCACGCCTAAATGGAGCACGAGAACATAACAGACCGGGCGGGCATACAAACGTAATGCTAGGTTCACACACTCCGTCTGTGGTGCGTATATTTTCTGAGCCCATGTTAACTGATCAGAGCGTTCACACTGCACGTGATTGTGGTCCGGCAGTGCGCTCCAGGAGCGTTGCGTCTGCAGCAGTGCAGAGATAATTTCCGCACCGAGTCTATTTTTGCTGCGCTGCAATCGCTGAATTAATTGCATTATCGCTGACACATCATTTAGTAATTACCATAAATGCATATTATTAAAGTCTACTTTGTTTCACAATCAACACATATGTCTTTTTGGCTAGGTTTAAAGGGAAAGTGCACTTTTAGATAAACAAGGCAATAATAGATGGCACTCGTGGTGGTAGATAAACAAAGTTATATTTATTGAGTTTAAAAGTGAATGTCTATGAAAGATTTTATTACTGTACTGTGATAAAAGAGAACCACAATGCTGAAAAAGCATTTTAAGTAACAAACGAACGTTGGATTGAAAGTCAATAATGGATATGTTTTAATAATGTGGTTAACAGCCGCTATCCGGAGAGAGGACCTGCAAAGCGCGTCTTGTCGCAGGAAGCACAATGTAGTCAACGCGCTGCTTCTGCGGACAAAAAACCGTCATACGCAAAGGTACGTTACGGACTGCATACGGAGTAACTGTGGCGACTTTGCCAGACCAAATCTAGTTCAACGCCTGGGCACGCCACAGAAGAGGCTCTCGTGACAAACCATAGCTGGCAAAAAAAAACCACTAACATGGAGTCAATTTTTTGTTTAGTATCCTAGACAGAGAAAAGTACGCATCTAGAGACGTGGTTGTGTTACAGGCCGATCTACACAATTAGTAGATTATATATTGCCAATTAGTGTCTGCATAACTAGGAGACCTGTACAAAAAAAATGCTTCTTGATGAAGGCTCTATTGATTTAGGATTGGAATAGGTTTAAATTAAACACAGCTGTGCAAATGCATTAATGACTGTAAAGCTTGTCTGTGTGTGTCAAAATCGTGATTAGAAGAAATCGAAATGACAAATTGGAGGATCCAAAATAAATCGGCGATAGGAAATTTACTGATTTTGTCCATATCGACAGCCTAACAACACACCCACACAGGAACAGGACAACTGCACTCATCCAGACACACACACACACCGCCACACACACACAAAAAAACAAAACACATGATGACACACACACACTCCCCACTCACACAGACACACACATCACACACTCACTCACTCACTCAGACACACACACCCACACACACACAACAACACACACACACTCACCGCATACACACCACACCTCCACAACACTCACCTAACACCCTCACAAACACACCCCACTCCCTACACACACACACAGACACACTCACTCACACAACACCACACACACACCCCACGACACTAGGGTCCGCCTACCCACAACAAACACACAGATCACACATACACACACACCTCACAGAAAATCAGCACAAACCACACGTCACGTCACACACAACACTACACAACACACATCACACAACACACCACATACACACGCCCACACTCACATCAACCACACACACACCCTAACACACACAGAACACACTCGCGATACACACTCCACACACACACTACACAGACACTCACACACACACACATATGTCTATTCTAGAGACCTTTTGTTACACCTTTACTTAGTGATTAATTTGCCTTATGTCTGTTCTAGAGACATGTTAAAACCGAAATCGCTTTTTGGTAAAGCTCTAATTGGTTTTCTTTTGGGAATATGTTTCAAATTCACACTGAATGCTTTTATGACTGTAAAGCATGTCTGTGTTTGTCAAAATCGTGATTAAAATCGAAATGACAAAATTGATCAAAGAAATCGCGATAGGTTTTTTTTTGTCCATACGGCACAGCCCTAACCACACAGACCACACACACACATCACTCACTCGTCACACAGCCAACACACAACTCTCGCACACACACACACACACACACCACCTACAAGACCACACCACACCCACACACACACTCACCTACACACACACACATACATACATACAGACACACACACACAGACACACACCACACCACACCACACACACACTCACACACACTCACTCACTCACAGCACTCTCTCACAACACACACACACACACACACACACACACCACACACCCCCTACACACACGCACACACACACACACACTCATTACACCTACACACACACACACACTCACCTACACACAAACACACACACTCACACACACCCCTACACACACACACCTCCACACACACACACCCACCCACACACACCACACACACACACACACACACTCACTCACTCAGTCTCTCACACACACACACACTCACTTATACTCTCTCTCACACACACTTATACACTCACTCACACACACACACACACACAGACACACTCACACACACACACACACACACACACACAACACTCACAACACACACACACACACACACTCTCACACAGACACACACACACACACACACACACACACACACACACCGTACATGCTCGAACACACTCACACACACACACACACCCACTCACAACACCACACACCCACCCACACACGACTCACGTCTCCACAAGACCACTCCCACACACAAGCAAACACAACCCATCTCTTTGACACACTCACATGCTGCCAGCACATCCTCCTCACATCCTCACACACACACACACACACTCTCACACACACACACCTTCAGCCTTGTGCAGCTCCAGTGCCAGCTGCTCCCGAGCTTGCTCCTCCTCACACAGACGCTCCTGCAGCTCCTCCTGTCTGCGCTGCAGCTCCCCCATCTCCTCATTATGCCTGAACTTCTCTCTCATCAGCTCCGTCTGCGTGATTTCAGCATGCTCCAGCTGAAATAACGTGGTCAGTATGGTCAAAAACAGCTGGCATTAATCAGGCTTCTGCATCATGTAAACCTAATTTCATCAAAAACATTGGTTTATATCTGCACACGTTCAATAAATGCTGATCTGCTTCTATGAGACCCAGTCAGCGACTGAAGAGTTTCTGGAGCGAATTCTGTTATAGAAATATTAAAGAAATGAACAGACGAGCAGGGCATCATAACAGTCTGATGGCCTTCAATGTGATTTTGTGAGCTATTTTGAGGGTCATGAATGAGAAATAACGCTTTATTAAATTACTTTAAAGAATTGCTAAAAACATGTCATAATAAATGCCTAGATAATACATTTTTACTGTTTTATTTTAGCTTGGATTTATTTTAATTTCACAATTTTATGACTTTATTAATTGTTAGTAAATGTTTTATTTTGATTGTTTTTATTGCAAAATCATTTATTTTAATTTAGCATTTTTATGCTTTATTCATTTTTTGTAAGTGTTTTATTTTAAAATAATTTATTTATTTACAGTTTAATTTCGGTTGTTTTTATATTTTAAAATAATTTCTTTTTATTGAGTGTTTTCCTGATTTTATAAATAATTTTATTAAGTGTTTTATTTTTCGATTGCTTTCATTTTAAAATCATTTATATATTTAAAATTTTACATTTATGATTTTATTCTTTTAAAAGTTTAAGGTCAGTAAGATTTTTTTTTTTTTTACAGAACATGACTACTTCACATAAATAATCAAGGCTGCTATTAAATGCGATCTCAAACAGTGACGCCCCCCCCCAACAGTAAAACAACCATACAAAGATTTCTACTTTTTCAATAAATAAATGTTTGAACTTCTATTCATCTGGTGAAACTTGGAAAATAGTCACAGTTGATCCAATTACACGTTTTCACCCGCTCTCCCCATCAACACACCGTGATACAGAAATCAAGAATCGTCCAAGACCGACAGCACCATACAGCCCCACCCACCATTCCGAGCACTGATTTCTGATAGATTCATCGCCCTGTGATACTGTACAAAGACTCCGGCCCCCAGCCCGGAATGATGCTGCACACAATACCAAGCTGCGCCCCCCCCCCCCCAGAGACCACACACGAAATTAGGCGCACAACAGATATTACAATAGAAAACAGCTATTTTAAACTGTAAAAATATTTTTTCATAGATTTTTACTTGTATTTTTGATCAAATAAGGGCCCCCAGCCTCGGTGTTGGGGGGAACAGGAACGAATTTTCCAGCCCCCACCATTTAAAATCGTACCCTCGCTCCTAAACCTCCCCTGGACACCGTAGTAACATCTATTGTTCATGTACCCACACACAGTGTGAAACACATACCCGAAAGGCCCCACCCCATTAATGTCAACCCACAAGCTCGTAGTTTTGTTCACCTTCGGTCACACCTTCATGTGAAGCTTTGAGCGATTGGAGTAGTTCGACACTAACACTCAGCCATGGCTTTCTGTGACACGACAGCGCCTCCGCTCTGCTGACCAGGGCACCCGCGCCCTGAGCCCACACCACAAACCACCCCCGAATCTCATACAGCCCGCCCACGCCTACCGTCGTGATACAAAAAGCTCCTGCACCCGATCTTTCAGCCACTTAACCTTAAAGACCCCAACCACCCTGCCTTCTTATCAAAACACCCACCATCTTCACACCGCACGCGCACAAACGGTCCAACATCGCCGCACCGCCCTCGGCTTTGGTCCACAGCCCTCCACTAACGTCTACGGCCCACCCGACGGCCCCCCCCACACACCCCCCCGTGGGGCCAGGGAGATCTCCTTTGGAGAGGCACTTTGAGCCCCTTGGTGGCCTCGCCCGTCTCGTGACTCTGATCGTCCCAGCCCCAGTCTTCCCCCCGCCCCGCACTGACCCCCCCCCCTGCGACCCGTCTGACTGTTGCCACCCCCTTTTGCCCCCCAGATACCGGTTTTTCGCTCGCAAGAAGGGGTCCGCCACGCACAGCCGCGCGTCGCCCCCCCCGCGCCCCCAGCCCCGCCCCCCCCCCGGGGCATGCTCACGCCGCCCAACCCTCACACTCCGTACAACTCCCTGCTCTGTCTGGCACATCCACGCCCGTGTGCGCAGGCCTCCTTGCGCCTCAACCTCACACGCACGACTAGGCTCCATCGTCGTCTTCTCACGAGGGCACCCGCCTCCCCCACCCCCCCTGACCCACCGCGGAAGGCGCAGCACACCACCCACCCCGCCACCGTCACGTCACGTCCGGCTACCCACCATCGACCCCCCGCGAATCGGACCTACACCACCCACCAACAGCGCAAAACTCCCCGACGAGAGCCTGACAGACACCACGCTCCTTCAAGGAAAGGTGCACAAGTCTCGCGGAGGCCCCCCCCACACCCCACACCTCCCTGATCGGGGGTTTTTGCCTTTTTTTCCAGTTCCTTTTTTTCCGTGATATATGGTTGTGGTTCCCACGGTTCCCCCCCCATTCATGTTTCAACCAAAGAATCAACAGAACCAGGGCCGCTCACGCGCCCCACACGACCCCACAAGCCCCTTCCCCAACCAGACGTCCACGCGACGTAACACCCCTCGCTACCTGCGTCCATCCACCAGTCAAACAGCTGACCTTCCACCCGGCGAACTCGGTTGGGAAACTACACTACCCACCCAAGACTGTCCAAGAACACCCCCCAACTCCAAGAACCAGCTAGAATACAAAGCCCACAACCCACATGCTTATCGCCGTTTACTTCCTCCACGCTGGACGAAACCCATTAACTTATTATCTCGTCGGGTTCCCGTTGGCAACGGACTCTACTCTCCCCGGGAACACGCAGGGCGAGGAGGAGACTCCCTATGCCCCCTCTCTCTCCTCGGTGTGTATTCTCTCTCTTCTCCTATTTTCCCTCCCTTTCACTCACGGTCTCTCTCCTTCATCTGTCTCTCAGGTGGTACTCTATGTCTCTCCTATCTCCCACTGCGGCACCTATATCATCAGACTCTCTCTCTATGTGTGTGTCTGTCAGCTGGGTCAACACTTCCTGTTTGTGGATATGTGGGATACGTCAACAGTTAGGCGGAAGTCATGAAGCCTGCAGGTGATTTACACCACACCACACACACACTCACTCACTTACACATACACACTCACACACACTACACACACTACACACACAGGGACACACACACACAAACACACACCACACACACACACACACACAGTTCACACAACACAACACACACACCCACAACTCACATTACTCCTCCCACACCCACCACCCAACACACACCACTATCACCACAAAAGTCACACACACACACACCACTCTCTCTCTCTCTCTCCTACCACACACACACACACACACACACCCACCACACACACACTCACACTCACACACACACCAACACACACACACACACACACACTCTCCTCCACAAACATACTTCTCTCACACACACACACTCTCACACACACACACACTTTCTCTCTCTCACACACACACACTCTTGCTCACACACACACACACACACACACACAACACAACACACACCCCCACACACACACACAAAAACACACACACACTCACACACACACACACACAAACTCTCACACACACAAACACACACACAAACACTCACTCACTCTCACACACACACTCTCTCTCTCACACACACACACTATCACACACACTCTCACACACACACACTCTTACACACACACTCACTACTCTCTCTTCTCTCTTCTTCACCACACAACAACACACACACACCCACACTCACATACTCTCCTCTAAACACACCACCCAAACACCACCCCCAACCACACACACAAACCTCCCCCACACACACACACTCTCTATCTCTCTCTCTCTTACACACACACATACACACTCTCTCTTACACACACACACTCACACACAAACTCTCACACACACACACTCTCTCACTCACTCACTCACTCACACAAACACTCACACACACAGACACACTCATTCACTCACTACACACACACACACACACAACACAACACACACCCTGCCCGAGCCTTGTCCGATAGATTCATGCTTTCAGAACTGAGGACCTCGCTAAACTAAATGATTAAGCCTCATAACTACATCCAGAATCTCACACTATTTTCACATTCCTGGTTCTTTTGAATTTGATATTATTTTAAAACTTAATATTTGTCATTTTACTTCATTAAAGAGTGAAATGACAAAAAAAAAAATCAGATTGACTGCCATTTACCCCTTTTTCTAATAACTAAAAAATTTAGAAAATTCCTTTGAAATTTGAACCAGACCAAACCCAAAAGAAATTATTAGGTAAAATACCTAATGGATTATCCTTTTTCAATACTGATGAGGAAATGTTGATTTGGATATATCAATGTATGAAATTATAAGAACATATAATGTGGAGAATTATCCGTATTGTTATTAAACCTCATTGGAGTTGTATTGAATACCGCCACATATTATTTCTAACAATAAGACAAACATCCTCCAAAACGATAGAATATTACTCGGCAGAAGGAGAAAAAGGTTTCAAACTAAATAATAAAAGGGACTTAGTTGCATAAAACTCTCCTTTCACGGTCAGTGGCAGTTTTCCACTATAGACGCACATATTAATGTTAATCAACAAAATCAGTCCGAAAACAAGTCATGTGATCTAGATGATGGGGAAGGATGGAAAGCACGGTTTAGACACTGATATAAACTGTTAGTTCAGATAAGTGTTCAAAAAAGTATTTTTGACAGCTAATGGTCGCCATACCAGACCGAAGTAAAAACCGAACATAAACACAGTGATATCTCTAAGAAAATAGCTTGCAACAAACAAAAAAAAATCTGAAAGAAAACTTAAACTAAGTTGTATTTTAAGGGTATCTTTTTTGCCTTAAAAGTCATCTGCGAAAGTTTCGTTCCGCTACTAGAAAACCATGCAGGTATGCATTTAACAGACTGAACTGACTGCTTTATGAGGGTTTTAAAAGACATTGACGACAAGTCATAATCAGGTAATGGGCCCCCCGAGTAATATTTTCTCGTCAAAGCCTCCTGATAACGCCAACATTATTGGATTAAACTACTTCGTCTCCTCCACGCAAACCTGGACAATAAATCTTCTATTATCCTGAACAAGCCTTCCCGATTAGCCTCACGGGGGAAAAGCCATTAAGAACCTGAGGGAAAGGGAACAGATAAACCAGCATTCATAACAGACACATTTTTTTTTTAAACGGATTAATTAGAATTTTTTTTTATATTCAATAATTATTTAAAACTGTGTCTCACTCAGATCTAAAAGTCTAGCAATTAAAATTTTTTTTACTGTGTTTTACAGAGCAACATATCCAGTATTTAACCGAATATAAGGCCAGAAAATGGAAAAATGTGGACGCTCGGTTTCAGTAATACAAAAAAACGAATTATCGACCCTTTGCAAGGAGAAAATTATATAACCAGTTGCGGTCTTGCTTCGCTTAGGACAATTTTTATGAAGAATTAATATTTATTAACAAGGACACATTAAGTCGTTGAATCAAAGTGAACAGTAAAGACATTGTATACATGTATACAAAAGCTGGTTTATTTCAAAACAAATGCTCGTGGTGTTTTTGAACTTTTACATCACTGGAAAAAACCGCTGTAGTGTGATCAAAACCGGTGACTTCTAGATTTTAGTGTGTAACTGATAATTTTATTTAAGTTTTGAGGCCGTTTTCCGTGGTGTTTTTTTGTTTTACTGCGTTTTACAGCAGCAAGGGCTTGATTCGGTAAGCACATAAGAGCAAGGTCAATTAGGGGTTTTTTTTTCATGCGGAGGCGGAGGGTGTTACCTGATACACGTCCCCCATTTGCCACATTTCAAGTGTCAAAACAGGATCCTGATACCGATTATCTATAATTCGTTCAGATCTTGTAGCATAAAATATCACTGATGATAGGAAGGCAGCCAAAATTAAGCTAGCATACCAAGTTTTTGTGTTGTTCATAACTTGGGCCATGGTATAGTAACAGCTTGGAATTGTCGATATTTGTGGTGACACCAATCATGGAAAATTGAAAAAAAAAAAAAAAAAAAAAAAATATTTAATATAAAGTTTATTTTTGAATGAGAAGAAGTCCAAGAGGAGTTGTGGTGTGCGACCACTGCGGAAAATTACAAAATAAATCAAAATAAGATTTAAATTTGTTTAATAGAAGTGTTTTATTTTTGAGAGATCTAACAGTAAGTTATTCATAACGAGCCAGTTGGGGCAGTGAAAAATAGAAAAAAAAAAAATAAATAAACAAAAATATGAATTAACATAGTTTTTTATTTTTGCAACAAAGAGGTTAAAACAAGCACTGAATTCAGAACGATAACATGTTGAAAAATAGAAAATAAAAATATAATACATAAAAATGTTAATCAACATATTTAATCGACATAGTTTATTTTTGACTCAACAGAAGTTTAAAAACGGCTGTGTAGATTGTGTGTTAACGTAGAACTACGTGTGATTGGTGACAAAATAGGAAAAAAAATAATAAAAACATTATTAAATAAATAGTTTATTTTTTTTGAAATTCCAAATCAGGTAAGTTGGAAAAACATGTGAAACATACGACAAACAAAAGAAGTTATTTAAAAAAAAAATCATAAGATTATTTTAAATAAATAAAACCAAACACTTTTCTAAAACACATAAAAAGTTCATTTTTTGAGAATCCAACAGGAGTCAAATCCAGCTGTAGTTGTGATGAGAAATTTGAAAAATAGAAAAATAAATAAATACTTTTTTTTAATTTTTATAAAAGTTCATTTTAGACTAAAAAAATAAATTGTTCTCACTTCATTAAAAATCTTTTCATAAGAATCAACCAAAAAGTACAGCGCCCAACAGGAAACCATCAGAGTCCATCAAAATATGCTTGAGAGATAACACTGGTTATTGGAGAGATAATAGATATTTGTTTACGTGTGCAGTCAGGATCTGTGCCTGATCTGAAATAAACTATTAGGAAAGATGGTTTGGCTTCACTGCACACGCCCTCAGTCTACAGATGAGCAATGGGGGCGGGGTTACGCTGCTGCCACGGCGACTGAAGCAGTATGCAAATCTGCTGGTATCAACAGGCAACCGGAGCGGACGGCCCCGCCCACCGGAGCAGACTCGTGTCCTCTGAGCTTTCATGAGCCAGTCATAATGTGTTTAACAACAAACAGCCATACACACACACACCGTTCAAAAGTTTGGGGGCGGAAGTCTCTTCTGCTCAGCAAGGCTGCATTTACTTGATCAAAAATGCAGTAAAAATGGTGAAATATTTGTATTATTTAAAACAGCTGTTTTCTATGTGAATCTCTGGTAAGCTGTAATGTATTTCTGTGTGATTGGCGCAGCTGATTTATTTCCGCATCATTACTCCAGTCTTTCAGGTTCACATGGATCTTCAGAAATCAGTTATAATCATGGCTGCTGATCTGCTGCTCGAGACACATTTCTGATTATTATCAATGTTGGAAACATTCATATTGATGTGGAAACCGTGATGAATTTTATTTTTCAGGATTCACAGACGAATAGAAATATATTTGAAACAGAGGTCCTCGATGACTAAAACCCCAAACTATTGTTTGTTTCTGAACTCTTGAAACGTTTAGCGTTGACCCGGTTTATTTTGGCTCCTTGTGCTTGCCGTACCTGAGTGCTGGTCTCGGTGATGGTGATGAGCAGCTTCTCCACGGCGCTCTGCAGTCGAGTGCTGATACTCGTCAGAAACTCCTCCCTCTCCAGCGGAAGCTCCGCCTCCTGCAGCTGTAGCTCCGCCCCCTCGATCCTCAGCGACACCTCCAGGCCTTCGCCCGTCTCGGTCTCTGCTGAAAACATGCAGAGGTCATCGGCGACCGTCTCGTTGCCGTGGAAACCCTCTGCGAAGAGATTCTGATGAGCGACATCAAAACAACTCAACAATTATGAAAGAAAGGTCTTTAAATGCGTTTCCTTTATAACAACCGTATAAAGCTTTAACACAGTCAGGCATGTGATGTTTTTGAAAATAACAGATTTTGTAGGACAGACATGTAACGGATTAATACTTAATGAACTCCAGATTAATGTATGAGATCACAAAAAAGGTCAGATAAAGATGGGCAGATATGAGCAATCTCAGTATATGATCTCAACAGGTTCGTTCAGGTCTTTTGTTGTTGTTTGGGGTGTTGACGTAAGGAGTGTCTGAGTACATACAGTCACAGCCTGAGCTCCATATAGGTCCAGGGCATGACTACTGTAATAGTTCATCTCAGGTTGTACAACAGCTATTTGGTTATTACCTTTACTAAAAAACTAAAGCAGAAAATGAGACCTATGACAACAAAAAAAATGTTACTTGAAATATTAAAGAAAAACAAAAGCTCTAAAAAGGACCCAAAAGACACCAAACACAACTACTAAAATTAAATAAATAATAATAAACTATTATTTATAAATAAGAAATATTAATATATGAAATATATAAAAACTCGATTCAAAATATTAATAAAAAATTATAAAAGTATCTTAATGATAATAAAAAACAACAAACACAATACCTAAAAGAACCTAAATAAAAATATTTTATTATTAGTTATAATTAAAATGAAAATATGAACATAAAAAACTATTTCAAAATATTAATAAAAACTATAAATAAAAGTATCTTAATTAACTATAAACAATTACTAAACTTTAACTAAAATTAATTAAATAATATTAAATACTATTTATAAATAATAATATAAAACATTCAAAATATTAGTGCAAACTTTAATAGTATTCAATGACACTCAAAGTACAGTAAAGACAGACAACACCAAGTCACTAAAAACTTAACTAAAATTAAAATTAAATAATTTTACTTTATAAATAATTAAAATCTGAAAATAAAAACGAAAATTTTTTCTTGTTCCAAAGAAATATGTACAGTGGCTACGCAGACTATATTGCAACCGGCCGCACAAAGATAAGTCCACACGAGGTCTTGCTAATTTATATATTGTGGATGGGCATATTGTATAGCAAAAATGAAACAACACCACATTAACGATGCATACGGTCACACCGCACAGCCCTCGTTCAAAATATTGCTAAAACTATGATAATAATATCTCAGTGGCAGTAAAATAACACGGTTTGGCATCAGTGAACACACCCATACGCAGGTCACATGACCTCACCTCCACAGTACACAAAACATCTCTATGCAAAGACAATGAGTCAACAGAAAAGGACAAACAAGACAGACAGGATCTGGCTTATCTTCCGCCACCCATCACATTTATCATCTCCGTTTATCAACATTCACTCCACCCCAGCACCCCCGATTCACTCTTGGTGTGAACCTACCAGGCCCCCCCCAGCCCACCCCCGTCTTCCCTGAACTATCTTTACCCTCTTTTCCTCGGAACCCACAAACGATTTTAGACGGAAACCCATTTAGCCACTTCGATTTCACCTTGACCTTCTCTTATTAAACCCCGGGCTCGACATACCATGCCAACCACATTTTGTGAGCTCCCTTCCAGGTGGTAAAGTGCTTAGTAATCCCACCCGGTCCCCCCCTAGGCCTGCATATACCAACCCAAAGAATACCCCTTTATTGAACAATAAGATTTTTTTTAACCCAGCACACTCTTGTTTTGATAAGCTTTTTCTCGCCCCAAGAGTATGAGCCCCACCTCCCCGATTCCAACCACCACGCCCGCCCGTCCGTATTGCGTACTCTCGCCCTTGCCTTTTGGTGCAAGTGAACACACCAGGATTTTCCATCTATATTATAGTCACCGCCCCCCTCTAACTATCTGTATTCATTGTCTTACCCACTACACCGGGGCGCAGTCTATCGTGTTTTCACATTTACCTTCCCCACTCAGTCCCCGGCTTTTTAAATGCGGCCCCCCCTTTGCCCCTTTTGTTAAGCAGTCTTCTCAAACGCCTATTTCCCCACAGGAACTCGAAAGTTTCCCTGAGACATTGCCATGCTTAATGGTCTGTTCCGTTTGGACCCCTCGCAGAGCACGAGCTACAGAACCAACGGGTTTTTAGTTTCAGTGTCACCTCATTAGCCTCCAGCCGGCAGAGACCCCAGAGCCCAGACGCGCTATTTAGCCATTTATTGACTTCTACTTTACCCTGTTACTTCGGCAGTTTTGCTTGCCAACATCCCAGACCTAAACACAAAAATGCCCGCCGTTGTTTTCCCCCCATTTCATTCAACCCCGCTGCTGTGTCACATTCACAGATATTACACCCAGTGCCGAGTTCGCTCAACTCTCGTCCCTTCGTGTGTTTTTAACGTATCCGCTGTGCTGTGACATGAGAGGTAGTCTTCCGTGTTCATCGCCACATTGCTGCGACAGCCCCCCGCTCTGCTCCCGTGTGTGCTCCTCAGGATGTGTTCTCTGCACTCATAAACCCCAACCGTTATTATGTGGAATGTTCCTAAACTCATTGATTTGCGTCTTAACAATCGACCCCTTCCATGACCCTTCTATTTAAGCCCCCGCTTCCCCTTTTCGATACACCTTCACCTCGATAACCCTCCCAAGAACCAGACCACCAGATGTTTCTTGTTAGCCCCAGGTACCCCCGATGGACCTGTAACCCCATTGGTGCATGCCCTACTCACTTCGGAAACAGCGTGTCGCTTCTTTTCCTCGCCGCTTCCCCTTTCGCGGGGCCCCTTCCTTCTTCAAGTCAGTTTCGTCAGCTCAACTTTGCTATTTAAAGGAACGACAGGCACGATCAACAACAGCACCTTGTTTTTCCTCCCCGATTCCACTCACAACACCACTCACCGGCCCATTTTGCCAAAATTTTCTTAGTACTAAATGATTCTTTTGTGGTTCCCGCCAAGTTTTTAACATTTCGTACGCCTCGACACTGAAACCACTCTCAAGACCCCCATTTAACCATGAGCACCATCTCATATCTAATTGTCAAACGGCGGCTGTTCACACTTACCTCACCATTTACCCAGATGTGTCAAAGGTGACGACGTTCTCCTATCTAATGCAAATCCGACGGGACATGAACAATTATGCCGACACAATTTCTCACACCCAGAAGCCACTGGTCCGAGTTCACGTATATATGTGTTTTTTTATTTGTATAGTGAGCGCATTCTTTAATTCTAACCCCCCTTTGTTCGGGCACCTGTCCATCGACAGCCGTAGCCCCCCCCACTAGGGTCCACAAGCCCTGTCTCATCCATTTCCCTACTCTTTTGCACCCGTATTCTCTCCCCTGTTTCGCCCCTGTACTACTGCCCCTGCTCCCACTAAGTCAAAAAATGAGAAAGAACCAAATCGCCTATCCACCCCGTCCCCCCTTTTTTTCCCCCCACTGGCAGCCTTCCTGCATACAAAGCATTCACCATAGCCCTTATCATCCATACCACCATGACCCCTTGCACAGCCCTACCCCCCCCATTCGTACTCCCTTCCCTCGCCATATGCCCCATGGAGATGCCAAAGACCACGCCCACACCTGTTCTTCAGTTAAACACCAAGCAAGACAAAAACCACTCCCTCCCCCCCCCCTACCCCCCATCCTAGTATTCATTGCCCCATTCCTGGAAACACAAGATGAACGTTCCCTCCAAGGCTCGACATAGTGCTTATCCTACTACACCTTGGACCCTAATCGCCTGGGCTTCTACACAACTTAAACATACTCACCTCAGTCAGGACATCCTTGTGCTGTGATTATGCTGGGCCAGGACACTCTTCGTTTCAGTATTTTTCTAGTCCACCATGTTCAAACGCTGTAATATACCTTTAATCAGCAGTCACCTACTATCTCTACCACATCCACAGCACCCAGAATTACTGCAGCTACCCTAGGTTTCGGTTCCCTAGTCAGGTCTGGCCCCCTTTGACCCTCTGACTCACATGAGCAGAGAAACTTGTTCCAGACTGCCCTTTCCATATCACACAGCCGCCAGGCTCCCTTCTTCGCGCTTTTGTGTGGACTATTGTAATGGTTTCCTCACCGCCCTTCCCAAGAAGACCAT
>JADLZN010003624.1:0-48823 GCA_018155175.1 Sinocyclocheilus anophthalmus | reverse complement strand
AAAACTATCGGTCTGTGCAAGAAACTGAACATTATTTATATCGTTTTTTACCTCTGATGCGTTGCAATGTCTGAACTGTCTGAACTGTCCTGAGCGCGTCCTGAGCGTCCTATCTCTCAAATGGACCATTGACACTCCTAAGTGAGATTGTAGATAGAGTGTCAATGGTCCCCTTGAGAGATAGGTGGCGGTAATGCAATTATAAGTCTGCGATCCGCCGTAAAGCAAGAAGAAGAAAAAGACGCGTCACGCGCCGGCTGTCGAGAACGCGCTCAGGACAGTTCAGACAGTTCAGACATTGCCAGTGAATCAGAGGTAAAAACTATATAAATACTGTTCAGTTTCATGCACAGACCGATCGTTTCGTGTCTTTACACATCAGTGTATCGTCACGAGCTGCAGGGTTTAATTTGGTTTTGTCTGTGTATGTTTTTTTGACTCTCAAGCCGTGATTCCCATTCACTTCCATTATAAGACTGGACAGACTGCAACAGTTTTGAGTTAAAAATCTTTGTTTGTGTTCTACTGAAGAAACAAAGTCACCTACATCTTGGGGGTAAGCAGATAAACCTACATTGTCATTTTTGGGTTACTATCCCTTTACCTAGTGCTTATAGCCGCCTATTATTAGTATATTGGCTGTTTATTTGGACTTATAAAGCACATATTCTGCATGAGTATATTCTACACCCCTAATCCCACCATACCCTAAACTTAACAACTACCTTACTACTATTAATAAGCAGCAAATTAGCAGTTAATTGAAGCAACAGTTGGTAATTAATGTTTGTTAATATCGGATTGGACCCCTTGACCATAAAGTGTGACTGTATATTATATTAAAGGGGTCATCGGATGCCACATGCATTTTTACAAGTTGTTTGAACTTAAATGTTTGTTGGCAGTGTGTGTACACAACCATAATGATAAAGATCTACCCAGTGTTTTATTTAATCTTGTTAAATCATTACCCCTTTCTCAAATCAAGCCAATCTCAGATTCCTGCCTATGTGACGTCACACAGACCCAGGCCCCTCACACAATTGTTGATTGACAGTAGCGTCATCTTGGTTTTATCACAGCTCGCCCTAAATGAGCTGTCATCAGTCCGCCATTGTTTCCTCTGGAGCAGATGTAGACAAGAATGTCTCCGATTAAGCGATTGAGGTGTTTTTTTGTTGGATGTAATAATGAACATAGCTGTTGTCATTTACTCCCGACATCTGAGTCGCTGAAGATGTAGTGGATTTTGTTTGTTTCTGAAGGGAATGCTCCCCGATCTACCTAAAAATGTGTCCTATGTTCGCGCGCAAATCATTCCCGGGATCTAGCTTCACCTCCAGAAGAATGAGGGTACGGTTTTAAATACTCTTGCAAATCACCTTTCCTAAATAATGCGCTAGTACGGGTGCAGCTATGCTGCAAAGTTTACAGTCTCTCAAGAGCGCTCGGAGGAGGTGTGGGGTCATCAAGCTCATTTGCTTTAAAGCGACTGCAAAAAACATCGCTTGCTGTAAACCAGAGCTGGTGCCGATCTACATATCAGTATGGCTATTCCGATCATAAGATTCTCAGATACAATGTAGATTGCCTGACACACTTGTTATTTGATCATAAACTGTATGGTTTGATTTTACCAATACATGTGCTTTTCTCCCCCCATTGAAAGGCTGCTTTTGCAAGTCCATGAAAACGTTTAAACTTTTTTTTTTCTTTCAGATTTCCTTTTTCGCCCTTAAGAAGATATCACAGGTTCATCAAGTTTGTTGAAATGATCCATCCTCGATCACTTTTTTGACGAAACTCCTCTCAGCTAGCACATATTTTCAGAGTGAAAGTAGCCTTGTCACCTGACCTAAATACAGCACGCTGATTCGCTAAAATTGACTTATCGACTTCTGTTCAAAAACAACAAGGGCGCTTGTTGGCTTCTGCTGTAAAACGTGAACTCGTGATGCCTTGAAAGTGGACAAAACAGGATTTTTTGACAAAATGTGTTTAGGGTTCAGATTGCGCTATATGTGAAGAATAATGCACGGCAATCCTCTCTTTTTTTTTTTTTTAAAGTGCGTTTTATCGGTTTTTGCAATGACCTCTTCATTGATCTTACCTGTAGAAAATCCAAGAGGCAAGTGTTTCCTGAAACCTACCAAACAAAAGGTGACCACATATTAAGACATACCATTTTTTGAAAATTTTTTTTTTTTTTTTTGTTTTATTAACTTACCTGAGTGTTATAAATGCACATTGTGTTCAACCAAACGTTCCGAGAGTGTTCACTGTTGTTGTGGCATCTTTCTCAGCAGCGTATCTATTCTTCTGAGACACTGGTCCATAGATTGGCATTATAATATCCACAAATTATTTGCCATAGAGCAAGTGCTACACAAACACTTTTTTGTCACACTGTGGCAAAGCTTTGAAAAATCTCCAAGCCATCTTCATGTCTCTCAGAGACGGATTGTAGTTCAATCATTAGCTTTTGCTCTCTCCATTCTTGTCTTCAGTCAGATACACAGAAATTTTTTACAGAGCCCTAACAAGCAGAGCAATTTATGTCCTATGGAATGAGCTCTTTGGGGTTGAACTCAAAGGCTGTGCCCTTATTTCACCGACACTACTCATCTCCGGAAGGCAAAGGGAGCCTGAGGTGAAGGTAAGGCCCTGAAGATCGAAGCCATAAAGCTGAGGAACTGCCTGGCTTTTGTGCAAAAGGATGATCTATACTGGTTGGTGGAGCATAAAACAATAGCTAAGGTTACTGTTTGCCAACCTGATGTAGGCGTAGACAACAATCCAGTATCAGCGAGACTCCATTGATCATAAACTGAGACATGCAAAGAGGTGGTGAACTAACAAGTTGGACACCACAAAAATTCTTCTAAAGATTCTTTGTTTCTCCAGGTAAAAAAAAAATCTAGATTTTTCAAACTACCTGAAAGAGGAGGAAAAGGCAGCTGTCCAAGGCCATGTTTTATGGGTTTATTTATCTTGCCACATGTTCAACCATGTCATGCTTCCAAGGTAAAAATAAAATGGTTAAAAACAGGTCTGACCAGGATTTTAATATTGAACTGGTTTACTTGTCTAAACTCTTTCAGACAATTATAAATGCATCTATAATATAATTCCCAGTAAAATGCCTCAGAGTATTTCTTTTCTGGGGATCAGGTTGAGAATCTTTATGCTATTCAGTTGTACCGGAAGACAGCTCTGGATTGATATTTATAAAGAACAGTAAATATAGCATCAAAGCCAGAAAGAAAAGCTCCTGTAGTGCAAGCATGAATTTTCAAATCAATTTCTTGACTGCTGGCCCATATTCAGTCTGAAAGCGGTTTGTTATTATGCACTTTCCTTGAGACCTGGGTGCTTAGGAAAAGAAGCCTTGCCTTTGACTGTCGAAAGTGTATCAGAGCAATTATACTGACGTGATTCATGGTCGGACCTTAATGTTCTTGGCTCTCAAACTCCCGCAAGACGATGGTCAGCCAGGCTAATGTAGGCAATACATAGCCTCAAATGGGTTTTACTTGTCCCAGACAGATTTAAGATGTGATTTTGATATCAGCTGAGACATGTGCAAATGCTATAGAGTTTAAGCAAGGATATTTCTAAATGATTGGCACATTCTGAAATTTGACCTTTAAAAATCTGATTTATAGAGATATACAGTAATCGATAACTGAAAGGGGAGTGAATTTAAGTGTTGTTCACCCAAAAATGAAAAGTTATATCCCTTAGGTCATCAAAGATAGTAAGTTTGTTTCTTCATCAGAACAGATTTGTAGCTTTACATCACTTGCTCACCAATGGATCCTGTGCAGTAAATGGGTGCCATCAGAATGAGAGTTCAAAAGCTGATAAAAACATCACAATAACCCAAAAGTAATCCACACAAATTCAGTCCGTCAATTATCATCTTGTGAAGTGAAAAGCTGAGTGTTTATAAAAAACAACTCAGTCCATTTTAACTTTAAACCATTGCTTTTGGCTAAAATATGAGTCCATAATCCATAATGACACTTCGTCCAGTTAAAAAGTCTGTCCCCTGTTGTCCTCTCACATCAAAATTTCTTTGTTGAGAACTGTTTTTGCTTGTGAATGGTGCTTGATCTGAGCATCTCTCACCTGACAATGCAACTTTTCCATGGGAGAAATCAATATTATGGATAGAGGACTTGTAGCTTTATTTGACCCTCTAACTCTTGCACTCTCTGTTCTAATTCTATTCTTTAAAAAAACTTGCCCCTTTAGACTTGCACTTTCATTCATTTACCTAACTGCTTGTTTCCCCCCCCCCCCCCCCAAAAAATCTTAAGGGGTCATATGATGCGATTTCAAGTTTTCCTTTCTCTTTGGAGTATTACAACGCCGTTTGTGAATAGATAAGATCCCTAAAATTGCAAAGACTAAAGTCTCAAAACCAAGAAGATATTCTTTATCAAATTTAAGACTCTGCCACGCCCCCCTAAAATTGCTCGTTCTAACACGCCCCCACATACTGTATCTACCTCACTCTGTGGAAATATTAGCATAATGCAGCCAAAATGTGCACGCAAAGAAAGAAAGCGTGGTTTCAATAACCGCAGTTAGTGTTGAAGCAGCATGTCAGGGGGACGCTGTGTGTTTCTAGGCAAAAGCACTTTATTTGGCCTTCCTGAAGTAGATGCATTTAGGAATCTTTAAGATTACTTACAACAGAACAGCAATGCATTTTATGGACGACTGTTTCGTGAACCTAGGAGAGGAGGTGCTTCTGAATCAGCTACTGTTTTTTTTATTAGTTTAAGTATTTGCTGTTGATTGTTCAAATGCGGAGTTTTACGCATCGTGTGTGTGTGTGCGCGTGAGAGAGAGAGAGCGAGCGAGAGAGAAGGTGTGTGCGTGCGCGCACGTCAGAGCTGAGAGAGAAGAGAGACACATCACAGTGGAGTCTGCTGTCTTAACCGTGGCTTGTGTAATGCAAACACATGCCAACTTCATCACTGTGTCTGTCACGTGACTTTGTTCCCCTTTCGGGCTCTGTCTTGATATTTACTTTGAAAGCTGAAGCTGTGTTTATGGTAAGGGGCATTACATTTCCGCATCACAATGCACTGGGTCAGCTGTCCAATCAGAGCAGACTGCGCTTGTCGGAAGGAGGGACTTTGTAGAAAACGAAGCGGTTGAGAGAGGCGGGGCATAGAGGAACAACAATAATGTACAGTATTTGAAAAAAAAATGTGTTTTTTGAACATTAAAGCATGTCACATATTCTTTTACACCATATTGCATCATATGACCCCTTTAAAAAAAACTAACACTAGCTTCTCTATTATTTTTGTATTCTATCTATTTGTTTTCTTTTTTTTTATTATACAATTAACAAAAGCAAAACAGGGTTCTAACACTAGCTTGCTCTATTATTTTTTTATTCTATCCGTTTTCTTTTTATTTAGTATATGATTTAAAAAAAAATTTGCTACGTGTAAGCTAACTGAGACTTGTTATAGCACTTGCGTATCATTGCTCTTTTGTTGATTTGATTGCTTCCATTGTCCTCATTGTAAGTCGCTTTGGATAAAGTGTCTGCTAAATGTTTAATGTAATGTCAATGTATTTTAGCTGGAAGCAACAATTTGAAGTTAAAAACACATCTTGATGGATTTGTGTATTACAAACTAAACATCTTTTTACTTCATACAATGTTATTTAATGTATAGAGCAGGGGTGCCCAAACTCGGTCATGGAGGGCCAATGTCCAGCAGAGTTTAGCCGCCAACTTGCCTCAACATACCTGCCTGGAAGTTTCTAGTATGCCTTGTAAGAGCTTGATTAGCTGGTTCAGTTGTGTTTGATTGGGGTTGGAGCTAAACTTTTCAGGACATCGGCCCTCCAGGACCGATTTTGGGCACCCCTGTATAGATCGATTATGGATCAAGTGTGTCAATCTATCTCTTGTTCTATGGTAACGGTAACAAAGGTTATCTACGTGTTGATGCCCCTGATCATGAGTAAATTTACAGTTTTTGAGGTGAATATTCCTTTTAAAGTTACGTGGTAGCCGCGTAGGCTAGACTAATTCAAATACCCAAAGCGAGTTTTTTGTGCAGTGTAGAGTAGTGTTTGTTGTTTGTAATTTCTCCGATCACAATGCAGACATGGTTTTATGTTTACGTGGCGTGATGCAACGCAGTGCGTAAAAAGACATTATAAGTAATTATAATCCGTATTTATGTCCCCACTGGATGCAAAAAATGGCTCGTTTATAATGGGTTTTATTGGGTTTGTCTCGTCGCGCCAGACACGGCATCACAGTAAGGTAGGGGCGTAACATTTCCGTCACACTCTTGAGGTATCTGGCCAATCACAACGCACTGGATCTTGTCCACTCAGAGCTGCACCTCCGCTTTTCAGACCGATAAACCAATTTCATCACTGGGAATTCGTGGCCTCAATGGTTAGCGAGTTGGTCTCGTAACCCAAAGGTTCAGGTTCAAGTCCTGTACCCCAAGCCTCCCACCTTCAATACCATGACTGGTGCTCTGTGGGTGTGCTTTGGATGGTTAACTGCCAGCCACTACGTCCTAGATGGGTAACCATTACTTGGCCACAGGTCATGTAACGTATCGTCTACACAAAATAAATGTTCTTTTTTAGCAACGTCAAATGACCCCTTAAAAAGAACCAAATCAAGTATCATGTGTAGCATGTTACTGTAGTATGATGCCTGAAAATTCAGCCTCTCCTCACAAAAATTAATAAAATTTTCTATTTATTCAAATACAAGTTATTATAAATTATAATAATTTTTGCCAATATTACTGTTTTTTTTTTTTCTCTATTTTGATCATAAATACCTCCAACTAACTAATGTGAGCAACTACAGACGTCGTTCAAAAAGACATTAACATTTTACAGACCCCCAACTTTTGAACTGTAGTGTATATCAGTGGGTTACGGAAGTATTCAGACCCCCTTAAATGTTTCACTCTTTGTTCTATTGCAGCCATTTTTGCTAAAATCATTTCAGTAAATTTTTTTTCCTCAATGTACATACAGCACCCCATATTGACAGAAAAACTTAGAATTGTTGACATTTTTGCAGATTATTAAAAAAGAAAACTGAAATATCACATGGTCCTAAGTATTCACACCCTTTGCTGTGACACTCATATATTTAACTCAGGTGCTGTCCGTTTCTTCTGATCATCTTTGAGATGGTTCTACACCTTCATTTTGAGTCCAGCTGTGTTTGATTATACTTATTTGACTTGATTAGGAAAGCCACACACCTTTCTATATAAGACCTTACAGCTCACAGTGCATGTCCAAGCAAATGAGAATCATGAGGTCAAAAAGAACTGCCTGAAGAGCTCAGAGACAAAATTGTGGCAAGGCACAGATCTGGCCAATGTTACAAAAATATTTCTGCTGCACTTAAGGTTCCCAAGAGCAAAGTGGCCTCCATTCCTTAAATGGAAGACTTTTGGGACGACTAGAACCCTTCCTAGAGCTGGCCGTCCGGCCAACTGAGCTATCGGGGGAGAAGAGCCATCGGGGGAGAAGAGCCTTGGTGAGAGAGGTAAAGAAGAACCCAAAGATCACTGGCTGAGGTCCAGAGATGCAGTCGGGAGATGGGAGAATGTTGTAGAAAGTCAGCCATCACTGCAGCCCTCCACCAGTCTGGGCTTTATGGCAGAGGGGCCCGACGGAAGCCTCTCCTCAGTGCCAGACACATGAAAGTTTGCTAAAAAACACCAGAAGGACTCCAAGTTGGTGAGAAATAAGATTCTCTGGTCTAGATAGAACTTTTTGGTCTTAATTCTAAGCGGTATGTGTGGAAAAACCAGGCACTGCTCATCACCTGTCCAATACAGTCCCAACAGTTAATCATGGTGGTGGCAGCATCATGCTGTGTTTTTTTTTTTCAGCTGCAGGGACAGGACGACTGGTTTCAATCGAGGGAAAGATGAATGCGGCCAAGTACGGGGATATCCTGGACGAAACCTTCTCCAGAGTTCTCAGGACCCCAGACTGGGCCGAAGGTTTACCTTCCAAAAAGACAATAACCCTAAGCACACAGCTAAAATAACAGAGTGGCTTCACAACAATTCTGTGACTGTTCTTGAATGGCCCAGCCAGAGCCCTGACTTAAACCCAATTGAGCATCTCTGGAGAGACCTAAAAATGGCTGTCCACCAACGTTTACCATCCAACCTGACAGAACTGGAGAGGATTTGCAAGGAGGAATGGCAGAGGATCCCCAATCCAGGTGTGAAAAACTTGTTGCATCTTTCCCAAAAAGACTCATGGCTGTATTAGATCTAAAGGGTGCTTCTACTAAATACTGAGTAAAGGGTCTGATTACTTAGGACCATGTGATATTTCACTTTTTCTTTTTTAATAAATTTGCAAAATGTCAACAATTCTGTGTTTTTCTTACAATATGGGGTGCTGTGTGTACATTAATGAGGAAAAAAAATTAACTTAAATGATTTTAGCAAATGGCTGCAATATAACAAAGAGTGAAAAATTTTAAGGGGGTCTGAATACTTCCCGTACCCACTGTATGTACATAATAAATATTAATAATTGATCATGAGTATTAGTATCAAGCACATATTTCCTCTTTCTTCTAATACTTAAGTAAGATAAGATGTTATCAGACACATAATAAAATAAAGCACATGACTCGCTGCATGGATGCTGCAATCAGTCAAACACAACAGGCTGTTTTCTTCAGTTTGACACTGCGCGCTTGTTCACCAGTGATTCGGTGGGGAAATTGGCCTGTGTGGAGTGGTAATCCTGAAACAGCCTCATTAGCCTCTGTGGCTTTTAACAAAAGGACAGGCGCTTAAGAATCTCAGCGGTGCTGTGGAACCAACACGCGGGTGTCCAATCAGCCTGCGGCGGTGGCCCAAAAGCACACTCTCACTGCTAGGTTCAAAGTGCTCTCCAGATGAAGGGAGCACCAGATATTAAAAATCGTACGTTTTGTTTGCATGTCAGAGATGACATTTAATGATAGAAAAAAGCCAAGTGCGTAAAAAACAGGATGCAGCGTAGACTTTCTCAAAGCCCCATCTAACACGCTGACATTTTGGGCGAGCGCAGCGGCAGGAGAGTGAATGCAGTGCTCCTCTGCGGTCCTCAATCATTAACGTGCTCCTCCTGTAAAGGTAACAGCTCAGCAGTTGCTGCACTGGCCTTATTACAACACAGAAGTAGACTTGGACGTGTAGGTTAAGACCTTCATTAATGATGCTGTATATCTTTAGACATTTTCGAGAGAGGTTGGGAGTTTGTGCATGAAAGAATAATTATGAAAAGGGTTTGATTCCAACAATGTAGCAAGAACAGACGAGGCCTTGTCTTAATGAGGAAGGTTAGACCAGCATACAGAACTGTGTGTGTTAATGAACTGTAGAGGTTGAGATGAGGAACATCACCTGTCTGAAAAAAAGCTTAAATCTACACTTTTGAAAATAATGGTTCCAAAAGGGGGTTTTCACAACAGTGCCACAGAAGAACCATTTTTGGTTCCCAAAGAAACCTTCTGTAACTTCTTTAAGAACCCTTTTTTTTAAATAACTTTTTTCCAGCTGATGAATGATAAAAACATTGACAGTCAGTCAGAATCCATCCTGCATTAGAGATATTGAGCATTTAAAGTGGAAGACAACATAAGTACAGTATGCATATTTAGTAATGAGAACAATACAGTGCATGGATGTGAATGCTAATATAATTAATGATATAGTAATCATTCTCGGTGTGAATGGGCCTTAATGTGGTTAGCTGGTCACCCAGTCTGGCCAACCTGGAATGCATTTCCAAACAAAGACATAATTCTCTGCTTAACTTTAGTACAATGCATTGTTTGGGAATCTAACCAGCTAGTCACAACTGTTTCCTGAAAACATAGTTGCACAGCCATTGTTTGAAACTCTTTGGTTAGAACTGTCATTAATGACATCAAGCCAGTATTGGAGTAAGAACTACTGCTAATTAACCAGTTAACCATCAAATTAATGTGTGGTTACATTAATGTCTGGAAACACCAAATAGTTTAACTATGTTGGTAACAACAGCACTTGCTACCATAGTTGGCTTACTATGCTTTTGGGAAAGCTGGTTAGGCTGGCCTGATTTGGTGGTTTTAGATGAATTTTGAACATTTGTCAACCAGCTGAACACCATGCTGGGAAACCTGCTCGACCAGCTAAACCGCTAGAGCAGCAAACCATGTCGGCATGGTGGTAACGATAAGTGCTTTTATGAAAGATTTCTCCAAACTCTATTTGGTACTAAAGCCTCTCTGAATGACAGCGTGTATGTTGTGTGTGTGTGTGTTGTGTGTGTGTGTGTGTGTTGTGGGTTGTGTGTGTGTGTTGTGTGTGTGTGTTGTTTGTGTGTGTGTGTGTGCATTTAAGCTGTTGCTGTTTTTAATACACAGCCGCGTGTGTTGATGAAGCGGGCTCAGTGTCCCATCAGCCCGGTCAGCACTTCTTTTGCCCGAACATCTGCTTTATTCTGTGAATGTTGAGAGCAGCAACATGAAGGAAGCAATTTGTTTAATTCTTTTCAAGGACAGATTCTCTGTTTACAAACCTGATCATATGTAGCCCCATGGAATCTGGCTTCCCCCCCCCCCCCACCCACCTTTCTGCACCTGAAGCAAAAACTTAAAGCACTTTGTGTGTGTGTGTGTGTGGGTGTGTGTGTGTGTGTGTTATCCCCGTACAGTGAATACAACTTAAGAAAAAAAATATATGCATCATATAGTCAACTTAAAAGAAATTTTTTTTATGATAATATAATTATAAATAATTTGTATATTTATTTATTTATTTACCTTCCCTTAGATTATAATAATTTATTTATTTATTGCTTTCTAACATTATTTTATTTATTTGGTTATTGATCAATTATCCTATTTGTCATAATATAATAATTGATTAAATTAATTAATTGTATTAAATTGGATTTTTTTTTACTTATTATAAATTTGTATTATGACAGTCCCTTACAATTTTCTAGCGCAGGCTACACACTCCAACCAGCAATATTTAACATGCTGGGGGCACTTGACCTTTGGTCATTATTTTGTCATATATAATAATATAATAAACCATTTATATTATGATTATTGGTATTAATAATTATTTTATTCATTTATTTATTTTCATTTTTTGAAGTTTGACATTTCCATATCCAATGTACTTTAATTTCATTGCGCAAACCAAGTGTGTAGGTTTGATTTTGACATTAGTGGGTACATAAAGGCAGACAACAGACATTTAATCATCTGAACAAAATTATTGCTACAATTTAGTATTGGTAGTGATGTCATAGCGTCTCTCCTAAATTCTATGCCACTGAAAATCTGACTTTGGAAACTGTAGTTTTCTTTATTCAAAGTTGATCTAGACAAGCATATGGAAACTATCCAAAGTTCTGGCATGCGACATCAATATAGTGTATTTTTGGCACGCTGGACATACTTAGCCTACGGTGTATTTTGCCATTATTGTAAGGGGTCGTTTAGGGTTGGGGTAGGGTGTCGAACGTTAAAACACACTCTAAAGCCCAGTTTATACTTATTTTTGTATGCAAGTATACTTCATTTGATTTTGTGCAACGACTGCAGAGGTCGACACATGCAGTCCTAGAAAGCTTCATCCATGTCCAGTGTCTGCTCTGTTCTTCACCGTTAAGTTATGACCGATAACAAATATTTTTTATAACAAATATTTTTTATTCAAATAAGTGCTCGTCAATGTGGCTGTCTGTTGTTGTTCCTCTCTTTAGTTTTGTTTTCTACTGGGAAGCAACGGCCCGGGACATGGGGAACAACTGATTACTGCAAAACAAATTAAAAGTGCATGTCCATCAAAATCGGGTGGTGCACTTACAGTACATACTGCTTCGTGTCGTGGCCGCATGATCACAACCGAGTACATTATTTTTCAAATTATTCAACGGCCCATTATCAATTATTCCTTACATAGTCAATGTAAAAAGAGCAAATGGGAGAATCAGATGAACAAAACAGCAGAACAACAAAGTTAAAGAGGGTAAACTTTATCATTCAACACTAATTTTAAACACTTTACTGGCCCATGTATTAATATGCATACTCAATCGCCACACTTTTAGATGTTTTCCATTAACTTCTCAGGTAATATCAGTGGTATGACGTTTCAGATGAGTCCGAAATTACAAAAACATATAAATATATTTAATGTTTGATCAAAATTATTGCTAGAGACAATTTAGTAGCCACTGGATATTGGTAGGGACATGTCCCTAACGTCCCTAATAAATTCTACGCCCTTGGCACAGCAGAAAAAGCATTTAACATGGACACTTTATTATTTCTGCTGTTTAATGTTCTTCAGCATCTTACCTGGCTGGCTTGTTTTACGCAGCAAAGTTTCGGCTGACATCTTTAGTCAGTAAGAATAATTAAATGACTACGTTATTAGCTATGTTTTTGCAGCCGTCCCCCGGGTTTCAGTCTTTTTTGGGTGAGCTGTTTTTTAAAGGTTATGATGAATGGCGGTGGACTTAAGCGACTTGAAACATACAGTAGTCATTTGCAGAAATGCTGATTCTGATCTGCAGTGTTTGTGGATGCACTAATGGAAAGCGTTATTTGTGCAATGTCATGCATCACCCTGCAGAAAACACTTTTCTCTTACTTTGTGTGTGTTTATCCGTAAAACACATCCGCCATTTCAGAAGCATTAAAAACCCATCTGACAGTCCACTTTTCACATATATGTTTTTGTGTGCTTGTTTTGCTCGCTCTTATCTATGCGCTGCTGTGTCCATCGCTCTTTATCTGAAGTGCCTCTAATAGACCGCATCTCAGCCGTCCGTCTGTGGTTGAAGTGTCATTGCAGTGGCCTGTTTTCCTCACATAGAGAGAGACTCAATGGCTTTAACTCCCCATTAGAATATATCAACTCTGACGCGCATTATTAGCAGAGCACACCATCTCTAATGGATGCCGTGCGCATTAGAGGAGCTGCTGATGACAGACTGGGACTCACAGCTAGTCAAACAGGGTTGGAGGCAAAAGCTGTCTGGTGCTGTCTCAATATGATGAATAGCAGGTTTTGTAAAGATTTCAAAACTGTCCTTGGCTGTATTGTGACCGGAGGCGAAATCTGTTCTGCCGCTCCAAACCCAACAGTTGCAAAAGATTGCTGAGGATGAGGAGGTCAATGTGGACTCGCGTTGATGCTGAATATACATTATGTGTATGGTAAATAATTCATTTATATGTATGGCTGCAACTTTTAAAGTAGCTTAGTCTGTATACTTTGGGTTGGCTACATAACAATATGGCTACAACCACAGAGCTGATGTTTCTATTTTTAGACATTTTCTTCTATATGATTTGTATGATATAGGGGAGACCAGGACTAGTTGTCACACTTCAGGGAAGATTTCTCAGGGTATGGTTATTTTTTGTCAAGGCAATTTTAGTACGGGCACAGGCCTAAAACAATATTGAATATTTCCATTTCCATATTTATTGCTCATAAAAATATACCTATGGCATTATGTAGCACCAGTGTTATTTTAGTATTGAGATTCTGTTTCAATTATTAATCATTTTAAATTGTAATAATTAATCATTTAAATTACTTTTTATTTGTAGTTTTTGTTATCATTTTAATTTTAAAGTTTTAGTATAGTAATTTTAGTAGTTTTAGTTTTTTAAATATCCATATTGTTTATATTGTTTTTTGTTTGATTTATATTGCTTTAATTTACATTTTATTTTATACCAATTTCATTGATTTTTTGCCATTTATAAACTTTTTATTTTACTGATTTAGTTTTTTTTATAGGAACAGTTTAAGGCTTTTTAAAATCTCTGTAAATTAAAAGAATCGAATTTTTTTATGGTTTTTAATTGTATATATATACATAAACCTTTTTAATAGCATTGATAAATTGTAATATAATATAATCATATTATAATATAAAAATGCTGCCCGTTCTGTGAACTTGCTTGTTTATAGCCACTTATTTAATATCTTAATAATAATTAAAACAAAAAATAATACTACTTCATAAATACTCAATGAAATATGGTTGAATAAATAAATATTTAAAAAGAAGAAAATATTCCACTGCATCTTCAACTGTTTTTGTTTTGTAGGATAATACATTTTCAGCAGAATTTAAAGAAAAACAATTATAAAACTGCAAAAATGAAAAAAAAAAGATCTAAGTATCTAAATAGCAACTAAAATTATTACACAATACTTGAGAAATAAGTATATGCACGTGAAATATTTAAACATGGCATTTTATCAGATTTGTATTCCAGCATGGTTGTTTTACTGTGCTGTGAGACATGGACCTCCAATATTAGCATATATTGCATAACAGATGTTTGAGATTCAGTCCCAGCATGCCATGTGTGTCTGATCATGGTTGAGCTGGTTTGTGTGGCCGAATTCTTCCCACATTCACCGCCATCACAGCTAGAGACACAGGGAGTCTTTTAATGAAGAGTAAATACGGCCCAGTTAATGTACCATTTGATATGCACTTCTCAAACAAGCGTCTAAATCAGAGGAAGATAAAAGTATACAAGCCTTACGTTGTTTCAACACTCTTCAAGCCCTGGGATTCTGGAACATTAGAACAGAGAAGATAAATGTAATTATCCTGTCATGGTGCGGCCCTTTTGAAATATTTTCATAAAGATTAGAGGGCTATAATCTACAGATGTCTGATGTAGTGCTGGCCGGATGGATGTGTTTGATAATCGCTTATTCTGGGCAGCTCAGAGGTGTTCTCATTAGCAGAATAATAGTAAATGTGCTGGACATACAGAGAGTGGATTTGGGCTTTATGAATGTAGCCATTATGCTGATTATTTCTTAATAGACAGCTCAATACATGTACATGGGTGTGTGTGTGGGTCCGGGATTTGTATTTACTATGAACCAGTCGACCCACTTCCAAGACTCCTGGTTGTGTGACCTTTGCCTTCATCTCATCGATGCTGACCTTATGCATGACATTTAATCCCCTTCGACTGGCTTGCACAACATTCTGAATCGGCCCTCGTTCAGTTCATGATTTGGAACTTGAAGTTAATTGGCACAGGATGTTGAATTGGAATGACAGGAAAATAAATTTACTGAATTGCTGATCAGAGAAATGTAACAGACTGTTGCAGCAGAGAAATTTCATTTTTGCAAATATAAATAATAAAAATATTATTTTGGCGTAATTATGTCTATTTATCCACATATGCAGAATATTTTTAAATATTTATCTCAAATGAATCTTATTTCCTGTGCAGTAATGATTAGAAAATGTCATTAATTTTTATGTAGCTGAGACATGTAGATAAGAAGAAGAAGAAGAATTATTATTATTATTATTATTACTAAATTTTCATTTTTTAGGCCCTGAAAATATTCATTTAACCAATTATTATTATTACTACTTATTATTACAAATATAGAAAAGAAGAATTATGCACACAGCTTCTCAACTATATATATACAGTATATCTTTCAAAGCACATTATTGAAAATTTCCATTTCTATAAACGTTTATTTGATACATAGTATAGATATATAAAAACGTGTGTGTATATTCTTCTTCTTAAAGGGGTCATATGATGCGATTTCAATTTTTCCTTTCTCGTTGGAGTGTTACAAGCTCTTGGTGCATAAAGGAGATCTGTAAAGTTGCAAAGATTAAATTCTCAAATCCAAAGAGATATTTTTTTTATAAAAGTTAAGAGTCAGCCACGCTACCTAAAATGGCTCGTTCTAACACACCCCACATATCTACATCACTATGTGTAAATATTAGCATAATGCTGCCCAAATGTGCATGCAGAGAAAGAAGGCGTGGTTTCAGGAACATTAGTCGTGTTGATGCAGCCATGTCAGGGAAACGCTGTGTGTTTTCTAGGCGAAAGCAAAAGCACTTTATTTGGCTTCCGGAAGTAGATGCAATTAGGAATCATTGGTTTTGGATTTATTTACAACAGAACAGCACAAAGTAGATGTTTGAATTTGTGCAATGCATTTTATGGACTACAGTTTTTTGAATCTAGAAGAGTACAAGGCTAGCTGTGCACAAGGCTATTTCTAAAAAAAAAAAAAGGTAAATTCCGATTTTGCTATGACAATCTGGTGCTTCTGATTCAGCTACTGTTTTGTTATTAGTTTTATGTATTTGCTATTGACTGTTCAAAGGCGGAGTTTTGCGCAGCGCAGAGTAAAGCATCGTGTGTGTGTGTGTGTGAGGGGAACAGGGTCACAGGAGAGTGAACTGTCTTGTCAGGAATCATAGCACGTCAGCTGTCTTAACGGCGTCTTGTGTACTGCATCATCACTGTTTCTGTCACGCGACTCTGTTTCCCTTTAGGGCTTGAACTGATGGTAAAACTAACAACATTATTAACTTTCTTGATATTTACTTTGAAAGCTGAACCTGGTGATTATGGTAAGGGTCGTTACATTTCCGACGCGTGCTTGTTGTGTTCGGCCAATCACAATGCACTGAGTCAGCTGGCCAATCAGAGCAGACTGCGCTTGTCAAGGAGGGGGCTTTGTTGAAAACGACTTGTTTGAGAGAGGCGGGGCATAGAGGACTTACAATAATGTACAGTACTTGAAAAAGAATGTGGTTTTTTTTACATTATTTACCTGTCGTCTTTATATAATTTTATCTTATAATATATTTAATATAACATTTTGCTGAAATAACATACGCATGTGTTTTTATATATACATAATAAATATACACATACAGTATATTATGTAAACAATAACTTTTATTTTTGATGTGATTAATCGCGGTTAATCATTTGACAGCACTAGTATTTAACCGAAATTCACTTTCTTTTTTATTCAAGGTATCCTTTATATATTTGATCAGTTTTTGCATTCCCTGCCATCCATGACCTTGGTGTTGTTAGAGCCATGCTCCTGAGATACTAGAACAAAGGAACAAATAGTGTGAATTGGTTTGATGATTTCTGTTCAGGTTCTGCATAACAAATGAAATATGCTGAGAGATAAAATCAGAAAAGATTTTAATCTTTCACATTACCATCCTCCCCCCAATGGGGTTTGACCCCATTACATTGGACTACGCAGCTGACAGAGCAGTCAGAGATACCATAATAATACAATATTTGCATTAATTTAGCATAAAATGTATTTAAATACCTGTTTGGAATACCAGTACATTTTTATTGATTTTTTTTAAGGTGATGAAAGAAAAAAGGTCTTAAGCATTACCCTTCAAACTAAAACACTGCTTGATTTAATAAACATATGACCTCTGATGTTCCATCCGCTCAGTTTCTAATTTCAGTTTTTTTATTTGAAGCTCCTTAATCTCATAGTCCAGCTCCAGGGTCCTTTTATACAGAGTCCCCCTGACAGAGTCTGTTTCCAGCTGAATAAATAACAGACTGGTTAAAGTACATTGCAGGCTGGGGATTCACACAGACTGACATGGGCTTGTACAAAGACAGAACTGAACTGTAAGTTCTGTGCAGGGATTCATGCACTACCGGTTTTCCTTTTCTTGAGAACCTTCAGGAGGAAGAAACTTCAGGTTGAGGGGGAGCTTGAGTGTAATCACATAATACAGGGGTTGTCAACCTTATCCGACCCAGAGACCATCTACTTACCTCAGCCAAAAGGGACCTCTTAATGTAAAATACTACCTGTGGCTAACAGGGAACATTCCCACAACTTTGACTAAAGTTATTTAAATGTTATGCAAATGTCAGGAAAAAAACTTTTTTTAAATAATCTTTATGAAACATTCTTATGATGAATGTTCTCATAAAGTTGAGACACATTCTCAGAACAGCCTTATGATGTTATTTGTAATGCTACCATAAAACATTCATGGAATGTCCTTTTGATGTTATTTGTACTTGAACATTCTCAATGTTGAGAGCAGATGTTCTTACAACTACATTTTTTGAACTTCTTTATGATGTTATGAATATTTGACGAATGTTCTTAGAACAATGCCTTTATAATGCTTTTTGTTCTTCGTGAATGTTCTTAGAACAAATTAGTGCAACATCTCAGAACGTTATGTAATCAGATTACTTTTTTTCAAGTAACTCGTAAAGTAACTACTTTTTGATATACAAGTACTCAAATTACTTTTTCAAATAAACAAATTGTTTTCTGGTTTATTGTTTTATGTGTGCACTGTGTAAACATGATTATATACCTTAGTTCTAGACTAATGGTAAACATCCATTTACTCATCTCAGGTGCACAAAAACAGATTCAGTGTAAAAATGAAAAATAAATAAAATAAAAACTCAGAATATGGCACAAACCTGTAATAAGTAAATATCCTTTATGTATTTAATCCCAATTTATTAACCAGTGTCTTTACCGCTGACCTTCGATGATCTAGTTCAACCATAGCAAAAACGACTTTAGATAAACATACCATTTGTGTTCCTTTTGCTTAAATTGCTGAATAGTGTTGAACTTTCTTCTCCTGTGTCTTGTTCTACATGCAATCCAGAATGGCAGCACAGCTTAAAGGTTTGTTTGAGCTGCGACTTTTACTGTACAGACATGCATTTACATTTCCTTCGCCTGAGCTATTCTTCACTTGGTGTGAAAGGGCATTTACATTTGCCTAAACAGAACCCTTTATATTAAAAACAAACAAGTAAGCTCATCCTAGTTAGAAAAAGCAATGCAAGTAAAGTAACACATTACTTTCCATTAAAAGTAACGCAATTAGTTACTTTTTTTTAAAGTAGTAATGCAATATTGTAATGCATTAATTTTAAAAGTAAATTTCACCAACACTGCTTATAACTACAGTTTTGGAACATCCTTATGATGTTGTTAATATTTGCTGAATGTTTTCGTAATGTTATCATAAAACATTGTGAGAACAGTGTTCATGGAACATACTTATGATGTTATTTGTACTTAATGCAAGAATGTTCTTCTATATGATGTTACTCGTACTTGATGAAGGTATGTCAAAAGAAGAACATTCTTTGAACAACATTCATTCTCAAGATGCTATTAAAGGGTTAGTTCACCCAAAAATGAAAATTAGGCTGCGTTTTACTCACCCCCGATGCATCTTTCAAGCTGTTTAATGCCACTCAGCAGGTGTTGCATGCATCAGTCCAAAAGAACTTAAATAAAAATCGCCCATCCATAAAAAATAGTGTCTCACACGGCTCCGGGGGGTAAACAAAGGCCTTCTGTAGCGAACCGATGCGTTTTTGTAAGAAAAATATCCATATTCAAAACGTAATAATCACTTGAATCTAGCTTGCGCTCACTGCTGTAAACAGAAGCAGTTCCGGGGGAATGACGTATGAGGTCCGCTTTGCACCTGGCACACTTTTTTTTTTTTATGGATGGGCGATTTTTATTTAAGTTCTTTTTGACTGAAGCAATGCAACACCTGCTGAGTGGCATTAAACAGCTTGAAAGATCAAAGACAATTTTTTATATAACTCCGACTGGATTCGTCTGAAAGAAGAAAGTCATATACACCTAGGATGCCTCGGGGTAGAGTAAAACGCAGCCTAATTTTCATTTTTGGGTGATTAACCCTTTAATATTTGCAGGATTTTTTAAAATGTTATCTGAAAATATTGTGAGAACAGCATTCATGGAATGGATTTTATGATGCTTTTCACATTTGAATAATTATTAAATTGTTACGGTTTTCGTGTTACTACTGCATGATAACGGTTACGTTCTGTTTTTTTGTTTTTTTAAGTTTATTACTGAACTACCTGTACCTATTTTGCTATGGCCTACATTCATTGCGCCTACTGAATTTCCCTCAGCTATTCATGACACATACACTCAGCCATATGGACTTGCATCACAGTTAATAAATATGAACTCACGTACACATACCCTAAATCAAAGAGCTGTGTTTGGAGTAGGCAGCACCCTGGACGCCATCCATCATGACTCGACCCTGATTGCTGTGAGTGCCAGCTCCTCTGCCAGGGTGTATTCCCTCCCTCTGTTTTCCTCATTTCACACTTTTTTCTCTCACGGTCTCTTTGCTGCAGATGATATGTGTTTGCACGCAAGAAGAAAAAAGAGGTCATGGTAAACATTCACCACTTTGAGTTGCTTTTGTACTTTATTTGCTGCCAAGATCTTGTGGAACTGAAGATTTGTCTAATTAGTTTACACTACAAACCATTTTATTGGGCGACTGCATTATGTGTGAAACTATACTTTGAAAGATATTATAAATATTGCTGTAGATACACTCAGAAGTGGGGTCAGTAAGATTTTATTTGTTTTGGTACACGCTGCTTAGTCTCCAGCCAAGCTGCGTTATTTGATTAAAATCAATACACTTAAACGCGTACTGTGAAATATTCTTACAACTTAAAATAACTATTTTCTGTTATTATATTCATCATAGTTTAACAGCTGAATTTGGTGCTTAGAGCGTTTCCTATTTCTTATCATCATTGATCATTGATGCATTATGCTGAATACAAGTTTAAGTTGTTGAAAATGTAATTAATTTAATTTAATTTAATTTATTTTAATCCAGTCTTGAAATGTGTGTGTGTATTCTGTGCATGTGCCAATAAGCTGAATTTTTAGGCTAACCGAAACTGCAAAACAATTATTTTCTTAAATCAATCTAATTTTCTAGTGTAAATATATCAACATCCATAAAATAAATGACATATTATATTAGGTGTTATTTTCAGAAATCTCTACCAAAATTTAGTGAGGTTTATTCTTAACACAGAAAAATAAATTGCCAGTGTGTTAAGACTTTTTTTAATTTCCAGATTGGCAAATATTTCTTCTTGTTCTTGTACCTGCCTTAACTTTTTGATTCAACAGAAAGAAATATCATAAAATGAAAGAAAACTTCCCAAAGCTCTGGAGTACATATCTTGTGCCCAGGTGCAAGACTCTTCTCTGGGATGGTGGTAGATGCTTAAGGCTTCAGTTCTTAGTCATTCTGAATCCTGACAGGTAATAAAAAGTGGATGGGTATGAGTATTGGGATCAAGCGCCTCATAATTCCTCATTATCTTCTCAAAGCAGATAGTTACCCTCTGGAAACAACTCCCTGTACAAACAAGACTTGTCCCTTACTGGCCCTAGAGCTGGAAGACACTTCACTGGCTGAATACTGACTGACATTAATGAGAAAATACACTACAGAATTTTGTCGAACAGAAGAAAAGATGAATGGCATTCACAGGTCTTATTGGGATGTTGGAGGGAGAAATGTAAATTATAACACCATGTCACTTAATGTCAGCACTGATAGATTGTTTGAGTTTTAATAGTAAAACTGTAGCATGTGGCATGGATTACATAAGAAATGACTTTATATGATGAATGGCTTAATATTTTGTACACTAATTCCTAAGAATTCTCTGAGCCATTTTTTTTATTTTTTAAACCAAACTTATGGCAAAATGATTTTTTATTCACACAGGGCGAAAATGTGCTCACCCTCAGGCCATCAAAGATGAGTTTGTTTCTTAATCAGAACAAATTTGGAGAAATGTAGCATTATATCACTTGCTCATCAATGGATCCTCTGCAGTGTATGGGTGCCGTCAGAATGAGTCCAAAAAGCTGATTAAAAACATCACAATATTCCACACGACATGTTGTGTTTTCAGCAGTTGATCTGTGCATATTTCTCTTTTGTGATTCAGACTTCAACTTCTTTATTGGAGGAAGCAATGGATAGAGAACTCACGTTTTAGCTGGGCACAACAATTTGATATTAAAAACGTCTTAATGATTAATTTGTTTATTACAAACACACAGATTTCACTTTACAACATGTCAATTGTTAGACTAGAGACATGTGGATTACTTGTGGATTATCATGACGTTTTTATCAGCTGTTTGGACTCATTCTGAGGGCACCCATTCACTGCAGAGGATTCACTGGTGAGCAAGTGATGTGATGCTAAATTTCTACAAATCTGTTCTGATGAAGAAACATATTCATCTACATCTTGGATGACCTGAGATTTAGCACATGTTCAGCTAATTTTTATTTTTGAGTGAACTGTTCCTTTAAGTCTGTCTGAAGTTTCCAAATACATTTTTGGTGGCAATGCGTTTTGTGTGATTTAGTGGACTTAAAATTGTCAGCGATACAATTCTGCTGTGAGTGCACTGATCAATTTGTGGCTCCTCAGTGTACTGGAGTGGAGAACACCAAACAGTGCATGTGTTTCTTTCAGTCTGTGTCATGTTTCATTTTGATAATGGCCATTGTTTGCGAGTGGATGCAGGGAGCAGGAGATGTGTAGTGTCAGTACAGCGGGTTGATTCGCTCTAGCCGCATGTACGCTGTGATGCAGTGCTCATCTGTTTGCGTTAGCCTCCTCTAGAGAGTCCATGTTTCTGAGTTTGATGTCAGTCTCTAAGGTAGATCCCACAATACCTAAATGGGTTACGAGCCTGAAAACCTTGTTTCTTATACGTGGGGAAGAAAGAGAGAACACAGAATGAATGTAGTGCACCATATGGTCTCATAATCCAACCAAACATGCGCAGTCATCACTCTCTGATTTTGAAGGCACTTGAATTTGATTACAGTACGACGAGAGTGTTTGCAAATTAATTATTGTGTTTACATGTACAATCTTAGACTGATTATGCATTATAATCAGATAATATGTAAAGTCATGTAAATGCTTTAAACTGTGTTATTTTATTAGGTAAAGGCCATAAGCAGTTTAAATAAAACCCAGTGGACACTTTGAGTGGGTTTTTGATAGTTACCAATGTGTTTTGGCACTGTTGTGCATTATAGAAATATTGCTGTTAAATAACAAATTGAAATAATGCTGTTAAATGGTAAAATAATATATTTTCTAAAAATACAGTATATGATTGTTTTTGTGCGTGTATGTACGTATATATATTAAACTGATTAAAATATTAATAAAAACTATAACTTATTATGTGTGTTTTGGATATATATATATCTATATAGATATACAGCAGTTATGTATATATGGATGGACGGACGATTGGATGGCTTGATGAATGGATAGATGTAGGTGTGTGTGTATAAACTAATATGTATAAACTAACTGATATATATATAAACTAAAATATTAATAAAAACTGTAATAGTATTTCAATGATAGTAAAATAGTACTGATTCTGTCCTTCTGCTAAAATGAAAAATACCAGTATCATGTTTGTTTGAATTATATTGTTACTTAAAGGGGTCATATGATGCAATTTCAAGTTTTCCTTTCTCTTTGGAGTGTTACAAGCTCTTGGTGCATAAAGAAGATCTGTAAAGTTGCAAAGACTAAAGTCTCAAATCCAAAGAGATATTCTTTATAAAAGTTCAGAGTCAACCACGCCTACCTAAAACACGCCCCACATGTCTACGTCACGATGTGGGAAGATTTGCATAACACCGCCTAAATGTTCACGCAAAGAAAGAAGGCGTAACTTTTATTCTCGCTGTAGTATTGTTGTTCCTGCCACCGCCGCCATGTCGTGAAGGCGCTGTGTGTTTCGTTGTGAAAGCGAAACTACTTTGTTTGGTCTTCCAAAAGAGGACGATATCCACTTCGTCATGCCTAGAGCTGATCTGTGCTGGTTGCTGAGGAAATACATCAACTTCGCGCTGTGGATCGCCAGATCGGCTTTCACAGTGGACGAAGCGGAGTCCAGCCCAGTATGGCGTTATTTTAATGACAAATGTCGAGAGCGCATTATTGTAGCGCGAAAGCACATTGATATAATGCGCAAGCACGAATCTCGCGGATTTCTTTTGCTCTTGCACAAAACAGGATGTGCTCAGATACACGCTGCTCTCACCACATTTAGATATGGGTCAGATGCACTATTCCCTAAACTGATACTTACGATTTGGAGACCAAATATAACACTATAATGAATTTTTCATATTTGCCATAACATTACTACATTCTGTTCTATGGGTTTAATGCATTTGCAGACAATGTAATTACATGTAACTGTCATTTAATATATTCACTTTTTTAGAGGAGAGTGCCATTGAATGTGTAGCTAATATTAAGTGGATTTTCATGAAAAAAAAAAATCTGAACTGAAAAAAAACCTCCCAATATATGTCCAAACAGTGATGCTATTAGAGCATTTATTGTATTATATCTTGCATCATTTACATCTATTTTTGCATTTGATGTTGATTTGAGGAGTTGTTACTTATTATTGTCATCATACCAACTGAGAATTTATTGCAATGATTTTAAATTCAGTTGAGGTATCTGACATATTATGACACAACATTGATGTTTTATATGAAGTCTTTAGAGCCATAGGCTATATGTTGTTTTTAGATAAATTGCTCAGAGACCAACCAGTTGGACAGAGGTTATATGTACAAATCATCCAAGCACCCAGGGGGGAGGGTGTCTCCTAGAGGGCGTATCCATTTCTATAGGCTACATTTCAATAACATTGCTAAATATGATTAAACTGGAAAGAAATTAAAGATCCAGCTTTGATTATCAAAATAATTCCAGGTTCAGTTCACTCAGCCAATTAGATTTCACATAGTATTTTCATCGGTCAGTTGTGGAGGTCTGATTGGTTTAAGGTTTATTTATATAGAGCCTTTTAAAACAGTGTATACAAAGTAGCGTCTCGGTTACGTATGGTAACCCTCGTTCCATAAAGGAGGGAATGGAGACGTCATGTCGGATGACTGACGAATTGGGATCTCGCTTGGAGAGACCAATCTACTTAGAGTGTAACTAAACGAGTCAATGCACATTGGCATTCGATTATTGCATCCAGCTGCTGCTGATCACAGCGTGAGTATAAGTAGGCATCAGATGCAGCGCATATTCAGGTTTTCTCTGATGAGCCGAGCAGTTGACCCGGCCGCTCAGCGGTGGTACAGCGGCCGTGGCGAGGGGACGTGACGTCTCCGTTCCCTCCTTCAGGGACAGGGTTACCATACGTAACCGAGACGTTCCCTTTCAGTCTGTCACTCTCAACGTCACGTCGGATGACCGACGAAATTTGGATCCTACCAAAGGGCCACAGCTACTGACCCTTCCAGTGTCCTGTGGAAGTCACCTGCGCCCCTATTTTTTGGCGTATGCCAGGGCTTCTTCACAAGAGGACCACCTACTGCTGCTATGGCACTACCCAATGAGTAAGACTGGATAACACTGGGAAACGTACCCGTTCTACTTGGAACAGGAACGTTACGGAAGCTCCAACCTTCCCGAAGGAGGTTTCGGAAGCAATACACATATGGATATTCCTTAGGTGCATATGGAAGAATGGAGGTGATTGTAACCCTCTTGGAATGGCAGAAGTCTGCCGGGGAAACACGGGCTCAAGGCTATACCGTGGACTTTACACATTTGGGATCCACTTAGGTCTTGTATATGGAACCCAGCCTTCTACCGGTTTTCGAGGATTCAGCGAGTGAAGGCCTGTCGCCGGACGCTCCGCCACGTCTGGCTCCTGAGGGGATGGATGAACTCAACAGGGTCTACTATATGGACTCTCTGGAGGGGTTTTTGCAAGCCGACCCGAAGCCGGGTCCTCTCAGTGCTTCTACCCGTTTGAGTTGAGAACACAGGAGGATACCGGCTCCTCACGAAGGCTATAGAATCTAGCGAACGTGTTAGGGGTCGCCCAGCCCGCAGCTCTACGAGGCGCCACGAGCCAGCGCCCAGGAGGATGCAACACTTCTAGTAGAGGGAGCTCGCAACTTGAGTGGGCAGGGCACACCCTGTGCCTGATAGCCAGGGTGATGGCATCCACTATCCAGTTGGCCATCCTCTGCTTAGAGACGGCATTTCCCTTCTGCCGGCCTCCGTAACAGACGAAAAGCTGGTCTGAGGTCCTGAAGCTTTGGTCCGGTCAACGTAGCACCTTAAGACTCGGACGGGACAGAGCAAAACTAGGGCTGGGTCTGCCTCCTCCGAGGGCAGCGCTTGGAGGTTCACCACCTGATCCCTGAAGGGAGTAGCGGGAACCTTGGGCACATAGCCGGGCCGGGGCCTCAGGGTTACCTGGGAATCAGCCGGCCCGAACTCTAGGCACAAATCGTTGACCGAAAATGCATCCAGGACACCGCGTAAGTGGCGTCAACGGAACTACAGGCATACCCGCAGCGGGGCACCGTGAAAGAACGCAGGGACCCGGCCCAGGCATCTCGTAGCCGGTCCGAGGCGGGTCTGGGTGTGTGTAACACTGACCAGCGTTTGAGCAGAGGGTGCGTGGGGTTACATTTATATATAACCACACACACATACATATTACAGTTTTTATTAATATTTTAATCAGTTTAATATATATACGTACATACACGCACAAAAACAATCATATACTGTATTTTTAGAAAATATATTATTTTACCATTTAACAGCATTATTTCAAGGGTTCATCCTCCCGATCCGCCCACTGCTGCTCACCGGCGAGAGAGGAGGGTGAGTGTGATACGGCTCTGGATTGTCCACAACCCCCCATCCCCTCAGGGAACCCAGAGATAGAAGAAATTGCTCTTCTGTCGAGTATTTGGGTACCACCGGCCAAGAGGTCAGTGGCGGAAAAAAAGGAAACAAAAGATTCACCGCCCGTCCCTCCTTCGGGGGAGGGAGTGGTGCGTTCACCATCTCCCGAAAGGCAACTCCCTCCATCTCTGGGTCGCCAGTCTCAGGCCTCTTCTCTTTGCTTACCACCAATTTCTGGTGGGGCCTGCACGCCGTGGCAGGATGTACCTGATGGCCTCAGTATGCTTTTGGGCAGCGGAGAACTGCTGGGCGAATTTCTCCACTGTGTCGCCGAAAAGGCCGGTCTGGGAAATGGGGGCGTTTAAGAATCATGTCTTGTCCATCTCGCGCATGTCGGCCAATCACAGCGACCTGGGTCCCCAGTTGACAAGCTCGCATGACCTCCCAGAGACCGCGCCGTAGACTTCGTCGCTCGTGGCGCGAGGTCCGTCGCGGTGCGGAGTTCTCTGTGAACTTCCGCGTCGTGACCACCCTCGTGCAAGTCCCTCAGTGCCTTAGCTTGGTGCACTTGCAGTAACGCCGAAGCATGTAAGGTGGATGCAGCTTCTCCACAGGCCATATAAGCATTGTTGATTAAGGCCGACGAGTGCCTACAGGCCCGGGAGGGGAGCAACAGTTTGCCCTGCCAAGTGGTAGCGGCATTTGGACACAACTGCATCGCAACAGACCGCTCCACCTGGGGAACTCCCACATACCCCCGCGCTGGACCCCCATCAAGGGTGTTGAGGGAGATGAGCCACTGGGCCGGTTTCTGGCAGTGAAAGGTGCCGTCCATGACCCAGCGATCTCATCATGCACCTCCGGGAAGAAAGGCACTGGGGTGGGCCCCTGAGAACCAGCACGAGCCACCCCGAGAAACCAATCGTCCAACCTTGGGGGTTCGGGACGCGGTGGAATGTTCCCCTCGAGCCCGACACTCTCGGCGGCCCGGGAAAGCATAGCCATCATTTCCGGGTCCGTATCCGGCACTGCTGACAGATCTTCATCCCCAGAGAAATCCGGCTCACCCTCCGATGCTGCAACAGACATCCGATCGTCGAGGGGAGCCTCAGAAGAAACAAGTGGTACACCCCGGAAGGGTCCAGCCTGCTCTACTGAAAGCTCCACTGGTTTCGCAGTGCCGGCGGCTGGGGCGTCCCCCCACAAGGGAACCCAATCTAGGCAGTGGCACAATCACTCCACCCCCTTGGCAGATGTAATGGAGTCTGATCCGGCAACTCTCGAGATGGCATCCCGCCGCAATGGGAGCATGAGTCCATTCAACGCAAAGCCCCCCACTTGCTTCGTGGCCAGGCACGTGAGGCATCGATCGTGACCATCACCCGGCGCCAGTTAACGACCGCACCCAGAAACACGGATGGTATGACATCTTTAAAAGGACGCGTCTTTAAAAAGACGTTCCACCCTTGAAGCTCTTTTAGTATGGAATTTGCTCTTTTAATGTGCTGAAGCGCAAAGGGGAGATGGCCATCTGCAACACACACGAGGTAGTGCAGCCTGTTGTGTGCAGCCCACTCGACACGTGAAAACCACCGCCGCTGAAGCGCCGTACCACCAGCACAAGAGCCCACGAAGAGCGTGCTTGACTGTAGCTTTACTCTTAGCAGAAGGTCAGGAGCAGAACGATAGAAACCGCGTCGCTCCGAGCGGAAACTGATATGCGCTGCATCTGCTGCCTACTTAAACTCACGCTGTGATCAGTGGCAGTTGGATGCAGTTATCGCATGCCAATGTGCATTGGCTCTTTAGTTTACACTCGAAGTGGAGTGGTCTCTAGAGCAAAAGAATCCGCGCGGCACATAGCATTATATTAATTCTTTTCCGCGCTACAATAAGGCGTCTCTACATTTGGTCATTAAATAACGCCAGCCTGGGGTCGTCACATGTGTTTGCTGCAAGCCCGCCGGACGCTCCTTCGTTAAATCCGCCGGCCGCCGCTCACTCAAGCCCGCCCGCCGCCACTCACTCAGGCATTCGTGTGTGTGACGCTGTGTGTTTTTTTGTGAAAGCGAAAATACTTTGTTTGGCCTCCAAAAGAGGACACGACTAGAAATCAGTGTTTAAGTTGTATTTACAACACTGTTCCAGAACAGTTCAATCCAAATATTCAGATGTGTGCAGCACATTTTATGGAGGACTGTTTCCTGATCCTGGTAGAGTAGATTACAATGCCGGCTGTTCTGACTGACAGACTGGGTATATGTTGTTTTCATTTTAAAGATTTGCCACTGATGATTCAAATGCGGGTTTTGAGCAGTGTAGAGTAGCGCTTTTGTTTGTCATTTCATCCGATCACAAATGCAGACAGGTTTTATGTTTACGCGGCGTGATTGCAACGACAATAAAAAGACAGTATCATTTCTAATCCGTAATTAATGTCCCCACTGGTGCACAATGTTGGCCTCGTTTTAAGTGGTTTTAATGGTGGTTTTGTGGTCAGAGGCATCACAGTATGGTAGGGGCGTAACGTTTCCGTCACATGCTTGAGGTATTCGACCAATCACAACACACAGGATAGCTGGCCAATCACAGCAAAACTCGCTTTTTCAGACCGATGAGCTTTATAAAAATCGACGGCGTTTCAGAAAGGTATGGTAGAGGAGAAACACTAATATACAGTATTGGCAACTAATGTGTTTTTTGAACCTTGAAAACTGCATAAACACATTCATTACACCAAATACACAAATACTGTTCTTTTTAGCAACATTATATGACCTCTTTAATAGTTATATAATAGTTAATTTATAGTTGGTGGATAAAATGTTTTTTTAACAGCCATTAATTTTTGCTGAAAAGCCATTAAATGTCTTTTTAATTATTTAATTACAATTGTAATTGTTAATATAGTTTTTTTAATAACATTTTTATATACTGTTTTAAATTTTAATACTGCATGCAGCTATATAATTTTGGTGTGCGGATTGCACACACACACACACACATATATATATATCTATATATAGTATATATATATAATGATTTCATATGTTATGGTTTTGGTTTCTGGTTTTGAATGAATTCTAACCAATTACAATTACTAATATTTGATTTATGTGTTGGTTTTTAATACATTTTTATCTCATTAGAATGCACAGAAACTTTGAACGGCTGTCAAAGCAGATACATTTGAATTTTGGATAGTGTACTAGTTATGAATATTGTCTGATCGTTGATCTTAGAAGGTACTTAATACGTTTTGGAGTCACTCACTGTGTGATTAAAATGCAGCACACATGAAAAGTTTGTACTTGGTCATGCCGAAAATCTCTTATTTGCGGAGAATTTCAAGCAATGAGAGCCAAGTCTCATGGTCTTAACTGGGGGTTTAAATCGGGCGAGTACATCAGAGACATTATTGTTTCTCAGTGCACCATAAATAACTAGGACTTTGGCTCAGATCTCTGAAGGGCTGTGCGGATGGGGACGTACTCGAGTCACTGCTGCAGTTTACATGCTGCATAAGCAGAAACATGTGCATTCAAAGCATGTCTCCTTTCTTCTCACCTCTCTTTTTCCTCTCTCTTTCTCTCCTCCCTCTTTCAGTTCCTTTCCTCTTTGCCTTTGATGTGCTAAACAATAAATGATTTTATTCCCTGCTCGCTTGTGCAGCTTATTCCTGAGACGCTAGAGGGACAGACGTTTGCCAGTTCTGTGGCCGTAAGCAAACTTGGAGGGACTTGGATGAAACTTTTGGGTGTGAAGTTTGGAAGGTTATTTGAGATGAGGTTTTGACATTCTGGTTTTGATCAAAAGCAGATATCCACAGACTTTTGTTCTTGCTTCAAAGCATCGTGAAACCTCAAGGATGGACCAGACTAGACCTTTCATGACACACGTATCTCCAGGCACACCGACGACATGTCAAAACTCTGATTTTCTACTTGAGCTTTTATTGATAATAAGAGAGATTTACATCATTATTCTCTTTTGAAATACATTGGGTCTCTGAAATGGAAAAATCAGCCTTAATAATGAACAGCATACTGATATATCCAAACAGAGACTGAGTGGGTGCAGCTAAACCAATAGTCATGATAAATGCATATAACTCTGTGACAAGGTGTGTGATATATTCAGTTGAATGGGCTGAAAGAGAAGTGTGTTTTGGATTGATTATCTCCATTATATCGTATGCTTAAACCAAAGCAATCATGCAGAAAAAGGATATTAATTAAGCATAATTGCAGTTGTGTAATGAATTGCTGTAAATCGTCTGATACTGTAGAAGATAAACCCCATACACATTGCTGAAATTAGAATGACCAAAAAAATATTTGAAAGTAAAATAAACATAACTTAAATACTATCTTAGTTAATATATATAATGATATATATATATATAATACGCAGTTTATATAACAACATTTTCTTTCCCGCTAGTTTGCAACATTGCTCAATGTGAGTTTAAACTTTTATGTACTAACATAACTGAAACCAAAACTGAAATAAAAATTCATAAACTCTCTCTTTAATAAAAACTATCAATCTACTATAATAACTATACAATTTTGAGTCAAGTTCCAATTATAGAAATGCAGTAAAAAAAAATGTATGTTGGTTTCAAAAATATTTATTTTGTTTGTTTTTATTTATTAATTAATTCATTCATTCATTCTCTAATCATTTAAAAATAAAAATGGTATAGTTAATTTTGTAGTTTTACAGTTGTTGGATGACTGAAAGGCCATTAAATAGACTATAATACATCATAATAATACCATTTTAACATGTTGAGAAATGGCCGTTTTCTGTAATATTTTAAAACTTTAATATATCATAGAAATCATCTTCTTAAATCTCAATAAACTGCATGTTTCCACTCTGACAACTTATTGTACATAAGTGTTTTTTTTTGTTTTTGTAGACGATACTATTGTCTTGAATACAAAAAAAGTTTTTGCATATAAAAATAGGCTTTCAAAAACAAACCTACCCTGAGAAATGTTCTCTGGAGTAAAAGGTTTGGCTATTAGTTTAGTCTTTCCCTTTTGTTAAAATGGTCTCAGACTCACTGAGTGCTATTTATTGTGGTGCATAATCCTATGTACAATTATATTGGACTTCACTTCTTCATGATATTGTCTATAATATATGCCTCTCTTTATTCAAGCACATCTGTAATACCCCCTCAGTGGTTTCACAAACCATTTCTCTCTTGGAATGGGGAATTATCGATATGTTAATTCTTCTGAAAAGATTAGCACGGGCCCATAGTTCTAAGTCCAATTGCATTATTAATAGAAGAGAATAATGTGCATTTTCTCTAAAGAGACGTGTCTTCCTAATGGTTGTATAATTTGCCTGATATCGAGACATATTAGTTATTAGCCTGGTTTCCCGTTGTGTTTGCTGTGTCTTGCCTCATTGCACTGTATTAGATGGTAGATTGCTAATAGCTGAGAAGAGTCCTGAGAGAGGAGACTGCAATGCTACCTACAAACTAGGGTCGATAATCAGCCTCTTTGTCTACTGACTGGTTAAATTGATTTTCTGAGGGAAAACAGCTTGTGCGTGAAATACTCTTGTGCGCGCACACACACACACACACACACAGACACAGCTCCAGTATGAAACCAGCAGAGCCACATGTGGGGCTAAAACTGTTACAAGAATGCTTTTGAGTTCCTTGTTATACTTTCTTCAGGCCTAATGACGGAAGAGATGTTTTAAAAAAAAATGTTAAACAGTTTATTTAACAAAGGGTCTTTCATGTGATAATCAGCAAGGGATGGTTTTCGATCAGAGCAAGTACTCTCTTCCCTAACAAAATATCTGATGTAGTGCAATATCTGATTGACTTAGATTAGTATAAGGTTATAATAGTATAATAACGTTTATTAATAATTTTATTTTAATTGTAATTGTTGAGTCCACTTACCGATGTAGTAATGACATTTCCAGTCAGTAGTTTCGCTATGAATATAAGATATCACTATATAGATATATCTATATATCTATTATGGTACATATAAATATATAAATTAGATAGAAGATATAATTGTAATAATTTTATTTATATTAGTGTATTATTCTTTTTTTTAGTTTTTTTGCGAGGATCAATTCTTTCAGAGATCTAGAATTAGCCGTGATTTGTCACGTTATATAAAAGAAGCTAAAAAATATAAGAACTATAAGAAAACAAACATAATACGATTGTATTGGAACTGCTGGTTGAAATCATTAGCAGAGACATAAATATAGTTTTCTTCAGTCGCTTTGGTTGGCATTTCTCACAGCAGAAAATTGAAATTCTCAAAACTACTTTACAACTCCACATCATCTCGTCATTGACACATAAAAAAGCAGTTTCATCATTTGAACAAGTGCTATTGCTTTGGTACATTAATGCAACTGTGGATTAATGACAGTTATCTGCGTCGCAGTATATTATCAAGATTTAATGGTGATCAAAGTATTACAAGGTTTTCTGGGCAGAGCTACCCTACGAAGTTCTAAGCGGCCATGCAATATATATTTTTTCCTTCTTGCTTTCTCGTTATAACGACTTAATTTTCACGTTATATCAACATAACGATTGTTCTCATTATAGCCGACTTAATTCTCGTTATCCGACATAAACAAAAGTGTTTTCTCGTTTTTATGATAATTTTTCATATATCTCGACAGTAACGAAAGTGTTTTTTCTCATTATAAGACTTAATTGTTCCGTTCTCTGACAAACGGAACGTTGTTTTCCGTTTAGCGACTTAATTTCTTGTATCTCGAATAAACGAAATGTGTCCGTTATAACGACTTAATTTTCTGATGATCTCGACATGAGTTGTTTTCTTGTTATAACGACTTTATTTTCTTGTTATATCGACATAACTAGAGTTTTTTTCTCGTTATAACGACTTAATTTTCGCGTTATATCGACATAACGAGAGTTGTATTCCCGTTATAACGACTTAAATGTTTCATGTCCGACAACAAAAGTTGTTTTCTCATTTAACGACTAATTTCCGTTATCTCGAAATCACAAAAGTTGTTTTATCGTGATAACTGACTTAATTTTTTCTCGTATCTCGCCATACGAAAGGTTGTTTGCTCGTAAACACTGAATACTTTCTTCGTGATCTCGAAAAAGTTTTTTCCAAGATGTTGATTATGTGGAGTTAGTAATGACTCAACTTGAACGCATCTGTGGACAGATAAACCAAGCGATATTACGTACGAAGTGAGGTCGTGGGATATTCAGCACATTTGCGCGCTAGTACTAACGTTTACAATACAAAGAATAAAGGCTGATCATCACGTATATTCCAGAGACAGTACGCTAAACATTTTGTTGGTGTAATTAGCATGTTTAAATGGTCAAAGCAACACCGCAAACACAGGATGCAGAACTATTCTAAAATCTTTTAGAGCTGCTTGGATTCAACTCACTTTCAATTTTAATTTTATTTGAAAGAAAATTATATATAACTTGTAATATATAATAATTTGTATTTAGTAGTCATTCTATGGCTGTGACTGATATCAGGTGTTACAAGCTGTTGAAAAGAGCGTTTCATGTGTAGCGATGTGTATATGTGTGTGTGGGGCGTGTGTGTGTATGTTTGTGGTTTCCACAAAGAAATGTAGAAAACTCAAAAGATTACACTGTAGAACATCACTGAATTAAAGTAGCCTATACACTTTACATATAAATCAAATTTCTTATCAATAATGATTAACAATAAAGATTAAAAATAAGGAAAAGAGGCACATTACAAAAAGATGAGAGGGTGGAAGCCGGTCCTAATGTAGATCAAACAGACCACCCCGCTATTTACAGTTTGTTCTCAGTCGCTTGTGCAGTTCTCAAAAACTATGTACATTTGCACAACAGTAGTTCAACCTCCACAACATTTAGTCCTTTGTGCACATCATAGTAGCAGTTTCTCATTCCTTTGAACAAATTGCAAATGCTTTTGGACATGCATCAATTGCTTTCATACAACTCTCTGCTGTTTTATAACATTATAATTTGCTTATGTCATGTCAGTCAAAATATAACTATACTTGTCAATGCTGAATAGTCATTCCATATAAGACTAATAGTCCTCATTTCATTGCTTGAGTCATTACATACAAAAATGTTGAACTAGTTGTCAAAATCTGTCAAGCAAATTTTACAAATTTTTTAAAATCTTTTTTTTCTGAAAATGTCTCCTAAATTGAACAATTTCTCTCAGGTCAATCTCAACTTTCACTGATGAGAAGGGGTATGTGACGCATTAGTTGCAACCAATGATAAGCCACTTCTCTACAATCACTGTCAGAGCTGAATCCCATAAACCCCCACTTCACAAGCATATATGAACCAAGCAGGACATATTGTGCACCATTTCTACAATACTGTGACACAGAAATGGAAGATCAGCCTCGTGGAAGAGGGGTGAGGGTGCGAGGAGGAAGGGGAAGGGGACAAAACAGGGGAAGAGGAAGAAGAGGCCAAGTACATAGGCAGAACCCTGATGAAATTAGGGCTACAATTGTGGATCATGTTGTCAATCACAGCCTCACAATGGCTGAGGCTGGTCGAAGAGTGCAGCCAAATGTTGGGAGAACCACTGCAAATTCAATTATTCAAACATTTCGTCGGGAAAACAGGTGTGTATAAATGGACAGTAATTCAGCACTAAACAATCTGCACTGCACTACTGTCATTGTGTCATACATGAAGCTTGCAGTGGGACAAGAACTTGTACATTTTACATTTAGATGTACAGCTTTACTGCATCACACATTTAGTGTATTGTAGTGTTACAGTAAAGATTTGCCATTTACTGTAATTTTACTCTGCACCACACAGGACTGCAAGACAACCTTGCAGTGGTGGAAGAGGGCCCCTTTTTACTCCGCAACAAGAAGCCATTTGTGCAATGGTGTTTGCAAACAATGCCATAAGGTTGAGAGAGGTACAAAGTGCTGTTATAGAGGATGACAACATCTTTGGGAATATTCAATCTGTTTCAGTCGCTACAATTGACAGAGTGCTCAGGAGGAATGAAATGCGCATGAAACAATTGTACAATGTGCCATTTGAACGGAACAGCGACAGAGTGAAGAAGCTCCGTCACCAGTATGTACAGGTAAAACATGTATGTGTTCTATACATATTCTAATGTTCAGTGCTGTAAACCGTTTACTTTGTTTAGTGTCATGCACTACACTTACATGACAGTTATGTGTATTCACAGTGCATACTGTACAATACTGTATGTTGTCCAAAATGCATTATGTTACACAGGAAAAGTTGTTATAGTTTCTCACTCCCTCTTCTGTAATAAAGCATTTACTGGAGCTGGAGGGCAGGGAACCGCTGCACACATTCATATACCTTGATGAGGCAGGTTTCAATCTGGCAAAAGGTAGAAGATGTGGAAGGAATCACATTGGACAGAGAGCAACCATTGATGTCCCAGGCCAACGAGGAGGGAATATTACTATGTGTGCAGCCACCTCAGAAAACGGCGTCCTCACCCATACCCCCCGTCTTGGTCCATACAACACACAACATCTGCACAACGACTTTTTTAGACACTCTTTACAGGGACATAATCCCTTAGAATGAGAGGGGTCTAACTGGACACCATCTGAGCAAGCATGTAGTTGTTTTGGATAATGTGCGTTTTCACCACTCAGATGTCGTCAGACAGTGGTTTGCAGCACATGATAGGGTGCTGGTGGCATATCTCCCTCCCTACTCACCATTCCTAAATCCAATAGAGGAGTTTTTGGAAGGTATATGACCGGATCACATACCACAGGCATGCTATCGGCCATGGTCAGCACTGTGATGACATCCACAGCAGAGTCGCAGAGGGGGATCCCCCACCGAGGAGAAGAACTTTCCTCGCGCATTGAAGTAGATGATATGTGCGGATGTGATGAATTATGTGGCCAGACAACGAGGAACGTCGGGAATGTGACATGGAAGCTTACGTACTTGTAGTCAGCTCAATATTGTTTTTTACTTGTGCGCAATAGAGGTTCAGGGGGGCAATGTTGTGCACAGCTCTACCCAAAGGGAGTTTATGTTTGTTGTAAATAAGGGTGTATTTTTTCTTTTGCACAATGCTGTGAACAAATTAGAATTGCAAAGAGCATATGCAGTAAAAATATGAAACATACATATTCAGTGTCTTGTACTCAGTTACCTCACTAAATACAGTAATGTGTAACTTTACTGTATTTTTAAAATGGCTGTGCAAATAGTATATAGTGCTGTCTTGAGCATTTTCAGGTAGTGTCACCAAGATCTGAATTTTTTGCATTGGAAAACATTGACAGAGTAGACTGTCATAATGAAAACATGACAAAGCCATTTGACTATCTTTTTCATAAACAATGGTGTCAGGACTTTTCATCTTGATGACACTGACACTTTCATTGATGAATACTTGCTTTTGAGGAATGACCTATCCATTTTGAGCAAGTGACACGCTTTTGCAGGTTATCAACTAGGTTTTGCAGTTTGTACTAATTGTTTTGAGAACTGCATTAACTTTTGTGCAAATGTAAATAGTGATGTGAGAAATGCACCAAAGCGGCTGAGAAAAACTGTAACTAACAATAATGTACCTCAAAGAAGCACAAATAAAGATATAGGTGCAAACAGAAAACAGCGACGTCAATGTTGGTTTTAATAAGCAGTTATTTTATGACACAGAACGCGTTGGTGAAAATCATGCATCTAGCAAGAACTTAATACAAAATAGTCATATTGATTCAAGCAACATTAACATTTATGAATGAATTAAATGTAAGTAGCCTAATGAACAATACTGTACAAATTACAGCGATCACGAGGTGATGTACATTCATCCAGACGCGTCGTAAAAGTGGAACATTACAGCCTAGCCACAAAACCCACAGTAATAAGAGGTCAATTAGTGTCACCTGTTGGCGCAGTTTGTAACTTAGCGAACAACTTTTTTATTTACGGAGTCAAGGAAAATTAAGAGTATACCGGAGGGAAAACAACTCGTTTGATATAACGAGAAAATTAGTGTTATAATGATAAAAACAGCTTCGTATGTCGATATATAGAGGCAAATGAAGTCATGTTGATATAACGAGAAGAACAACCTCTCGTTGATGTCGAGAATTAACGATGAAAATCAGCGTTATCCTAGCACGAAACAAACTTCGTTATGTCACGAGTATCCTGTGCGAAATCTACGAGGAAAACAACTCTAGTTTTATGTCGAATATAACGAGAAAATAAAGTCGATTAACGAGAAAACAACTTTGTTGTTAGTGCGAGTATAACGAGAAAATAAGTACGTTAACACGAGGAAACAAATTCTCGTTGTCGAATATGAGAAAATTAGTAGTTATAACGAGAAAAACAACTCTGCGTAGTCGATATATACCGAGGAAAAATAGTCGTATAACGAGGGGGAAAACAACTTTCGTTATGTTGATATAACGAGAAAATTAGTCGTTATAATGAGAAAACAACTCTCGGTATGTCGATATAACGAGAAAATAAGTAGTTTATAACGAGAAAACAACTCTCGTTAGGTCGATATAACGAGAAAATTAAGTCGTTTTAACGAGAAAACAACTCTCGTTATGTATATAACGAGAAAAATAAGTCGTTATAACGATTGGGGAGGGGAGGAAAAACAACTACCGTAGTCGAATAACGAGAAAATAAGTCCGTATAACGAGGAAAACAATCTGGAGGATATCATAGAAAATAAGTCGTATAACGATGGGGGGAAAACAGAAGGGAAACCAATAATAATGCAGCGTAGAACTGCCGTTATACCCCCTAAAAATCAATCTAGTCTTTTATTATCGTTAAGTAATTAAATGCAAAATGGTTGTGAATGGTTGTCTAAAGTGTCAAGACACTTTTACCATTATACGTAGACCTGTTTTGTTAATTTAGCATGAATGTGGCAAGTGAATCTGACTTCTACTAATGAAGCGACTGATAAACCTTTTGAAATAGCTCAAAGGTTCATTCATGAATCTTCCGTGGAAAGCAATAGGTTAGGACGAAGGGACAAACCAAGAGTTCAACTTCAACACTGGACCTTTTTCTTTTTTTTCATCTTTGGTCCATATTTCCTTTCGTTTTATCACAAGACATGTAAGGTTTTTTGTTTGGTCAGACCACTTGTTAAAGTGTACGGAAGTTATATCTAGTCTCTTTCAACAAGATCCAACAACCGTAAGAGTAAATTGACATTTGAAAAGGGATATAAGACTACATAAGCATATGGCATACTTTTCAATACAGTAACTGTCATCCAAAGTGTTGCCATAGTTTACTTTAGGTAATACTAACAAAGTGCACTGTTAAATTGACCACATGACTAAGCATTTTGACGTTCTTGTTTGTGAAACAATGGCTACACGTACTTTCATTCGACTGGCATGATATGTCTGACATTAAATCCTACTTGAGAGATGAACGAGATTGAGTAAGTTACGAGGGCTTTGCAGGTATCCATGTTGTGGTGCTGTTTGTACGAATTGTTTTGAGAAATGCACATACATTTTTGCAAATATTAAGGATTATTCGAGAAATGCACCAAAGTCACTGAGAAAAACTGTAATATAAAACAAGCCATTATTGCAAATTAGTTTAATTACATACAGTATATAAAATGTTTTCATAGTATAATGAATGCTTTTATGTCTAAAGAAGATAGAACATTTGATTACTCATAATTTGACCCCTTGAATGTCATTGAAATAAAAATGTACCATGCATGTGTGACACAGAAAGAGAAGTGTAAAGACGGCTGTCTCTCTGTGGATCATGCTGTGGTCACATCTGTGCATGCAGTGGAGCAGCAGACGGTCAGAACCCTGCAGAGAAGCCGAAACCTCCAACAGCTGGGTCGGATTGAACTCTTCATTCATCAAAGTAATGTAGATTTGATGGACTGTGTATCTAATACTTTTGCTGCTGAACTGCTCTGCACGGATTTGCAGATATCAGTTTTCCGAGTCTATTAATATTCAGGAGTTTACTGGTGTGGGGTCCTTTGGTGTTAGTATTAGTCACTGCTGATGTGTGTATGTGTGCATAATGCACATAAATGCAGATGCTATTGATTTGTCAAGGCTTTGTGGTGGAATTATATCATTCAATCCTGCCTTTTGCGATAGGATAATGCTCGCTATAAAACTAAATAGTTTGCTGGCGTAGGATCAATTGATAAACCAAACCAACTCTAACTAGTGTCTTGAGAAAAGAAGGGCTATAGATAGAGGCGCAGCGTCCTCTAATGTCTGGTGTATGGGCAAAGAAAATTATTAATCTGTAAATTTGTAAAACATAAAAAAAAAAAAAAAAAAAAAAAAAGTGCATTTGGTAAAAAAGAAAAATTAAAAATGTATTAAATTAATTTAAATTGACCAGTTATTAAATAATTAAATATGAATACTATTTTAAATCAAAAATTAGAATCTGAAGAATTACACTAAAAACTAATAGAAAGCAAGTTCGCAAAGCAACCTTTTGAAAAAGAAGGATGGATGAGGAAAAGATAGATCGAAAAGACTTGGGATAGATAGAGAGCGTAGATGAGATAGAAGATAGTAGGATAGTAGCTAGATAGATAAAGAAATAGATAGATAGATAGATAGATAAAAAAATAAAACGCCTTGAGGTGGATGGTAGGAGAAAGTAGACAAAGTGTACAAGATAGATAGATAGAGATGATAGAGAGATAGATAGGTAGATAGATAGATAGATAGATAGATAGAAGCTAGAAAGATAGATAGATAGAGAGAGGATGGATGGATTGACAAAAACAATGTAACCGCCTGAGGGATGGATGGATGAAAGATAGAAAAAAAGTTTAAAAAGATAGATAGATAGATAGATAGATAGATTGGTGGATGGATGGATGGATGGATGAAAAAAAAATTAAAAGCCCTGAGGATGGAGGAGGAGCAAGATAGAAGAAAGTTTGATATAGATAGATAGATAGCTAGATAGATGATAGATAGATAGATCGATAGATAGATTATAGATAGATAGATAGAGAGATGGAGGGAGGATGGATGGAATGAAAAAAATATTAAAAGCTGGAGGAGGGAAGATAAAAAAAAGTTTAGCTAGATATATAGATCGATAGATAGTGCATGGAGGAGGAGATGGGATGGATGGAGGGAGGGATGGATTGGTGGATGCGATTGAAAAAAACAATAAAGCCTGAGGATGGATGAAAATGGTGGAACGATAGAAAAAAGTTTAAAAAGATAAAAAAAGTTAGATAAAATCTTAACCAATTATCCAAAACAAAACCGCTCTGGCTCTGCACAAATTATTTTATTGAATACTGCCTGCTTAGTTCATTCAAACTCTGTGGAAGTCAAATTGCTTTAATGAACTAAATCCTTCTGCACATAGAGAAAGAAAAAACAAGCTCTAGCTGAAAGGCAGGAAAAAATCTCCGAAGCACTGGAAAAAAACCTCATAAACTTAAGCATTTGCATTTCATGTTGTGTTCAAATATGAGCTTATGTAATGAACCAAATTTACTACTGTGAGTACTAAAGAAGTCCCATCCAGCTCATACAGCCGAAGCATATTCTGGACAAATAAACACATAAATATCAATATGAAAAACGACATTGTAGCAGTTGTCATCTTTGCATAAAAAACAAATGATTCGTCACTGGCTGCTTTGTATAAACTAAAGTTATGTGCCATCTTGAAAGTAATGCATATCTGTAAATCATTTATGGAGGGTGATTTGTTTGATGAATCTGCCAGACTAGAAAGTAATGAATCAATAATGCTTTATAAAGACAGCATAATGACTGAAATCAATCAAGTATTTGAAATAACGTAAACAATACAAGAACAGACATTTAATAAATTCTTCAAAGCTAAGCTGGAAAGACACTTGAGTGAAGAGGAAGTTACTGTTTTGTTACACTCAGAGTGAGCAGACATGCTGAAAATCAACTATCAAGCAGTCAAATGATCTCAACACCTGATTACACACAAACACACATGTTCCCAGCGCCTTAAGAGCCTCTTTTCTTCTCTGATCTCTCTCTCTCTGTCTGTCATTTCTTCAAGTAATCTTTTCACTCCAATAGTTTTCTGTTATCAGCTTTGCCCTCAATTTAAACTCACCCCCTCTGTAGGAGTCTCTCATCATTTCAGAGTCAAACTCATTCGTCATTACATTGATCTTGGTGTGTGTGTGTGAGTGTGTGTGCTTGTGCATCTCTCGATGTATATGCCATCATTTGTGGTGGTCACCAACAACAGAAGTCACAACGTTATGTTATCTCAATCATAATTATAAATTTTTGTATTATTATTTTTGTATTAATATATGGTTAATCTATCTAGCCGTCTATCGTTCTATCCATCGTTCTATCGTTCTATTGTTCTACAGTATCTATCGTTCTATTGTTTTATGTTTTCTCTAGTTAGCAGTAAACCAGGTACCTGACCTGAATATGTTCATGGATTGGGTGTTATCTTTGGAATGGAAATATGGATATTTTATTTGTAAACATAATACTTTTTTTCACTTATTTCAGTTAATGCCAAAACTAGTGAACTAAGACAATAGTTGTACTTACAGTGCTGTGTAAACATGGCTGAAGATGCGAAAAGAGGAGGAATAGACAAACCAAATCAACTGAGTGAGTCATTTACACTGGAACCATTCCGATTGATTCAAATCCGTGACTTTGATAAGTTCAAACAATTCACTAGCAAAAAACTGGTCAAAAGAGCATTTCGTTTCGAATTTCGACGTCGCTTGTAATTATTTTAAAAAGCATGTATAGTGATGGGTGAAACGGAGCTTTTCAAAACTCTGAATCAGTTAAACCATTGAAACCAATGATTCACTGTTTCAAATTGTTCCAATCGGATCGCATAGGCTATTGTAAATCATTTAATTTAGATCGGGACTGCAAAGCATGTATCACAAGTCATTTTATTTAAATTGGGACTTCGGAGCTTGTTCGTGAATAATTTGTTTCAGTTCAGGACTTCAGTGCGTGTTCGCGAATCATGATTCAAATAGTTACTTTGGAACGGGTTCGTGAATCATTTCATGTGGGGACTTGAGCACATATCGCAGATCATTTGATTTAGATTGGAACTTCGGAGTGGGTTCGCCAATCATTTCGCGAATTGAATGATTCAGGAACCATGCTCCGAAGTCCCGATCTGATGGTTCGGGAATTATTATTTGAAGGACTACGGAGTGCGGATAGCAAATTATTTGATCTTCCGAGCAGGTTCATGAATCTTTTGATTCAGATCGGGACTTCGGAGTGGGTTCGTGAATCATGATTAGAAAGGAAATTCGGGAGGGGATCTTGTTGATGTCTTTTTATAAATTGTACAGAAAATCAAAACATTAAGACAGTAAGTTATAAAAACAATAACTTCAGGTGCTGTGGATCTTTTTCTATTTTTATTAAATTGTACAGAAACTCAAAAAAATTAAGGCAGTAAAAAAAGGTATAAAAACAAAAGCATAATAAAAAGAAAGAATAAACATTTACAGAATGTTAGTTATGATTTTCAAGGTATAGAATGTTAGGTTAGAGAGACGCTAGAGCCCTACCAATATCCAGAGGATATAAACTATCATTTATATACACCATTCAATGTTATATCCATCTTTCATTCTGTCTATCCTATATATTGTTTGTTCTATGGTTCATTCCATACATCCAATGTCATTATATAATCGTATCTCCGATCTTATTCTTAACGTCATTACTGATCTATTGATCTATCCCACAACAGTGCTAATTTGTTTGTTCATGCCATCAGTCCATCCTTCTGTCTGTCATCATACGGATTCTTGCTTTCTATTGTTATATCTGTCGATCTACAGTGGGGCAAACGGATTTAGTCACCCACCAATTGTGCAAGTTCTCCCACTGAAAAAGATGAGAGAGGCCTGTAATTTTCATAGGTATACCTCAACTATGAGAGACAAAATGAAGAAAAAAAAAATCCAGAAAATCACAATGTATGATTTTTAAATAATTAATTTCAATTTTATTGCATGAAATAAGTATTTGACCACAACAAACAGCACGACGGCTCTCACAGACCTGTAACTTCTTTTTAAGAGGCTCCTCTGTCCTCCACTTGTTACCCGTATTAATGGCATCTGTTTGAATTCGTTATCAGTATAAAAGACATCTGTTCACAACCTCAAACAGTCACACTCCAAGTTCCACCATGGCCAAGACCAAAGAGCTTTCAAAGGACACCAGAAACAAAATTGTTGACCTGCACCAGGTTGGGAAGACTGAATCGGCAATAGGTAAGCAGCTTGGTGTGAAGGAATCAACTGTGGGAGCAATTATTAGAAAAATGGAAGACATACAAGACCACTGAAAATCTCCCTCGATCTGGGGCTCCACGAAAGATCTCACCCCGTGGGGTCAAAATAATCACAAGAACTGTGAGCAAAAATCACAGAACCACACAGGGGGACCTAGTGAAAGACCTGCAGAGAGCTGGGACCAAAGTAAAAAAGGCTACCATCAGTAACACACTGCAACGCCAGGGACTCAAATCCTGCAGTGCAAGACGTGTCCCCCTGCTTAAGCCAGTACACGTCCAGGCCCGTCTGAAGTTTGCTAGAGAGCATTGGATGATCCAGAAGAGGATTGGGAAAATGTCATATGGTCAGATGAAACCAAAATAGAACTTTTGGTAAATACTCAACTTGTCGTGTTTGGAGGAGAAAGACTGCTGAGTTGCATCCAAAGAACACCAAACCTACTGTGAAGCATGGAGGTGGAAACATCATGCTTTGGGGCTGTTTTCTGCAAAGGGACAGACGACTGATCCGTGTAAACGAAAGAATGAATGGGGCCATGTATCTTGAAAAAACCTCCTTCCATCAGCAAGGGCATGGAAGATGAAACGTGGCTGGGTCTTTCAACATGACAATGATCCCAAACACACCGCCCGGGCAACGAAGGAGTGGCTTCGTATGAAGCATTTCAAGGTCCTGGAGTGGCGTAGCCAGTCTCCAGATCTCAACCCCAAAGAAAATCTTTGGATGGAGTTGAAAATCCATGTTGCCCAGCAACAGCCCCAAAACATTAATGCTCTAGAGGAGATCTGCATGGAGGAAAATACCAGCAACAGTGTGTGAAAAACCTTGTGAAGACTTACAGAAAACGTTTTGACCTCTGTCATTGCCAACAAAGGATATACAACAAAGTATTGAGATGAAATTTTGTAATCGACCGAATACTTATTTTCCACCATAATTTGCAAATAAATCTTTAAAAATCCTACAATGTGATTTTCTGGATTGTTTTTTCTCATTTTGTCTCTCATAGTAGAGGTATACATATGATGAAAATTACAGGCCTCTCTCATCTTTTTAAGTGGGAGAACTTGCACAATTGGTGGCTGACTAAATACTTTTTTTCCTCACTGTATATTATTTGATCTTTTGTTCCTTCCTTCCATCCATCCATCCATCATCATATCTATTGTCATTCTATTAATTCGACTCCTATCTATTGTTACAAAGTTAGATATCAGTACAGTCACAGGAACTGTAAATGTGAGCAGTGGCACATATGATTAGAAACGATCAGTCGAGCTCAGATTGAGGTTCAGATGTCTGGCTGGCTGTCGTGGACAGCACAGTGTGTTGGCAGACACTCACTTCTCACACACACACTGCTGGTTTGACCTAAACAACAGGACAAACGGAGGATAAAAACTAATGAAACAGCAGAACAGATTCAGATAGGGAACTCAGCATCTCCCCAGGTCATCAATCACCCCTTATGGGGTTTAAATAAGAGACCTGTGGGTTACCAGACCAGAGCTGCAACTGCTTCTACCTCCCAACACGTGGATCACTACTGTATGAGTTAATTTAAATACGCCCTAAGCGCAATTGCGCCATCCGCTTAGATTGTTAAAATAGGGCCCTTAGTGTTCATAGCAATTTATGTAGTTTGTAGTCAAGCTACTTGTCCCTTTAAAACACCAGGGGAAATTGTTATTTATTTATTTAAATAAACAAACCTATCGATCTATGCTACTTTTAAAAAAGATTGTGGTCAGTGAGATTTTTTTTAACGTGCTTTATGTTTTTTTTTTTATGTGTTTGTGACGAGTGGGGGAGGGGCCGAGAGCCGTGGGAACGGAGCAAGGTCGGTAGAGTAACTGATAATGAGCGACACCTGCACCACTAACCGGTCTCGAGTCTCACGGAGGAGCACCGGAAGGATAAAAGGAGGAGTGACGAAAGTGCAAGACAAGAGAGGACTTATTTTGTGTTGTGTTTCTTCCCGTACTCGAAACATTTGTTCAGTGTTCTCTTATTGTCACCAATCTGTATTTATTGGGACAAAAATACAGTTAATAAAAAAATTGTAATTTTGGAAATACTGTATAGGTTATATATACGTTTCCGTTATATACCAAAAGTAATATTCCATTTCAATTCAGCATCATTACTCAAGTCTTCAGTATCAACATGATCTTAGGACAGTAACATTTGATTATATAAATTTAACACCCAAATTCGTGCTTGTTTAATTATTTTTGTGGAAACATGTTACTTTGTCCGGATTCTTTTATGAATAAGAAGAACATGTATTGAAACAGGACTATTTTGTTAACATTATAAAGGCTTTGACGAATTAATGCATTCTCCTGAAGTTCAAAATATTAATTTCTTAGATGAAAAAAAAGGGACCCCAAACAAACATTTGATGTTCCGGATGGCTTTTTTGGGACAGTCTTCAATTTCAAGCACCGAGGCGAGACTATGATATAAAAAAAATACCAGGCTTAAACTCTCTTCTCCATGAGTTTCACATGCGCAAATAACTTATTTTGTTGGATTCAATCTCATGTGACACGCTTCCACTCGCCCGTAGAGGGCAAAGGTGACCCTGCAGTGCCTAAACCTTCTGTATCATGTGAATTACTTTGCGGTTTGGGCTAAGAAAGGTTACAGAACATGCTGTAGATCAGATTCCTCCTCCAAGAAAGTAAGCACATCCTCTAGTATGAGTGGACTGAGGATGAGCGCTTTAAAGGGAACTACAGTGTATGGAGAAGCGAGTGTAATCCCGTAATCCTGACCTGTGTAGATACATCAACATTTGCCCCAGGAAGACGTCTGAATGCTGAACCCCTATGAGAGAAGACTCTATATCCTTTTAAACCATATCTATCTCATCTCAGACACAGTCACTTCTGCAAGGAAAACAAGGGAAGATGTTTTTGTCCTGCAGCATGTCGCTAGCTGATTGCCAACTTACTTGTGTGATATTTAGGCTAGTCTAAAATAGAAAATCAACCTGAAAAGATTAACTATAGTTACCATGACCATCCCAGCATGAAGGACCAGCATTATTGGTTACCAGCATGGTGTTCCACTAAGCTTCTAAGAATCTTAACTAGCTAGACTCCACTGGTCATCCAGCTTTCACAAAAAAAATTAATAAACAACAACCTACCCAGCATGTACCAGTCTCTAGACCAGAAAGTACATCAATTTTTTATATTAACAAAAATAAATAAAGTTTTATATCCATATCCATTTTTTATATTTTTTTGTATACACTTAAAATGTTTAAAAAAGCATCAATACTAGAAAAACTTTTTTGTGTGATCAATATGCAAAAGCCTTCTGTTAAAAATAAACAGGAAATTATATCATAGAAAGACCTCCTGACTATATAAAGTCACTAAAGTATTTTGCTCTTTCTATGACATGGAAAGATTCAGACTGTAAAATACAGTATAAAAACGTAAATTAATAATTTATGACATTAAAAACGATTTTTTTATGTATGTGTGTATAGTACCTACACACACGTACTATACACACAAACATATATACATGCACGCACACACATACACACACATATATATCTTTTCTCATATTGTGCACTCATATTTCCCATTGACCCATGAATGCTGGTCTTGGTCTAAGCAGGAACAATAAAAGCCTGAGCGAAGAAAGTTTATCCAAGCGGACGAAAGTTACAGTTTAATGCAGAAAGACATCACAAGCTCAAGTGATGCTCAATTTCCTGAAGAATGAGCTCACATGATGTGTCGAATAGCTTGCGCATTTATGTAAGGCACATTTATGACTAATACATTTATGATGGATGAACATTTCAATTGAGAAGAAAACAAAGCTCATGCGCCATCACTCAATTTGCATCTGCGGGCATCGCCGCGTAACCGGAGACTTCCGTGAGTGAGCACTTCAAGCCAAATTGAAGGTGTTTTATGCGCAATTCAATTTGGTTGAGTGACGCAACTTCGCAGATGGACGCAAATCACTGATTTATAGCCGTGCTCTAAGAGGTGAGGTTTAGCTATGAGCGCATAAAAAAACAGAAAGAGGAAATGGGAGAGGGCAAAAGAAGGGGCTTCAGCTGTCTACAGCAAACCTGCTCCCCGTTCCGCCCCGATCCCGTCTTCAAAGCAGTCATGGGGAAATCGCCATGGCAACTCCCACATGGGAGTACATGTCCAGGCCAATCTGAAGTTTGCTAGAGAGCATTTGAATGATCCAGAAGAAGATTGGGAGAATGTCATATGGTCAGATAAAAACCAAAATAGAACTTTTTGGTAAAAACTCAACTTGTTCGTGTTTGGAGGAGAATGGATGCAACTCAGCATCCAAAGAACACCATACCTACTGAAGCATGGGGGTGGAAACATCATGCTTTTGGGGTTTTTTTTTCTGCAAAGGGACCAGGACGACTGATCGTGTAAACGAAAGAATGAATGGGGCTGTGTATTGTGAGATTTTGAGTGAAAACCTTCTTCCATCAGCAAGGGCATTGAAGATGAACGTGGCTGGGTCTTTCAGCATGACAATGATCACAAACACACCGCCCGGGCAACGAAGGAATCGCTTCGTAAGAAGCATTTCAAGGTCCAGGAGTGGCCTAGCCAGTCTCCAGAATCAACCCCATAGAAAATCTTTGGAGGTAGTTGAAAATCCGTGTTGCCCAGCGATACAGCCCCAAAACATTACTGCTCTAGGGGAGATCTGCATGGAGGAATGGGCCAAAATACCAGCAACAGTGGGTGAAAACCTTGTGAAGACTTACAGAAAAAACATTTGACCTCTGTCATTGCCAAAAAAGGGTACATAACAAAGTATTGAGAAGAAACTTTGTTATTGACCAAATACTTATTTTACAACATAATTTGCAAATAAATTCTTTAAAAAAATCCTACAATGTGATTTTCTGATTTTTTTTTTCTAATTTTGTCTCTCATAGTTGCGGTATACC